>CM047886.1:14986094-15009092 GCA_026212405.1 Petrea volubilis
AACAAAAGATTGAAATTCAAGATGTCTAAATAATACGATACCATCGGGTATATATAGGGTTCAAACCCTAAATCAAATCCTAATAGGGCTAGTAATTTTTTGCCAAATCCTAAAAGTCATAGGCATTATGGGATAGTTTCCAAGTCGAACTCTTACCATGTCAATATTCTCCTTTTCCAATCCCGCGTAAGATTTTCAGCCCATAAGCGTGAGCACGCCTTGCCGATAAACATATTATTTTCAAATTTAGTCCTCCAGCTTCCTTGTATAACAATCCTCTAACACTTTTCACCACCTTTTTGGCTCATTTTTAGCTTCTTTTCATCAATTCCCACCTATGGCAAGAATTAACTTTTATGAAATTTTAACCATTTAAGATCCAAAGTTAATCAAAATAAGTATAATTGAAGCCTAAATTAAGTAAAAATAACATACTATCAAGTATAAATCTTACTATCAAGGTGGCGGTTTGAGGTAGGAGAGACGAGATAGAGCAGCGGCGGGAGGGATGATGATGGCTGGAGGTGGGCGGAGCAGCGGTGGTGTCGGCTAGAATTGAGCGTAGCGACAACGGGAAGATGGTGGCGAGAGGGGAAATGACAAAAGAGAAGTGAAGCGCGAGATAGAACAGTGGCGGAGGGGATTTGACGGAGAAGAAGGCGACGGCAAGAGGTTGGGAGAGGCGGCGGCTACTGGAGCATAGGTGGCAGCAGGCAGCACATTATGGAGAAGAAGATAGGGCGGTGAGCAGTGACTGGGGGATCTAAACCGGTGGTTTGAGGAGCGCCGGAGATGGTAGCCGAAGATGTGATTGTGGCGGGTGGAGAGATGAGGATGAAAGAAGCAGCGGCAATGGACCTGGGTGGTGTCGCCGGAGTTGTGAGAGAGAGAGAGAGAGTGGTTGGGCGTAGAAGGCGATCGGAGAAGGGTATGGTTTTTGGATGGATGAGAGAGGAAACTAGCAGCACCCGTGGTCAGCGAAGGGTACGGCGGTGGTGATTGTGTCGCCGACTGAGCTGGTGGTCGAAGAGAGAGAGACGATGGTGAAGGATGAAGAAGATGGTGAATAGAGGGAAGATGACGGGGAGAGAGATAAGGTGATTTTGACCAAATTTTTTGATTTTGACTTTTTTTTTTTGGGAAATAAGAGAAGGTCAAAATAAGAGGAAAAAACCTCAAGTGGAGAAAAAAATAATTTTTCGACAGAAGTGCTCTTTCACTAGAGCGTGTCACGTCCTATTTTTTGAAAATCATCCGTAGGTTTGAATTAAGCCGGATCACGCCTAATTAAAAGACAAATTTGTTTATTTTATTGGTCAGCCTGTGATCATCTATCAACTTTGCCTCCGTTTTTCACTTTATTTTCAACACCTCGAAAAATAATAAACCACTAATTAAAACACCATAATAAGAGTAATTAAAGTATAAAAAATAGTTTTTTTTTTTTTAAAAGCAAAAAAAACAAAATTGGGTTGCTTCCCACAAAGCGCCCTTTGTTAACGTCCTAGGTTGGATGTTCACTACTAGAAAAAAGGATTTAGCCACGATTTTAGCCACGGATTTGGCAAAAAATCCGTGGCCAAGGGAATCAGCCACGGATTAGCCACGGATTTTTTCCGTGGCTAAAAGTGGCGTGGCTAACCAGGGCCACGGCTTGTTAGCCACGGCTGCGGTTAGCCACGGCTTAGCCACGGCCGAACCGTGGCTATTAGCCACGGGCCAACCGTGGCCAACGCTGGCCACCCAAACTGTCAACGGGGCCTGGCCGTGGCTAAGGGCCACGGCTTAGCCACGGTCAAGCCGTGGCACTTAGCCACGGTCTAGCCGTGGCCCTTAGCCACGGTCGGCCGTGGCCGTAGCCGTGGCATTTAGCCACGGTCTAAGCCGTGGCCCTAGCCACGTTCGTGCCGTGGCCAAGCCGTGGCCTTTAGCCACGGTCAAGCCGTGGCCCTTAGCCACGGTACTTAGCCACGGTGGGGCGGTGGCCAAGCCGTGGCCTTAGCCACGGTCCGGCGTGGCCACACCCGTGGGCTGCACGCCGTGGCCCTTAGCCACGGCTCCGCCGTGGCCAAGCCGTGGCCCTTAGCCACGGCTCTGCGGTGGCTAATCCGTGGCTAATTCAGCCAGAAAATAATAATTCGATTTGTTTTCGTTCCGAACCAGCCTGCAATCAAAAAACCCAAACATTCCAATGTATCCAATCAAGATGACGATCACAGATCGTCCAATACCAAATGCATCATCAAATTAAACAGTAAAATAACGATCACGGATCGTCCAACACCAAATGCATCATCAAATAAAAACCAAAATAACGATCATCCAACAAACACCAAATATTTCGTTGACTAAAATGTAGAAATTCAAATATTGCTAATAGTAGTTAGAGAGTACAAGTTATAACAAATCAAGACGTGTCAATGTCTAAAAAGGTCCAACATCATCATCATCATCATTATCATTGTGCTCGTCATCACGTATGTAATTTGGAGGAGTGTGTCTAGAGGTGGATCGTTGTCCTCCCGATGAAGTCCTACGAGAACCCCTCTGTTGGGAGGGGGTGGACTGTACATGTACATGAGGTGAACCAGCTGACGGGTGTGGCTGATTAGGCGAAGAGGCGCTGCTCCTTGGGTCAAAAGTTGAATGCTCTGAAGCACGGCATTGAGGGTCTGCTTCACCTCAGTTAATTCAGATGATTGTCTCTCCTCGAACCTGTCGAGCCTTCGCCTCAACTCAATCGTACCCGGATCCTCCCATTTCGGAGGATAAGTCTGGGAGCTCAACTTCCCGTACTAGGTGATCCACCTGGCACGCCGTACCACCGACCCTTATTCGGTTTAGCCACAGTCTCCTTCCACACCTATGAATCCGTGAATATATTAGATTTAGTCATAATATATCATTAATATGTATCTATATATTATATTAAAATATGAAAAAAATAAAAGTTATTTTGACTTACATCGAGCTTGGATGGTCGAGATAGGGGGTGCCATCAGCAGATTGAGGAGGCGGCTGGGAATTAATTTCTTCCCACTTCTCCTTAAATGCGTTCTACGAGTTTTGAGGTTGAAACATTAGTTACAATGTCAAAAAAAACCAATTTTATAATTGAAAAATAATGAATACTCACAAATGAACGCTCCGCCCTCTGATCAGCCCATTCATTTCCCATTCTCATCTTTATAAGAGTAAAGATGTAGGAATGACTGATCCACGGTAGGACTATACCCCAATTGAGCTTCCTGTGATAAGACATGTAATATTTAATACTATATAACACAATAATCACCCGTATAAGGTCAAATTGAAGTACTTATGAAATACACATACTAACCAGCTCGTCATTATAAGTTAGGTGAGATTTGGAACCACCTTTGTGGCCGTTATTCCCCTTCCACAAGAATCGGATGCCCGATTAGCTTTGTTCACTGCGCTCTTTTTAAGAAAATTGGGCAACCCCCATTTTGCTAGCAGCTCTTGCCAAGCGTCCTCTCCGATCCACTCCGGCCTCTTATTATTACGACGAGCCTTGTTAAGCCTATTCTTCAGGAGCTCTGATCCCTTATGCTCAAAAGTTTTCCAAATAGCGTCATGTTGGTCAGGTCGCCAATAATATACCCTCTACACAATGAAAAAACAGAGAACTTAATACATTACGAAAAAAAACGTAAAAGAAAATTTGTAAATGCATCAAGACTTACTTGGAATTCGCCGAACCACATGTGTCTAGTTTGTATAGGGATCTCCTTCCACCTCTCCCATGGCTCTGTATACCCGTTTGTGAAAATACGGGCGATCGTCCTCACGGTCTCCAAAGCAAGATTGAACCTAATAAATATAACTGTTATTTAAACAGCAATCAAAAAGTGAATAATTATAACTTAAAGGCAATACAAAAGCAAACTTACTCATGTCCCCGTGGATAAATAACCATCTTTCCATCAATTCTGTTATTATCGGAAGTCTCCGTCGGCATATCATCAGTAATAGGCTCATCATCATCGCTAGGGATTGGTGTCTGATGATGAGAGTCGTCATACGGCTCGTCTCGAATGTGAATGCCCGTCGTAGGGGGCATGTGGAGGCCACGGCGGTTGGAACCTCCTCACTACTAGTGACCTTGTTCTTTCCCTTTCTAGAACCTGTCATCTGCATTCATAATAAAAACATCAAACAGCACAAACCTGTTATATTTATATTAAAAATTCATAGCAAAAATATCACTTAAGATGAGTCTTTTCACATGACATTAAATATTTCATTCGGCCACTAAACAACAATCATAGCAATCACACACACACATATATATATATATATATGTTTATAGCAAAGAAAAATCAAACCAAACAAATATTCATTCATAGTAAATATTACTCATCATCATCTTCGTCTTCTTCATCTTCATTTTCTTCACCTCCGTCTTCGTCTTCGTCTTCAGCATCATCGTCATACTGAGGCATATTTTCATCATCATCCTCCTCATCTTCTTCAAACTCAGAGTTTAATTCTTCAGCCTCGACACTTTGACCCAATTCATCAACTATATATGATCATTAGTCATGTGCTCAGTGTATAATTGATTGACCTCTTCAACAGCACCCGTAGAATCCGCAAGATACCCGTCGGTTCATTATCGATGACACCATTCACGCAGCCAGATGACTCTTGCAATGGGTATCAGTATTATCTTGGCTCACAACTCGACTCCGTGGTCTTGTTTTGATAACAAATCGCCACTGCGATTTAGCTCTTCTAGTACCGGGGTGAGGGGACGTAATACACTTGAGATGCATGTTGCGCAAGGATGAAGGGATCATCTTTCGGGTATCTCTCATTTTTTTTACTTCAATAATATCATACTGGGGGTGTATCTTTATACCCCTATTCGATACCGAATCAAAACCAAATACATTTGAACATCACAACCTCTTTTTGAGGCTCACCAGGATACTCTAATTTGATAACTTCCTGAGCATACATAAAAGTTTATACCCCCACACTTATTACACAAATGCCAGAATTTGAGGGTCTTCGTATGTGGGGTCATATCTTCTGTATGAAACATATATCCATTACAGTAAAACCTATTGAAGGTCTTGACCTTCTTCATTGGACCCCAGCCAAATCAAGCAAATACTGATTTTCAACATTATTTTTTGGATTATGCGCCTACATATCGAATATTTTCAATCAATATATTATATGAAAGATTTTTTTTATGTATAATGGCTAAGTATTTATTATGTATAATGAATTACTCACATAGAGTTTAAACCATTCAACAAAATTATTCTCGACGGATTCCTCAATCTCTTGCTCAAGTTAGGTGGGGCCAATTGTATCGAACGGCTGATCTATACATCCTACAAAGTATTGAAAAGTTGCAGTGTCCATCTTAACAAATTATATATAAATTGTTAAAGATAACACTTACTCAAGTATGGGGACAACTTCTTCACAATTGATAAGTACATGTAATGCAGCTTTGCTCCACTCATCATCAGTCAAATAACGTTCCTTGCATTTTCTTCCTGACTTACCAGCTCGTTTGAATACAGACAAAGTATAATGTCGCTCATCATCAGAACAGACGTCGTCCTCATTACGACGAGGTCTTTTACTTTTGGTGTGGATGTGACTTTCAAAATAATAAGATGAAAAATACGACAACTCTTGGTTTAAGTATGCCTCACATATTGATCCTTCAACTTTTGCTCTGTTCTTCACCATTCCCTTTAAGTTATGTAAGTACCTACAACGTAAGTTGTTTTAAGTTTTTATAATTGATAGTTTCTATTATTTCTTTTAATACATGAAATTTAAAATTCATAATTATTTAAAACTACCTCTCGAAAGGATACATCCACCGGTATTGCACTGGACCACACATCGCAGCTTCAAACGGCAAATGTACAGTCAAGTGCTCCATTGAGTCAAAAAATCCAGGCGGAAAAGATGCGTTCCAATTTGCATAAAATTATAGGAATGTTACTCTCCAATTGTAATAGATTTGCCGCACTTAACTCTGTTGAGCACATTTCTTTAAAAAATTGACTTATTTCCGTTAAAGGCTTCCAAACATTAGGTGCGAGTACATTTAGCGGCCATTGGAAGCAAACGTTGCATAAAGACGTGACAGTCATGGCTCTTCATACCAAGCAGGTTTGTTCCAGATTGATCAACACAGTTTCCCAAGTTCGATGCATACCCATCAGGCATCTTCAAACATTTAATCCAATCACATAATTCGCGGCGTTGTTCAATGGTTAAAGTGAAAGTGGCCTGTGGCTTCAACACTTTACCGTTTGGAAGATACTGTAGATGTAATTCCGGACGCTTGCAATACTCCAACAAGTCAAGTCTAGCCTTCTCGTTATCTTTTGTTTTGTTTTTGACATCCATGACAGTATTTATTATGTTGTCAAAAAATTTTTCTCAATGTGCATTACATCCAAATTGTGGCGGACAATATTATCCTTCCAATAGGGCAACTCCCAAAATATGCATTGTTTGGTCCAATTGTGGTCCACACCGTAACCTGAAATTTTAGAGTGCTTGACGGGCAAATCGGTTACTTTGGGCAAGTGTTGCACGACATCCCAAGTTGTATCACCCGTCATTCGAGAGGGAGCCGCAGATCGCTCGCGTCTTCCTTTCAAAAAAACATCTTTATTATGCCTAAAAGGATGAGTCTCTGGCAAAAATCTTCTGTGGCAATCAAACCACGTTATTTTTCCACCATGCTTCAATCTGAAAGATTTTGTATGGTGTATACATATTGGACATGCCAGTCTCCCGCACGTCATCCACCCCGACAACATTCCATATGCAGGAAAGTCATTAATTGTCCACATAAGGGCAGCTCTTAAACGAAAAGTTTGTCTACTCGACACATCGAACGTTTCAACCCCGTCTGACCACAACTCTTTCAACTCGTCAATTAAAGGTTGCAAATACACATCAATTCTGTCATTTGGATTGCGCGGCCCAGGAATCAAACATGTCAAAAACATATATGGGGCAATCATGCACATTTCGGGAGGTAAATTATAGGGGGTAATAATAACCGGCCAACAAGAATATGATTTCGAAGTTTGGTTGAAAGGATTAAATCCATCAGCACACAGTCCAAGTCTAATATTTCGCGGTTCAGCGGCAAAGTTTGGGTGTTTCTCATTGAAATGCTTCCACGCTATACCATCCGATGGATGGCATAACGTATCAGACTTTGCTATATGCTCATGGTGCCACCTCATTTGCTCGGCTGATTTTTCAGAAGCATACAACCTTTTCAAACGTGGGATTAGTGGCATGTAGTGCATTCTTTTGTAAGGAACATGTCTATTGCTCCCCGTACGAGATGGTTTAAACCTAGGATGCTGACATAATGCACATTCATCCAAGTGAGTATATTCTTTATAATACAACACACACCCTTGCACGCAGCAATCAATTTTCAGAGATATCAGTCCCAATTTTCTCGTTAATTTTTTGGCTTCATAATAATTGTTGGGAACATGATTGTCTATCGGATTTGATGTTTTATAAGATCAGCCATTCTATCGAAGCATCCTTGTGGCATATTATAATCTGATTTCAATGTCATCATTTGAAGAATCAGTGACAATTCCGTGTGTGACTCACATCCTGACCATAACGGACGGTTTGCTGCCTCCAACAAATCATAAAATTGTTGAGCTTCGTTATTATGAGGTTGTTCAATAATATGACTCATTCCAGCAGCATTTCGTTCAGAATTTTGCCCCGTCCTATTTTCATGACCACAAGTCTGTCCCATAGCATCATAGACCATATTTTCGTAATTTCTTAAACCGGCGTTGTTATTGACATGATTGTACGCACTTGGACCGACACCATCAACATTCCAATTTTCTAGAGCAATCTCCCCATGTGCAGTCCAATACCAATAATTTGGTTGAAATCCATACTTTAAAAGATCATATTTTACATTGTTAGCACTCTTGTATTTTCCATTTTCACATATAAAACACGGACACCTAATACAATCGTTGTCAAGCTTGTATTGTGGTTGTGATGTTGCAAACTCAATAAACTGACCCAAACCCAATAAAAATTCATTCGTAAGATCTGTTCGATCGGGCAATAACCGATTATACATCCAACTTTGACTCACACGTATATTATCCATTTTCTGTAACAAATACAATTATGTCATTTAGTCACTACTGAACAATCACATTTAAACTTTGCCAACAAACATATATGTAAAGACAATATCAATAAAACTGTATTCATCAAAGCATATCAACAAACAACATAGAATCCCCACAACATATCTCATCAAATCATATTTATAAACTTACATATCTTATCAAAGCCTATCTCATCAAAACATATCCCTAAATGTATATACTACCGTACAAACATGCATTTCATATTCGTAATCAAATTTTACGAACAAACGAACCAATATTACACTTCTCATTCACCAATATCAAATGTTTCCAAAATAAAATATAACTCAATTAATACATACACACATATACATTTTGAAATACATATATATCCCAATTAATACATACACTCATATACATTTTCAAATACATATATATCTCAATTAATACATACACACATATACATTTTCCAATACATATATATCTCAAAATAAATTTTGGGAAAATTAAATCATACCTTCAATTTTGGAACACCAAACTTGTGAATATTTAAAAACCTAACAATAATTACCAAAAAAAATCAAAACAAACAAACAATATTAGATATAATTCAAATTAAAACACACAAAAATATAAAAAAATAATAATGGGAGGCGGGGGGGTAAGGGGCTGGAAGGGGGGGTAGGGGGTGCGGTTTGGGCTGGGGGTTGGGGGGGCGGGTAGGGGCTGGTGGGTGGGGGGGCGGGTAAGGGGATGGAAAGGGGGGGCGTGCGGGGGGGGGGGGGCGGTTTGGGCTGGGGGTTGGGGGTGCGGGTAGGGGCTGGTGGGTGGAGGGGAAGGGGGCGGGGCTGGGGGGGGGGGGATCGGGATTGGGGAGGGGGAGGGGGGGGCTGGGCGGGTTGGGGAGGGGGAGAGCGGCGGGCGGCGGTGTGGACGCGGCGGGGGGCGCGCCAGGGGGGGGGGGGTTGGGGGGACGGGGACGGGGTTGGGGGACGGGGACGGGGACGGGGGAGGGGGGGGGGGGGTTACCTTGGTAGGAGGAAGAAGGGGGAGGAGAAAAAAAAAAGCCAAGTGTTGAATATATATGCTTCACTTGGCCACGGATTAGCACGGCTTAAATTTCAAATTAGGCCGTGGCTAATCCGCGGCCAAGTGAAGCCACCGATCTATGTTAGCCACGGCCGGGCCACGGATTAGCTATTTTTTTTTTTCGCGTTTCACAATGGTATTTTTTTATCCGTGGTTGATACGTTTTTAATTTGCGTTATTCCTAATATTTCAAATTAATTACACTAACATAATATTATAATATAATTAGAGCCATCATTCATAAATCGGAAAAGTATATACATATATTATATATATATATATAACAGATTAATCAACATAAACGACAACATATATCGATCGCATCCGTGCTTATAAGTAATCTTCTATATATAATAGATTTCATATATATTTAGTTATGATATTTTATTTGAATAATAATCAAAGTTGGAATAAAACATTTATTGTAAAAATAGAATTAAATACATATTATTAAAATTTAATAAGGATTTTTTTTTTATAAAAAGGCCCTTAGCCACGGCCTAGCCGTGGCTAGACCGTGGCTAAGTTAGCCACGGTCGATCCGTGGCTAATAGCCACGGTCTAGCCACGGCTAGGCCGTGGCTAAGGGCCTGTTATTACAAAAAAAAAAAAAAAAACTTTAATTTACGTTGTAATTTACGATCAAAATATATAAATTTATATTTTACGTTTAAAATATATTAATTATATATAATATCTACGTTTAAAATATATAAATATATAAAATACATGAATATTTTTAAATAATTCTATATCAATATAAACATATATAAATGTATATATGTATATATATGTTGATAGGCTAATCCGTGCTTATAAATGCTCTTCTATATGTAATACTCTTCCTATATATAGTAATATATATTATTGATTGTAATTACGAAACTTAAATTCGAATTAATGTATACCTTCGTAGATCGATTGAAATGATAACAGCACATATGTATATGTGTGTTCATATATAGACATTGCTCATATATATATAACACAATAATGATTATCGTAAAAATAGATTTCATATATATTTAGTTATGATATTTTATTTGAATAATAATCAAAGTTGGAATAAAATATTTATTGTAAAAATAGAATTAAATACAGATTATTAAAATTTAATAAGGATTTTTTTTTTATAAAAAGGCCCTTAGCCACGGCTAGGCCGTGGCTAAGGGCCTGTTATTACAAAAAAAAAAAACTTTAATTTACGTTGTAATTTACGATCAAAATATATAAATTTATATATATACTTATACATCTAATATATATACAGCTAATTATATACAAATACACATATATATAAGTATATCTAATCTTATACGTATGTAATATATCGAATCATTTATTATATATATCAATATATATAATATAATATATATATATTACTTAAGTATAGCAAAAATTAATTATTAAACAAAAAGTTAAAGTGGTGTAGTGGTTTAATGCTCTAACTTTAACTAACAGGTCAAGAGTTCAAATCATATTTGTTGCAAAAAAAAAAATAAAAATTTTTAGCCACGGCCAGACCGTGGCTAATTGCCGTGGTTGGATTAGCCACGGTCTGACCGTGGCTAAGGGCCACGGCTTAGCCCGGCCGTGGCTAACCATTGGCGGCAAAACTGGCGCCAAATTTAGCCACGACATTTAGCCACGGCCAGCCACGGTTAATCCGTGGCTAAAGCTCAAAAATTTTTTTCACCGAAAACCGTTGCTAATCCGTGGCTAATAGCCACGGATTAGCCACGGATTTTTCCCGCGGCTAAAATCCGTGGCTATTTGCTCTTTTTCTAGTAGTGGTTGAGAGGGTGGGTTCAAATAATTAGAGGTGAAAATTGAAGTTTGTCAAATCTCCACATCAACTCTTTGTCAGGTTTCTCAACCATGATAGCACCTAATGTCGTAGGCACAATATTTACCGTATTTTCCCTTTTTATGTCCGCATTTGGAGAGATCACAACATGAGAAGCATATTCGGTTATCACTTTCATCTTTGGTGGATGCCAAGTGTCGTGCAACTCACCTTGATCCTTGCATTTTGGGGATAATGTCTTTTTGAGTGTGTCAAATCATTCTCCCCCACACTTACTCGTTGTGAACCTTCCAATTTTTCAACCATGTGAAAAGTTTCAAGATCCTCTATTTCGTTCCTTACTGTCCCATACGCTTGTGAGGGCCATGTCCCTTGAGATTCCAATTTAGCCATGGATGTAGCTAGTTGATCAACCTCGCTCTCCAATTTTTCTATGCTAGCTCCCACATTGTTGTCCAAGTCGATCTTCTATCTTGTTTTCCAAGTGTTGAACACCAACTTCCACCTTACTTTCCGAATTTTGTATGAGAGCTCCCATTCTATTTGCTACATCTGTCAGCTTGCATTCTAAGTTTTAAAAGGCGGACCATGTCTCCTGCTGAAATTGCAGAGTGTCAATTACTAACGATCTTACAATATCTTCGAGAGACGTACCTGGGGTGGATTGTGGTTGTTGTGGCGAAGCATATGACCATGGTTCATATTGGTGAAAATCAGATTGCAAAACTTCATAACTAAAATTGGGGGTATCTCCCCGCCCTTGGCCGTATGTATCAAAAAAGAGATCGTATTGCCTCTTGGGTGGTCCAGGAAATACTCCACATGGTGTAGCTTGAAAGAAGACAAATAAAAAAAAAATATGATAAAAATAGGGTATATTCAATACACATACTCAATGGGTAAATAATTAAATCGAGTAGGGCAGGGTAGGATATAGGGTATATTTAATCGGGTATTTTTAGGGTAAGGATTAGGGTAAAGTAAAAGCCTACCCATTGCCAGGCCTATTTCTTACCTTGTACAAATATTTTGTATATATATGTAATGATTAATTCTAGAGTTTATGACACTAGTGTGTTTTTAGAAGACCAGCTCTTATTTTTATTTGAATTGGTAGAACTCTAGTACTTGCAGATTACATGCTTCTAGTAGTGGCCCAGTAGATCCATATCTTTGTCTTCGGAAATGTACATCATAATCCAAATTAATTAGCTAACTAAGATTCTAAGCTATAATTAATTAATATTATTTTCAATTATTGTTTTGTCTGATTTATTTGATAATAAATTATGTACCTTATGATTCTTTTTTTACAGAGAGCTGTTGTCATACAGATTTCCTAGTTACATTATATACATATATATATAGATATTGTACTAATTAATATATATGTGTGTGTGCGCGCGAGCACACACGCGTGTAGATTGAATATTCAACGATCATTAGTTAATATACTTCTGTCAAAAATATATACACCAACGAGAGAGAGAACCTAATAATCATATATCAAAGATGCATAGATAGATAAAGCATACAGCAAATATATGAAATAAAGTAAAACTACCAAATTTTCTGTTTGTTTTTTTTTTTTATTATTTCCTCCCATCATCCGAGATGGGCTTCAATATCACCAGACTAGCTAATAACTAAGCATTGCAACTCTTTGAAAGACCTCCATCACATTTCACATTATGGTTTTTGCGCTAAATGTGTTCAATTTGGAATTGCAATACTATTAATTACTTAACTTTTCTTATAGATATACTTACCAGCTACAGATAACTAGTTATTTCCATCCTCTTACCATTGCAGCCTGGATGTTAATCAAACGATTAACAATCCACCACTAACATTTCATCATTAACAATCCTCCCCTCAGGCTTCATCGGCCGGAGGGAGCTCATTAAGGTCAAATTTAAAAATTGGGAATACGTTCTTAGTCTCCTGTCCTCCTCCTAGGCGCCGAATTTCATTCACCGGGCCAGCAAATTCATCGTCTTCGGCTGCGGGCCTAATTACATTAATGTCAACCATATTGACATCACTATCATGGTGGGATATTTCGTCAAAAGGCCTTTCACATGTTATATAAACATGCTTTTCCGGGCCCGTGATAGAGCTCCCAAGCCCAGGATTTTCAACAACTACAAGCTCCATCTTTTTCTTCTTTGTCACCGCGTGATCTTGCTTGGCTGCTAGCTCGCCATTGGCGAGGGCCATCAGATCATAAACCTCAGACATGTTGACTTCTTCCTCCTGACGATCTGGAGACAGAATAACACCATTATTATTATTGTTACTACCATTCATCGGGGCTTTGCCATACCTGCTTCGCCTCCCATCTCTAGGCCATGCAGACAACATCAAATCATGATTCGTCTGATTCTGGTCAGACGAATCATGATTTGTCTCCAGTGGAGGCGACTGCACTGGGTCACCCCCATTTTGATTCACTATATTTTGTTTGTTATCCTTAGTTGTTGGGGGTACCATTCCCCTCCAGTTTCTGTCAGGGTGTTTCCTCATGTGGCCGTGCAGCGCTTTCTCTGACTGGAATTTCTGGTCGCAAACCGGGCAGCTTTGCTCCTGATTCTCTCCATTTGATGAAGAGATATCTTTTGTGCGCTGGGGTTTGGGCAAGTGAACCCTTTTGTGCCCTCCCAGTGCCTTCCCATTTTTGAAGCTCTTACCGCAAAGTGGACAATCGTAAGGTACAGGCACAGCGGCCTCGTTCCTAGCAGCACCAGCAGTGCCAGTTTGCCGGAGCTTGAGTTTTATGATCAACTTCTCCATGGCCGCCATGACCAACTCTTGACCAAAATTTAGGGTTTTTAGCTACAAATTTAACAAACTTCCCTGCACAGCCAAGAAAAAAATGTGAGCTTAGAAAACAAATTTTCAAGCCAAGAATTAATTATAAGTTCAAAACCCCATTTTCTTGATGAGATGAAGAAATTATATATGAGCTTAGGAAACAGTTTTTCAAGTCAAGAATCAACTATATGTGTCAAATTAAAACCCCATTTTCTTGACGAGATGAAAAGAAATTCAAAACTTTTATAACAAAACGGGGAAAGTAAAAAAAAAAAACGGTGATGAGAAATGGAGATAACCTGAAGAGGAATAATGAAATTCATGTCAAGAATGCAAGATATATATACTGATGAGGACCAAGAAAAAATTTACCATAGTGTATTATTACAAAGCTGATGGTGCTCACCTAATTCTGAGTAATTACAAGGGTATTATTTATTTCAAAGGTGATGCATTGTAATTAATTGCACGTAGAAAAGCCTCAGTTGAAGTTTAAATCTCTGCTTTCTACTATGGAAAAAGCAGTATACGGTTTGGGGGTCATTAATTGTGCTTATTCAGCATAATAATGATAATAATATATATAATTGATGCACTAACCAAAATATGCACTCAATCTCCCTTTTTTTTTTTTTTTTGGTTTTTTGGCAATCCGTAATTTGATTCTATTTGTACCTACTTTCTTAATGGCAAAGTTGGTGTGGAACAAGGCATTTTTAGTCAAGGCTAATTCGGCTTAACCGCACGCCTTGATTTCAGAGTTTTCAAGAGAAAGCACCAAAAAGTAAAATTTAAAGCTTGTGTATCATTAATGAGGGAGCCCTAGCCCTACTGTAAATTTTTATCTGCTTGTATGTATATCCGGAGGTAAAATTTTCTTATGAGCATTATTCTTTTGGAGTCATAAAATTATATATGTTTATAGTGATTTAAAACAATAAATTGGTAACGATATGTTAAAGTGAAAATATAAAAGTTATCGCCAATTAATTATCAATTATATGTAGCTAGCAGATGCAATATATACTCTATTGTGTGCGAAATAAAAATAAAATATAATTTAATCATATGTTTAACAAATTTATAATTTTATATATTATGAAAAACAAAAAATTGATTGAAAATTAAATTGAGTTTTATTATTGAAAAAATAAATAAATAAATAAAGTAACCTTTTTTTTTGAAAGAAAAAAGATAAAGTAAACTAAATTTTGAAAATAAAGATATGAGAAAAGAGAAAGAGAAATGAAATAATATATCTCAATTAAAAAGAGAAGGGAGAAAAGTAAGAGAGGAAAGCGAAAAAAGAATGTCAGACCTAGACACCAAAGATAGTTATTAAATAAATCTAATACCTTACATAAAGTATAGCTTAAGTGAAAAAATTATTTTTTTCTAGGTCAATGGTGAAAATTGTAATTTTTATTATTAATCTAATAATTAATGACATTTTTATAGCAACAACCAAGTAATATAATAAAATTCTTGTCTCAAATTTATGATGGGAATTTGTTTGTCATTGTAGAGATACTGCCAATGATTATTAATGGTGGCAAGACACTCTTGTCACAATACAGTAACTAAACAAAAGTCATTATCACCAAATAGATAATACCAACAATAAAATGAAGGGTACTATTACTTTAAACATGGAACCAGTAACAATTTTCATATTGTCGTCTAAGCTTCTATCGTTGATACAATATTTTTTGCAGTGATATCATTGTTTTTCTCTTCATTAATCCCACCACTTTTATTTCTTTCCATTTCACAATCAGTACATCGATTAATCCTATGCTGTAATTGTACCTATAGCTCCAAATATTCAAATTCCGAAATGTTGGTAATTTCTTGTATCATTTCCCTAATTTGATTGTACTTTTTTTCTTGTAATGTTATGTTGCAAATTGTTGTGATTGCGATCTTAATTCATTATTCTTTTTCTTCCTTTCATTTCATTTCTTTTTCTTTCTTTTTTGAGCATTCAAGATTAATATCCCCAAACTTTTACGCATATTGTGTGTGGAAGATAATGTTGCATTTAAGATAGATTTACATAATCCACAACGTGTTTGACCCTTCATGTTGATACATAATTCTAGTCGGCACTAATAGACAGGTCGCACATAAGTAAGACAACTAAATTTCACACACTAGTGTGTGAATACCTACATTCCTTATACTTTGAGTTTTTTTATGCCCTTGTAACATTGATAATATATAGATTCACACTAATTATACCTATTTCCGCTCAATTTATTTTATTTTTTTTTTTTTTTTGTATTTGTGAGAGTAGGAATTAAAAGTGTTTTAAGATTTACAAAAATTAATTAAAGAATAAAACTCGCAAAAACCTAAGTCTATCATATGATATAATACAATAGAAAAAAATAAAAATAATAATTAAATCATAGCTGATCCTAATTAAGCACAACAAACCATGCACCACCTCCATAATTGGGATTAGATCCCGTATGCATAGAAAGTATTGTAGAGATATCACAATTTAATCCAATCACAATATGAGAAATAAATTAAATGTATTTTGAATATTGTAAAAGGAATTGGTGTATCACCTCCATATATACCCTTGGACATGAAATCGAATTGTGCATAAGCATGCATAGTACGTATTAAGCGACAATATTAAGCATCCAAAAATGGTGTTAATGAGAAATTTATTGATGAAAAAAGATTCTTTCGACAATTAATAACCACCATCAACCAACGTAATCCAACCACAATCGACAAAACACAATCCGACCACAATCGACAAAATACAACGCAATCGCCATACACAAACATCGGAAAATATCTCAAACTTTGATCATAAGAGTGTTCTTTCAGCTGAAATCATTTATGCTTCATTGATTATCGATATATTCATATACCGATTTTTTACATTCATACTCAGTTCTTTTGCATATAAATATATATATATATATATATAGAAACATTATAAAAAGCACATCTTTAATCAAAAATTAAACAAATTAAAGTGTTCTTATCTAGATTTTTAAGTCAACGCGTGACAAAAAGTTGTATAATACATACAGAGTCACAGAATATATAAATCTCAATTTCTCATAAATCAATATTGTACGTAGTGACTACCGAACTTTTTGTGCTTCCAAGTTGTGTACTAATTCTGTCAGCTCCCAAGTTCTCGTGCAATTTATGCTCTCTTCAACTTGTATCATCAATATGTATTGTGAAAGGAGCTTCAATTTTGTTGATTGCAGACTATATAATAATTTGATTTGATCGCTCAAGTCAATATATATTCCTATATTTTACGTATTCATCATATTAGATTAAAATTTTAAACTTGAAAATAAAATTTCTAGCGTTATTACTGTGCTACTTTGTAATTCTATATTCTTCCTGATTAATTATGAATATTAAATTAATTGAAAAAAAAAATTATATCTCAAATTATTTTATATTGTGTGCATATATAAATAATGCAGTAACCCTGTACCGAGTTATCTATATTTTGAAGAGTGTAGGTTCATAGCAAATCTTAATGAGTCTTGCAGCATTTCTTGATCCTCATTCATTTGTCTCTTTTAGTATAAGCTTAACACAAACTATTTCCAAATATAAGCAAATTCTAATTTTACTTGTCAGTATTTATAAAATGATTAAATGTATACTATTTGAATTGTTTCGAACTAAATCTAATAGAGGAATTTAGTTAAATGTTTGTGTAATAAATTATTATGCAGAATTTAAAAAAAGAAGCCAAGAAAAATAATTTGAAAAAAAAATAGAAGATAAATTACAATGAGAGAGAAAGAGAGAGAGAGAGAGAGAGAGAGAGAGAGAGAGAGAGAACGAATTTGAAACTTTAACATAAGTATAATATTTTAGGAAGTGAAAAGTAAAATATATAAACTTTAAATTTTGGTTTTCTTTTACTTGTCTTCATTGATTAATGTAGATTAGTATTTTACAGATTTTCTTTCAGAATATTTTCAAATGAAAATAATCTAAACCAAAGAGGCAAACAGTAACTCATTTTGATGTTACACTTGTAATCATTCTATATACAATAATTTTGTACTGTTAACTTAATGTAGACAAAGAACACGCATCTTTTATACTTGTTTTATGTTTCTTTGAGTTAAAAAGAATACAAGAACAACACCACCACCACTTTTTTAAGCATATATTAAGATTTTAAACAAAAAATAGTATTTTTCATATCTAAATATATATATATATTTAATATCCTTCCAAATTCACAAATAATTTCCAAAGAGTAGTTCGATAACAAATTTCCAAATTAATCAGTGTTGATCCGCCAATTTCATATTCATACCCAATTTGGAGAAGTATCAAGTTCAACAGTATAATATGTATATTTCTTTTGAGTTAGGAATAAAGTTCAAAAGTTTCTACAGAAATTTATTTCTCATACCATACATTCATTCAAATTGTTGATGCATATGTATCAAATTTATTGATCAAGTTGCCTTATATATATATATATATATATATATATATATAATTTTTAGTTGTAAGTTTTAAATGATATTTAATTATTTGTATTAAATATATAAAAGCAACGATAATATAACACATGGAAGGAATAATAGGAACATATTGATGTTATCTTCTTCATGAATTGATCAATTAATGGGCTCAACAGTCATAGTTGAAGTTAGGGAAGCTATATATACACACGCATATTTATATATGTAAGTATGTATGAATAGTTGAAAATTCTAAAGAAAAATGCAAAACAAATATAAAACCAAGAAAAATTATATATGATAGTTTATCAGGACATGCATGAATATGAAACAAGAAAAAAAAACTAACCCGGAGAAATTTTGATAGTTTTACTTTATAGAATAAGATTTTACTTAGTTTAATTATTATCAATAATTATAATTTCTTTAAATATAGAATAAGATTTCGACACCATGAATTAGTTTAGTTGTGCATGGTTTTGCTTAGAGAGAAATGATTATTAAGTCACATACAGTTTAAATGCTACACGTGCATCTCTTGAGCCCTAATTTTAAAATTATCTATGTATATATGTATATATATATATAGAAGGGCAAAATAAGATGCTAATTATTACTTGTAAAATGTCTATTATAACATTTTATTCATTTAATTTTTAAACAATAAAATATTCATTAGTATGAGAAAGATAAATTGTACAATCATAATTATTTTTTTGTCTTTGTTATAGCATTATCATAATGCAGACACAAATGTGTATAATAAACTTTGAAGTCCTTGTATGGAATTTATTTTATTTTATTAATACTTCTTGGATGTTAGTAAGTACTTGTTTTATTCTAATAAACATCAAAACTGATTATTTTAGATCCTAAAATTATTATTATTACTATTATTATATTTATTTAATAGTTCATACTTTCTTTTATTTCTCTCAAATTCCTAAAGTTTGTTACACAAATATAATGGCGGCAATTTTATTCAATGGATAGAGCTACAAATTTGTCAAACGAGATGGAAATTGCACAATGGTTGAACTAAGTTTTTTGGATCAAAAAATGAAATTATAAATAATTGAAAATTTACATTTCTAGCCTTCAATATATATTAATAAACTTGTGAGATTGAAAATAAAATTTATATTGGCGCTTTCATATTGCCAAAATAATTAGTGGCATAATATCAAAAGGTATAAAACTTTTGTTAAAGTCAATATTTTATATTTTTTATAAGTAATCTTGAAATGTAAAAAATTAAAAGGCTATAATAGGTATTTTATAAATAATAGTTAGGCCCATTTGTGTATTATTTATTTTCTTATTAAAATTGAGAGGTTAAATGAAACGTATTACAATATAAGAGGATAAAGTGTTGCATAAGCATATATAGTTAAAGGGGGCCAAGTGTATTTTGCCTTGTAGCCTATATCTAATTCAAAAACCTTAAGGCTATTCAAGTAAGCACATATGTTGATAGTCGTATTTAACTCTATTTTTCCACGTATAAAAGTAAAATATTTTTTATATAAATTTAAATGAGCATTTGGTTATTCATGTTTATCCAAAAAAAAATCAACGTATCTAACATCTAAGAAAATAGATTAAATTTCAATTCAAAATAAAATAACAAAACTAAATATTTATTTACAATATTTTCCATTTACTTATTTAAATGAATCAATAAATATGCTTATTTAAATAAGAATAACAAAATGCTTATTTAAATAATTAGAATAATTAGTCATTTAATCCTACATAAAGTTTTTAAAAGCTTTCATACCTTGATTATATCAAAATTAGTATTTAAATTGAACGTATTCTATGATTAAATAAATTTTTAAATATACTTATTTATCGATTTATGTTATAGAAAAAGTTTATTTTTAATCAAATTATTTTTTAATAAAAATTTATAAATATGTGTGTGTGTGTGTGTGTATTTTTTTTTTTTTAATTTCCTATATCTTGGCACGGATAAAATATTAGGTTCATATATATTGTTAAATTTGATATATCATTCTAATTGTCCTTTAATATACTTCACAATCGTCCTTCAATGCATTTTTTATTTTATTTAATTTAATTATTTGCATTATCAGTATCTCGTAGCTAATAATGTCCCCAACATCAATTGTTGGTATGCCGCATTTTGGAACTCAAATATCAATCATTTGAGTCCAATATATAGTGGTATTATTTTGTTCCTATCTATTCAATTAGATTCCAATTGATTCCACACTATACACACATTATCCATAAAATTTTCATAGCTTTGCTCAAATGTATAACATCTCCCTATGTTTTTTTGGGCGAATTAAATTCAATACCCCTGAATTTAAGTTAAATTACAAAAAAAAACTTTCTATTTTTTTCAAAAATTACGATGACACCCTAAGTTTCACCACCCCCACCCCGCAAGTGTTAAATTAAACGATATATTAAAAGGTCATAGACGCCCTTAATATTTTCAAAAAATAAAAAAGTTCTCGAAAATGAGAAGTTTCAAAAATACCCTTATCAAGTCCTAACTTTTGGCTAAAATAACAAACAAATCAAAACCTCCACTTTCCCTCACTAGAACTTTTTCTCTTCCTTCTCTCTATAATTTTTTTCTTATTTTCTCTTCCTTCCCTCTGCAATTTATTACGATGATTAGAATTCCAGCGATGGGGGAAGAAAGCAACAATTTTTATTTATTTTTCTTAAGGTGCTTTACGGTAACCGTGAGGTTGATTTCTGAAGGGGCCTATTTGTCTCAACTTCTAAAGTTTTCTAATACATTATTTGGGCTTTTGTAAACAACAAAAACAAATAGAAATTTGCATTACATAAAAAAAAGAAGAAGAAGAAGAAGAAAGAAGGCAACAAAGACCCACGAAAAAAAGAATTGCGATGGCTCTAGCCGTTGCAAAACAGATTTGCGAAGGAAGGATGCCGTCGCAAAATTTTGAACAAAAATCACAGATTTGCAACAGCTTTTTGGCTGTCCCAAAACTTGTTCACGTGGACAAAAGAACATGGACAACGTACCGTTGCAAAGAGGTAGCAGTCACAAAAATTTGAGACAACACTTTTAGGGACGACATGCTACCGTCCCAAATCCGCGGCTAACTCTATTTTGCCACAGAAATTGCTCCTTTTTGGTCTGTAGAAAATGTTATAATGACACAAAATATTTTTAAGTTTATGTACTTAGAATTGAAAGACTTAATCTCATTTGACCATAAATGCGTATAGATAATTTGCTCCGTAGTGATAGTAGGGATTATTTG
Organism: Petrea volubilis; assembly: GCA_026212405.1. Taxonomy (NCBI): domain Eukaryota; kingdom Viridiplantae; phylum Streptophyta; class Magnoliopsida; order Lamiales; family Verbenaceae; genus Petrea; species Petrea volubilis. The sequence goes on from CM047886.1 coordinate 15,007,717, forward strand.
AGTAATTTAGAATAAAATTATTATTATATAAATATTTGTTATTAAATTTTTACAAATGAAGATCCAATGATACATTTGTTTATATAAGTTCATGTAAGAATTACCAAAGAAATATTTTTTATTTTTTTACAAATGAAGTGAAGATTATTCCAACTCCCAAGCATAAATCTTACAATTCACCCCCTGAATTTGTCATAATTTTTCAAATAAACTCAAAGAGCATATATGTCCTCAAAAAGTGCCGGCATTGGTGTAATTCATCTTATGTTTTTTGCTTTATTGCATATTTAGGGACAGAATCTGGGATCTGATTTTGGGGCCGAAATTTTTATAGACAATTAATTATTAAGAAATATACAAATAAATAATATAAATTAATTAATATGGACATATAAAATAATAATATTTATGATACTTACGCATATATAATATATTTAAAAAAAATTACTTCCAAACAAAAATATTGAAAGCAAACAAGTACACTGAATATAAATGTATATCAAACATTTAGAAGAGAAACTCGCTAACTTATTTATTTAACTTAGGTATCCTAAATTGTGCTCGACACTATTTGATGACACTTAAAATATGCTACAATCAAAATAGTAATAAAAAAATGATACCGAGAAAAATTTAACAAGCTATTTTTATTTTCGAAAGAAATAATATAGCAGGTAATGAGCTGCTTTCAAAGATACTCGACAAAATAATTTTTCAAGAACTCTCAACAAAGTTGCTATAGACCCACATAAATATATATAATTGAGAAAATACTAAAATAGCTTTATCTATCCTTTCACTTTTCATTATCCAGAAATATAGTTAAAAATTTAAAAAGCATCTTCCCGTATATCTTTTTCCCACTATTACGATCACCAAATCACCTCCAATTAAATATCATGTCTCAAAACAACATGAATCATTTAAGTTCAATAACCCCAATTAATATTTATCAAGATTCATCAAATTTAATATTTATCAACTATCACTATTTATCTCAACCCTAGGTTCATATCTCTACTGATCAAAAGTCAATTACAATAAATAAAAAAAAATAAACATATAAATTAAAAAATTAGTACACAATATCTTATTTTACTTTACCTTTGGACAAAATGATGTAAATTTGTAATAGGATTGTTGGGGTTTTGTTTAAAGAGAAGAAAGAGAAAGAGAGGAATAGGTTGAATAGAAGAAGAGAAAGAGAAAGAGTTATTTATGGTAATTAAAAAAGGTGGGTAAAGTAAAATAATATATATATATATATATATATAAAATGATAAAAGTAATTTTTTTTTTTTTTTTGACCTTTGTTGGGGTGGGGTATTTGTTCAGGAGCTAACAGCATATAGCCCATTGTTACTTAAAAAAAATAA
>CM047886.1:15009592-15541918 GCA_026212405.1 Petrea volubilis
ACACGACTCGAGAAATATTTGTTTTAAACCCACTCAATATTGAAAACTCTGATACACAAGTATGCAAATTGTGTCCATGCACAAACAAATATTTAAATTATTATTTTCTTCTACACATTTTAGTAGCTAAAGCATTCATAATTTTTAAGTGTGACGATCTTGAAGGAATAACTCTGATATATTTTAAAAAATACGGATTCAGTTCATAATTCCATAAAATAATGTAAAATTTTCTCTGCCCCATTGACTCATTGTCTTTTCCTCTCCCCCTTTTAATTCAAACAAAAACAAATCACATTATATCACTTTACTTTCAAATAATGTTTTTCTACTTGTCATAAACCAACACAAGTATACAAAGATGATTGGAAAATGTACATTTATATAACATGATGCTAATGAATATATAATAATAATATCATATCTTAATAGTTTAGGCGTAGACTTCGAACGTGCAACCAGCGTGTGCAAACAATAATAGTCATCCACGACCCGGTCCTTGCTCCAGTTTTTGTAACTTCACATATATATTTTCCTTATTTTGCACCAGAAATAATAAAGATATTTGCTTTAATTAATGAATTCATTAATGAACGCTCGTCATCTCTCTCTCTCTCTCTCTCTTAGACAGCTAAGAGAGAGACAGCTATTAGAACGTCTCTATTATTGAAGAAATGATAGCTATTATTAATCTTATTGATGAATACAGATTATACAGCAATTATTGATCCAGTTTCATAAAAAATCGAACAATCAAAACGGTTAAATTCATCTCAATGACGTAACAATGCAACCAAACAAGGAAGAGGATATATTCTCAAAAGATTTATCCACAACTTTCTCATGCCATCATATTCTGGCCAAAAGTGGCCTCAGGGTAGAAATTGGATTCGATAAAATTCACAACGGATTTCATTCTAGCTCTCTCTCCAGCCCACACAGGGTAACCACACCAAAACTAATCACAATTCACGTGGTAACTCACAAGTATGCTACAATTTGTCATGATTGGTTGGGTACAACTAAACCGGATTCAAAGAAGCTAATATTTCTCAGGGTTCATAACCGGGAGACCTCACTTTGAACCAGGACATCTAAAACATATGCGCAATAAAACTGAATAAAACTAGCATTTACAAACCAGAGAGAAACTTCCCTTGTGCATAATTTAAAACAGGCAAGGGCGAAATGCCACAAGCAACAAAAGTTGCTCCCGTGCAAATCAACAAAAGACCAAAATCCAAAACATGTACGGGAAACCTGCGCAACACAGTTAAAATACTAGGGCAGACTATATTAGTCACAAGTTCTGCCACTGCATAAAAACAGACTTACTCAGTTACTCCTAAACCTTACATGAGTCCCACAAGAAAAGATACATCATACACAACCTAAAAGCTACTGGTTCCAGACAAGCAGAGAATGGAGCCCATAGGCATCCTAACAGAAAAACATGGAGTTGCGCACGCTCTCCTGCAACTTGGGCATTGGTGGTACAGGTGGAGCACCACCTGGCCCAGCCCCATTGTGGCTGGATGATGTCTCTGAGGCATCCTCAAACTTCATCCATTGGCCCAACTGGGTGGCTGCCAAATGAGCGTAGCATATGGGGGCAACTGCAGATTTGCACACACGGGCAGGTGTGAGTTGTAGACAGACAGAATCGGAAATGGAGAAAAGAAAAAATGACAAAAAAATATACACATAGGGAACCAAAAATGTGAAGAAAAACAAGCAGCAATCATGTAGTCTTGTAATTACCAACAGATATTGCAGTGGTGCTGCGCTGGTATCTGCGAAAAATGAAGATCACGAGAAAATTTAGAAGAAATCTTTAACAGCTTAGAATTGTTTTTTTTTTTAAAAAAAAGTTCTTTTTGCAACAATGTATAGTGTTTCAATGTTGTTTTCATTTGACCGTCCACTTACACATAAGACAGGGAGTGCACAAGCTCCTGTAGATCATCAGCTGAGAAACCAACCTCATCGAGAAGGACATGATAATGTGTTGGCCTTGTTGTTCCCTATAAAACAAGTATACACACCCAACAAATTAGCATTCCATGGGAGAGCTAGAGTATTGAAAATGACATTCTATAGCCTAAAGACAAACATCGCAATCCATTTATGGTTTCCAATAGAATTAAGACTGTCTTCTAGCCAGAGTGGTAGAAACATTCAGAATCAGATGGGACCCATAACTGAATATATAAGTAATTGAGATCATAGGTGAACATAATAGAGTTCTTAAAAGATTCATTGATATTTCGATGCATCATTAAACTCCTACCAGAATATACAAATGGGTCCTCGAACTTTAGTTCGACAATATTTTGGATTCAAAAAGTCATGACTGGCTGATGGGTTGAGAAACAAATCAACAGTTACAAGATGGAATAAAAAAATGCTTACAATCATGCCAGCATGTGCACACAAGTAGAAGTCATAGTTCCTTGGATGACAAACTTTGTTATCTATCACCGTCCCTGAAAAATCGAACAGAGAGAATATTTGTGCAGATCAAATTCATCCCACTTTCTTTAGGAAATTGTAATTAACAGGTATGAAAATACAAAAAACATGCTCTACCTGGTGGCACATTATCAGGAGAATTTGGCTGAAAGAATTTTGTGTGGTGATTTTTCTGTGCAATAATCACCACAAACTTGGGAGACCAATTCTCATCAAGGAACTTGCAGGCCTGCACAAAATGGTAGTACGGGGGTTATCCCATTTTATTGCCATAGAAAACCAAAAGAACAGTAGATTTTCAGAATTCATATTATGGTTGGAGCACCGACCTCCATAATTTGGTTCAGTTCAATGTTCAGGACCTGATTGAATTGGGATTCGCTGACACCATCTCTGAAAAATTCATGTAATTGAACAATCAAGAATAACAAATTAAATAGACACATGAAGAGAATTTAAAAGAATATATCAACAGCATTTCACAAATAAGACCCTCCAACTGTGCTACATAAGGTTAATGCTTGCCAACCAGACAAAAAAGAAGGATATGTTCACCAAAAAATAAAAAATACAACACGGTTTCAAGCAAAGCAAAAAAAAGACAAAAATATATCTCAAGCATAAAAGGAGAAAAATGTAAGTACTGTGTAAAGTAAACACAGATGATATTATAAATGGCTGCTCAAACACAGTAACGAGGTTGTCAAAGAGCAGTATCGTAAATTTTATGCACCCTTGTTTTAATGTCTGCTTCAACCACTAGAAAGAGTCATCTTGGGATAATTGCATAGTATCTTAAAAAAGTATTAATTCTATTTTATCTTAGGTTCAATTTGTCATCTATACTGCACGGCAACATATGTTGGCTCCAAAGTTCAAAGATTACCTGAATATGATAATTTGATCAGGCTTCCTTTTCCCAGAACTAACATAGAAATCTACCAAAAGTTCCCTGCAGTTGATGGAGGCAAACAACAAGATAATTAGTTCATACATCTTAAAGTTACACATTTCACCTTCTTTCAAGTTAAAATTATTGGGAAATTAAGCTCGAAGCCCCACCTCATAATGCCATCATCTTCAGTATCCGAAATACGTTTGTATAGCGAATCTATCATTTCGACCTTGGGAGACTGAGTGCGGACGCAGGCTCTATAACGAGAGATTGATGGCCATTGCCTCGAGCTAACAACCTGGATGAGTAAATGAAGACAAGTCTCTAACAGAACATCCAGGTTGAAACAAATAAAAAATAATGAATGGAAATAATTTTTATCTAGAGGGATGTGAAATATAATAGTTGAATTTTTTTTTGTTGTAACTAAAAGAAGTGAGAAATAAACCAGATGGTTAAATAAAGGGAACAGGTAGCACTTACCGCAGCAATTGATGGGACATCAGACTGTCCAGGTGAGCCATGTGATACATCCATGCCAAGAATCAGGGTGGGAACCTTGGATACCATTGGTATTGAGGGAGATAGCTCACTAGCTAACACAGAGTTTAACCCACCAAGCTGCCAGGAAGTAGTATGATCATGAAAACACACAAATAGGCCATCATGATACAATTTTTGCAAGAGAGAAACTAACTTTTGCGTTTATCTTCAGCAGAAGATTTGTCAGATACTGATCATTAACTCGTGTGGGTGCCAGGCATTGAGTAACAACTCCGAAATCAGACAAGTTTTTGCGCTTCCACGGGCCTGACAAATTTTTAGTGCATGTACCGATAACCATAAGCCCTTTTTTTCGTCTAAGTTTTATCAAATGGAATATATATATATATATATAATCAATTGAAAATATTAACACGAACCATAAATGTCACAATTTTTACGCTCTGGAAGCAAACACAGTAGGAACTTTGGTGGACCAGGAAGCTTTGCCTGCACCTCTTCAAACATTTTCTCCACCCTAACCAGGGGTGGGGCCCGTCTAAACTGCTGATTTTCTTCAAATACATCGAATGGAGGTTCAACAGACTGACACATTATAAGTTAGAATCTCCCAATCATTTTACGACATAAAAACAGTAAGATTAGAAGGATATGGATAGAACAGAACATACTATTCCTTTCTGATCACCGACTTTCATCAAATCGTTTACCAGGTTACGCACATCACAGCGTGCAGAGAAGTTCACCACAGCCCACTGCTGGATCTTACATGCATTCACAAATTTCTGCCCAACCATATGAAGGGTGTTTAAGAAACACAGGCCTGGAAATAAACATTCTTTTACGTCAAAACTTGAACAGAGTAACAATATGCAGTAGAACCTTATGATTAAAGTTCCATCTTCCGTTGCGAGCAAACAAGTCTTCTCCACCACCAACTTTGAGCTGCAATCAAAGAAACTGAAATTATACATGCAATATTTGGAACATAAGAAACATCAATACCTCAAAACATACCTTAGGGGGTGGCAAAACACGCCCTTCAACCTGAGTAAAGCTACTACTGATAGAAACACCACAAGAACGAAGCATAGGCTCCGCATCGTAGTTATTGATTTTCAAAGCCTGCCACAATCCAGAAGCAGCTTAACTTAGCATCAAACAACATACGATAATAAGAATAGAGATAATCCTTCAAAAGAGAAGCATACATTACTCAGAACTGACATCCTTTCTTGTGGCTTTTGACGCGATTTCTCCACTAGAGAAGCTCTTTGAAAAGTAGATAAAGCTTTTGTATAGCGTTGCAATGAGACCAGAGAACAAAGCTGATAAAACCACAAAACCAATCAACATTATATCTATTGCAAATTCATTTTACATAGAAATCAAAGTCTAATCAACATTTCCACCTCAATTGGGAAGTAAGTTGGGCGTTTTGGCTTTCCAACATTAATGCATGGTAAATCAGCAGAATATCGCAAGTCAATGTTGCGGTGGTTCACAAAGTAATCGTAGACAGTCACTTCCATGGTTTCACCATCGCCATCCTTACCTTTCTGCTTTAGAGTGAACCTACAAGATTTTCAAAATGGTAACACAGTAAATCCATGCAAGAACTGATCCATTGTAAGCAAAAGTAACAAGATCAAGGTGAACAGGGGAAGCATACGTTTGCTCTCTACAAGACTTCTCACTTAACCCAGTGATTTTGTACTCTTGGTTAGTGGGACTAGTCGTCACCCGCAAATTCTTAAGCGTGCGTTTGGCCTGATAAATTAGCATTGTAGAAAAAATAAGGACATAGTCTATTTAATCTAAAAACAGAATCGTGAAAAGGCAGCCTTGTTACCTTTGCCCAGTCAACTGAGAAGGGATCTCGCACATTTTGGTTGGCAATTAGAAAGTCTGCCACGGGCCCAGGCTGGATAATCATGGTGGTAGACACATCTGGAATTATTGAAACGCACGAGTTATAATGAATATCAAAATTCAAGGCCATTTAAAGGAAGTATAGAAAAGAAAATATAGCAACCACATATTACCAATGTTCAAAGATAAGCCACTTTGGGTGGTTCTGAAGCTTGAATGGAACCCTCGGCACCCAAGAACCCCACCACCAACATCAGCAAAGTTCCTCGGATCATTATGAAAAAATGATTGACGAACCAGAAGGCAACCCCTGACATTAATTAAGCATATAAGCAAGGTGTCAATTCATTCATTCAGACTTGAATAAACATGTTGCGCTTACTGCTTTGCTGCATGCTGCCTTAGTATGATATCCAAAACCCGTAAAGCTTCTTGAGAGTTTTCAGATTCCTGGCCACGTAATGCATTCGCTATGGCCTGCATGGGGATTTTGGCGGCAAAACTTATCTCCACTTTGAATGTTTTAGATTGGTATGGGCGCCTCATCCTTTTCTTATCACTGTCATTAGGACTTCCATGCCCACCCGGACTGGCATTTCCATTGTTCCTGAATGCCAAAGGAGGGAAAAGCGAAAAAGGATAAAATAGAGTTAGTGTGAGGAAACAAGAATACAACAATAATTGCAACAATTTGAGAAACCAAACTATTACGCACCTACTTGACGTAACATTCTCAAGCACAACAGTGAACTCAAGTTTGTTCCTTGGAAGTGGACCAACAGTGAACAAACTCTTCTCTCCATCATAGGCAAATTCTTTGCCAGCCAACTCTGTGTCATATGTCTCATGGACTCGGTCAAGCACTTTCCTGCCGACACCCTTACCATCAACAGGACGACCATCTTCGTATGAAAGGGCAACCTACAGGATAATACAAAGGGGTTGGCAGGTTACAGTGAACCATCATAAGTCCTTCAGTAAACCGCAGAGGGAATTGAAATGAGATCAGACATACACTGTAGTGGAAGAAGTGCCCATCAACATTGTTCACATTCACTTTGAAGTGGTTGGTCAGAATCGGAACTTTATTTCCCCTGGTTCCAAGGCCACGTCTAGCCATTGGGGCGCGGAAAACCTTCTTCAATTCAGGCTCAGATGTGGCTTGGATTGGAGTAACGTTTGGTGGAACGGGTGGAGGAGGGGGGAGAGCTTCTGCAGCCCCATTACCATCTTGTTCAGAGGGATCCATTGCAAGATCTGTTAATGAAAGGTCTATAAGGTATACTGTAATGCTGCACACTCAAGACTTAGAAATATATATATCTATATATATGGAATTGAAAGATAGCATCTTTAAGGAAACTTGCAATACAATAATTAACAACAAACAAGAAACTAGTGATATTGGAACCTGAAAGCTCTTATATGCAGTAAACTTAATAGTACAATAATACATTTCGGAGGCAGAGACAGTCAATACACAGCTTGGCCATATAACTTTTACAGTACAAACATTTCTGAGTAAATCCGCCTTTTTCCTCACAAAAGAGGGTACTTCCTCTGATATGTTTGCCATTAGAAATAACAGAGTTAGCAATGACTATGTCCGGAATCGAAAACAAGACACATGTCAAAACACACACACAACAGGAGACAGAAATAGAACCAAAAAAGGAGACGAAAACTATAGATCACATGATTATTTTCAAGAAAAATAAAAAAGACATCTTTTTCAGTACCTAAACAAAAGGAAAACCAACAAATTAGCCTGCTGAGACAACTATAATAAGCTACATTGAATTTTTAAAAAAAACAAGAAAAACCTTAAATTAACTGAAAAAATGAACCGCTTTTCTTAAAGAATAAACTAAAAGTCTAAAACTTTCCCCGGGCCTCCATGTAGTCAAAAAGCAGCATGCATGTCAAGAAGAGGAGAAAAAAAATAATAAAAGGGAAAAAAAATGAAAGCAAAAAAGAAAAAAGAAAAGAAAGAATAAAATAAAATTCAAGCAAAATAAGCCATAGAAAAATAACCTCCTAATCTCTTTTACCTTAAATATTTACCACTGTGAGAGAAAAGAAACACTGGACGCCGTTCTTGAAACGCTGTAAGAATCCACCAGTTAAGAACGAACAAGTCAACAAAAATCCAGTTATATCCCAAAAAGTAACACAAATTCGCCAGATTTCAACAAAAATCCAGTAAAAGATAAACCAAAAAAACCCTCATTTCACCAGTGAAACTTCACACACCAAAAACAAGTAATAATTAAAAACAAAATTATACAAAGGAAAAAAAAACACATTTTCCACAATAAAAGAGGAATTTCACATATAAAAATCAGCACTAGTCTCAAAAAATTCAGAAACCAAGTAGAATGAGACAAGTAAAGAAGGTAGAGAAAGAGGAAACCCTAGAAATGGAGCCGTTTTCAACGCCTGACTGAGGAGGGACTGAAGAGAGAGGAAGTTGTTTTAGAGAGAGAGAAGTAGAGTTGGAGAGTGACACAAACTGTAGGGAGAGAGATTATGAGGAAAAGGAGGACAACGACTCTTTTTACTTAGGTTGTAGTGCGTATGAAAGCGCAGTTCAATGCGAGCAACACCTGTCCATACTCCTCCTTTTCCGTATAAATATACGTATAATAAATAAGATAAGATGGCCAAAATCACAAAATTTATTGTAATATATTTTTTAGAAAATTAGGTCCACAAGACTCAATGTCCCCATTTAAAATTAAAATATGTGCACCTACTGAGTTGCTTTAAAAATATATAAATTTGGTGAAGTTGTGTTTAACTTATTTCCGAGAAGGGTCAAAATTAATGTTTCGAATTAGTTAGGTATCTCGAAAAATTCTTAATCCGACATGATTTTGGTCAAACTCAATATATCATATAATAAGTGATTGGATATTCTTATTAAATTATCTGTTAATTACAATAATTAACAAATAATACTAGTTTCGTCAAGTCAAATCTATGCTATAATTTCCACCTAGTCTTTTATTATATGGATCTATAATATAGTATCTTTCATATATTTATCGATGCAATTATGTATATTGATGGGTGGTTGAAATCAGAATATATATATATATATATGTGAAAGTAAATTTTCAAATCTTCTTTCATCATTTCAGCCGCTCGCATTTATGCCTAAACATATATTGAGATTATAACGTAAGATGTCGTATAATTAATTATCAGAAGATATGGACTAGCTTTTCAATTAGGGTTGATAATAGTTATATTAAACTAAAATTTGATAATGTGAAAAATGATGCAATAAAACTAGTATCTAATTTGTGTTGCACTAAATTTATTGTGTTTTGTTTTAAATGTTTGAAGGAAAGAAAGAGAGAAAATTAATTTATTAGAGAGAGAGAGAGGGAGGATGAAAAGTTAATTGAAAGCTCATTATGAAGAGAGAGGAATAATAAAAGGAAAGGTGTTTGTGCACCGGGAGACAGAATATTTAAAATTGGAAATTTTTGAGTTTGAAATTCAGAAAATGAGATAAAAAGATATGCAAATCCGTTACTGTAACTGCTCAAATATGGTACGTATCCTTCTTTTTTTTTTTTTTTTTTTTGATAAGTATGGTACATATCCTAGATAAATATATAAAGCTGATAAAATATGGATTTGTCATTCCAAATTTAGTACCAAACAAATCCACAGTTCCCTTAGCTCAAAAGGTACAGCAAATGGTCAAGAATTACCCAGTACATGCCTATTGCCGTGTTAGTATTTAATTTTTCAGAAAAGTATTTAGCTCTGTCTAGAAATATTAAAATGTTAATGAATTTCATATCATCTCTGTCCGGAATTGTGTGAAGGTTCTGTCAAATTGTGAATTATAATTTTTTCTTGAAACAACATAAAATTAAGTTTATATAGACAACATTATAGTAATACTAAACAATAACTAGCTAATAGGATTATTATTTTTTTTTTTGTAAAATCAAATTTGATTGAAGTTGAAATAATGAAAGTAGTTTGAAGATTTATTTCCATTTCCCTTTATGTGTGAAAATTAAATTAGTTATGGTCAATGTTCTGAAAACCGAACTAGTCGTAGAACCGGCCATCTTACTGGTTACCGGTTCAATCGGTTCGATCGGTGTAACGTCATAATAAATTATTATATATATATTTATATGATGTTGTAAATATTAATGGAAAGATATAAAAATAGTACAATTAAAATATAAAAAAATAAATTTAAAAAATTCTTAACTTTTTATAATTCTTTTAAATTCCTACTAAAAAATATCACTTCATACCAAATATCCAACCAAATTCTGAAAATATTAGTCATATTGAAGCAAATGATTTATTATTTGTATCCAATAAGATGCAAATCTAGTTTGCTTAAAACCAAAAATCCCATCATTATTTAATCACCGTTGAAACATTGTCCACTCAAATAAATCAAATGCACCACCATAAAATGCAAAAGATTGAATTTTGTCCATTGGATTGCAATTTTGGGGAAAAAAAAATGAAATGGCCAAAATTCAACAATTAATAACCACCATGAACAATAGGGTTATTGGGAAATTCTAATTGCACAACTTTTTGAAAAATCATTAAGGGCCTATATATTTTTGCCGACATAAGAAATTGAAAGAAAAAATAAAAATAGTGGCAGAACTTACTCAAAGTTGTCGATGTTGAATCTTCTATTTTTCTTTACTATTGATTTGAATTTTTTTTTAAGGGTGAATTTTGTTGTATTTTTTTGAAAGAAGACAAATGAATGAAGATGAAAAAAGAATAAGTTAAATAGATTGTTGCTAAGTGTTGGCCAACAAACAATCCTACAAAAAAAGATGATTTTGTTTTAATTCGACCCGTTGGTTCGAACTGGTCGAACTGGCACTAGTTCAACCGATTCCTAATTGAACCGGCCAGTCCGATCCGGGCTTCAAAATAATGGTTACGGTTGAGTGTAGCCGATCGAATAGGTCAAGAAGATGAAATGGGCCTCATTAAATGAGGATTTGATCGTGTTAATTATACGTATCTTAATTAAAAGATCTCATGTCCCTTGAGTTGATACAAACCTAAGTTTGATGGAGTAGAGATCTTTCTCAATAACTGAAGTCTTCAAAAAATGAAACTCCTTGAGGGATAAGAACTAGAAGTGTGTTAGGGGTCTATACTCTAGCTGGGGATTATTTGGGGGAACTTATTCGATCCCACACTTACGAACGTGATAGACAGATGACGCCGATTACGATAATGATGTAAAACTTGGTAACATTATCTATTAATACCATTACATATTAAAACAACAAATAAAACCTTCAAAAACATTATAGTAGAAAACAGTACCTCCCATAAATAAAACCATCCTACTTTAAATTTCTATAAAGTACCTAAGTATTTCTCCAAACAATTTAAAAGTAAAACTGAACTATGCAAATAGTGGAAAAACGTATTTGATGATGTCGAAGGTTTGAGTCAACGCCTTCTCATGCATGGTGACTAAGGTTAGGGAGTATATTCTAGTGTGGGTCCTCGATCTGGCAACACGATGAATAAACTTGAGCCCAGTCGGGAGTGTCATTGGCAAAGACTCTCCCATGCTTAAGTATGTATGTGTTCAAGTACAGAAATCAGTATGGGAACTATAGCATAGAGACTCGTTAGAGAGAGTCGTACCATCAATAGTGGTGGTTGAACTTGATATAGGTGGTGTTCGGTATGATCTTCTGAAATTCTAGGGCTAAAGTGGTTGTTTGACCCTGGTTTGTTACATTAGGCAATATGATTCAGGAAATTAATGCATTGTACCGCTCATAAAGAGTTGCAACAACATCTTCACACTTGTCCCACTGACATGTCTAGATGATGATATAAAGTCTTGAAAGGGATTGTCATCGAGGACACCTAGCCAAGGACAATTGTTCAAGATGGGGGAGTTCGAGGTGACAAATCGCCCCCTACTGAAGACTCGAGACCACTCGTTGAGGCAACCAGTTCGAGATGAACTGTTGTATTCGAGAGAGGATCCACATGGCATCTAAAGTGGCACATGTGGTACCCCAAATGGCACTTCTCATTTATAGGGATTAATCTAGGATGAAGCCATTTCTGGTGTAAATCTATAGATAAAGTTTCGTTAAATGTTGTCTGTATGTTAAAGGATAAGTGTAAAATCCCATATATGGGATATTTAACCTTGAGAATTCGAGTATTTATGTGGTTAAGTGTTTTGTAGTATAAACTAAACAGCTAAGTACCGCATATGGGTAGTTTCACACGCAACTGCAGGCATTGGGGTGAGTTGTCACTGTCACGGTCTTATCTTTTACTGAACTAGCCCTGAAATTATGTTTGAATTTTAAATTTAAACTTAATTTCAACCGTTACAGAATATTAATGCACAACATTAATTTTAAAACGGTTAACGGTTACAGAATATTAATACGCGATATTGATTATCCTTGCTTGCAGTTACGAATTCAAATTTAATTATCTGAAATATTAACGATAACCGACGACTCTTACTTGCAGTTACGAATTCAAATTTAATTATCTGAAATATTACAAACGGTTACAGCAGTTACAGTTTTAGAATTAATCATCGGTATTAATATCCTGCGTTACTTTTCCCTATAAATAGCTGATCATGTTCCCTGCAAAACACACAGAATAGACACAGAACAAACAAAGAGAGAATAACAAGTATACTGTTATTAAGAAATTGATCAATGTTAGAGTGTATATACTTGATTCTTTCGGATGTGTGTTTTGTGTTGCATACACAGCCACTTGAATTGATTAGCTTTCGAAGTGAGGTTCAAAGTAGCAGTGCGGCTTGGAACGGACCTCTGGACTGTCTTATCCTGAAAGGAGTATCGCAGGCCCATCGCACCGGTCAGTGGGGTGAATATTTCTTTAAGGCAAATCGGCTCAACCCGGTGACTCAATCGTACAATTACAAATAAATACTGATAAGTCTACTGTACTTTCTTGTTTATTTATTTATTTTCAGCATAATTTAATTTGCTTTTGGCTATAGTGGTTTGCTGTAAAACTGTGCTTGCATTGAAATTATATTATCGAATAAATCTACCCACGAGAATATCGAATTTTAGATATTCTATTCATTCACATTATTTCCATCTTAAAAATATTTGATATGTTGCTTCCTAAAAAGTATAAAGGTGCATTTATTTTAGAATGGGATAAATGAGTGATGGGATAATCATTTAACTAAAGGATGTGATTGTTTTATATAAGTAACATAATATTTACGATAAAGTACTATTTATAGCTTATATAATTAATATGATGTATTAATCTTAGGGGTAATTAAGTGAATACGAGCCATAAGGGCTCTGATACCACTATTGAAATTTATCACACATAAATGAATAAATTACGTAGATCAGGTTGGGTACCTAATACACAGTGAAATTGTCAATCCACGAATTTCGGATCTGACTCGTCTACTAGCCATCCATTGACTGAAATCACAAACACGCCTTGCTCGCTCTTGGTGGATTACTACTAGAGTAATTCACATATTTTACACACATTAAACTTTTGAAGAACTAATGGTGATACTGCCAGAGTGAACACAAAGAGAAATATTTTATAGAGAAAAGAGAAAATAGAGAATATGTAGGGAGAATAATTATATGAAATTGTATTGAATTCGAATGAATAATTCCATGGGAGATGTCCCTATTTATAAGGTATCCCGGAATGGTAGAATCTTGTTCCACTTAGAAATTATACTACCAGTCAAATTAGAATTGTAACAATCCACATTGATTGTGTTGACCACATCAATGGTGCCAATCCATATAGATAATGCTAACCTATAACAAATATGGATACATTCAAATAATTGAAACTTATCTCAATTTGTTTCACTTTAGATCTAAGCATAAGTGTGTAATTGTGTGTGTGTGTGCCTGCGTGTGTGTGTATTTTTCTATGTGAAGAACGTGTGTGTTTATCTGTGCACAAGGTGTGTGTGTGTGCGTGTGAGTGTGTACAATGTGCAATTTTTGTGTGTGCACAGAGTGATTGTGTGTGTGTGTGCGTGTGTGCTTTGTGTATGTATAGGTGTGTGTATATATATATTTTTATTTTCTTGTTGGTGTGTGTAATTGTGTGTATATATATATTTTTATTTTCTTGTTGGTGTGTGTAATTGTGTGTATAAGTATTTTTATTTTTAGTTTTTATATTTATGTGTTATATTTTTTTTAAATTTTATCACAAGTGTTTTATTTATAATTTTATATTTATGTATTATATTTTTTTTATTGAACAATTAATTTGAACCGTTCATCTTTTAAATCAAGCTCAAACGGCTAATAATAATAAGGGCATAATGGATATTTCAAAAAAATATTGATGCCATCGACCTAGAATTGACGGCAATGGAACGTGAGTATAAATTTAGAAAACATAGAAGGTTTTTTTTCATATTTTTAAATCACAAGGTACTAGAGTTAAATTTCACGAAACCACATGTGTGTTTTATGCAATTATCCCAAGTAATAATTACGTAATTAAGTAACTTTTAAAAAATAAATATTTTGTTGTATAAATAATTTGTAAATATATTTTTTAAAAATTACATTTATGCCCCCATTGTATTTGAATTGAGCGGTATTTTCGAGAGTTTTAGTTGAAAATTAACGGTGTCAGTTGAAAATCCTAACGACCACTAACAGAAGGGGATATTGTTAACAGAATATAATTTAAGAGGTAATAAATATAATTAGTCAAATATAAGGGGGGTCTGTTGACAATTACACCTAACTTTAGGGCTGTAAATGTAATTATCCCTTAATACTATACATAATTGCATTATAGGATAGTTTTAGTTGACAAAATCGGATTCTAGAAACTAGTCCTTTGGCCCAACAAAACTTAAACAGTCAATGGTTGTGTCTGAAACAAAAGAAAATTCTACCTTTCCAAGCGGTACAATTGAAATCCAAATATTATTTTCGTTGTGAAATCTTCCACCTCTGGGGAACAATAGATGCAACGAGTTCGTGGACAATCATATTCATCACTTGTTAATCTTTTGAGTTATGTTGTGTTTAGAAAATTTTCGTATTATTATGTGAGATTTATTGTCGTTGTCACAGTAGACGATAAGATCACTCTTATATTAATTTTTTTAAAGTAATTCATTATATCATATTATTAGGTTGGGAAGATAGTTGTAATAAATATGCACAAACAAGCAAGAAAAATGAGGATAAGATAAAGAAGAACTAAGGACGTATGCACTTTTATAGTTAAATATAACTTTTTTTTTTATTATTATTTTTTGACTTAGAGGTGATTAATCATGAATTTACGTTTTAGCTATGGATCGAAGTTAGTTGTTTGCATCTTTGTTGCAAGTGGGTGTTAATTAGAAACACACCATTAGATTGTTTACAAAGTAGGTTCAACTTATGTCCAATTAAATTAGAATTTACCATTTGTTCCCTTCTTAATGATGCATAAATTAAGATAACTAACTAGTGGTGAGATGTGGAGGGAGTAAAGCTCTAAAAGAAAGCCTTATCTTGAAGGCATTATCAAAGTCAACCATTTTTAAGCAGTGTTTAGGGATTTTATTCATTTCTTTATTTTTGGGTACAAAATATTTTATCATCTTGTCATGTGGGCAAAACATGAACTTTGAGTGTCACGTTCCTTTCATATAACATAAAATACACACCCCCCCCCCCAATACACATCTTCATATTTTTATTTAGTACAAAGTATTTTATCATCTCTGTATTTAATGTTCAATATTGATGATCATTATCAGATATATTGAATGATTAACGAAAATATAATAATATCAATCAAATAGAATTATCTAACCACCATATGACGATCTAGTGGTAAAGTTTTATTACTTCCATATTGAATACCCATTTTGAATCTCATTGAGGACTAAGTTTGCCAATTATTGGGCTATTATGAGATGATTATGGCTGACCCCATAATGTCTAATTCGATGAGAAATAGGACTTTAATTTGTAACGGTGTGTAGGTGGGGTTGTGGTGATTACGTTGGGTTGAGGACCATTTGGATGAGTTTAAAAAAATGAGTTGTGTTTTCTTAGTATATCTTTTTTTTTTAAAAAAAAATCAAGTAATTTTATGTTTAAATACAATAATTAAAAATATTTTAAAATATGTTTATATTTGAATCTATTATGAATAGCTTCTAAAAAAGCCACACTTTTTAACTTTTTTTGACTTAAAAAAAAAAAAGGAAAAAAAAAGCCAATACAAACACATTTTAGCACTGTAGTATTTTTATTTTTATTTTAATTTTAAATATTTCATTCTCTTCTTAAGAGATGCCATCCAAATGGGCTATAAGTTCCAGTGAATTTTGGTGAAAGTGGAGGTTAAGTTTTCTTAATTAAGAAAGCCAATTTTGACGAGAATAAACATTTCTTAATGATTAAAATTTTTTAGTTGGCTAGTTGGAGAAGTTATGGCAGACATGAAACGACCTTTTAATAATATAAGAAAATTGAATTATCTAATTTTCAAGAAATATGAGATGGGCAATATAATATTAAAAAATACATAATTTTATGGGCAAAGTAGCATTACCTTATGCTTCTTACATAGTTGGTGATTTTTATATAACTCCTCTGAAAGTGTGAATTGTATTTTTATAGGGGATTGGTCTGGCAAAAAAGGCTAATAGTCTAATTAGTGTCCGGATAATGATGCTTTAATTAATCCAACCAACCAAAAAGGGTGTCTCCATTTTGGCTTTCGCGTTTCTCCACGCCTATTTGCCCCTCCGTGTCTGACACATCGAAGAAACCCCACTCGTGTGTGTCGCTCTCGTACTTACTCCCCACTATCCGCGACTGTCAACTCAAATTAATTCCAATAAAATCAATAGTATTTCAATTTATGGATATTAAGTACGAATTAGATAAGATTTGAGTGGGTTTGTCAATATGTAGAATTTTATTTTATTCGTATTTATCTATTTTTTATTTATATTTTAAAATTTATTTATATTCTATTTTAATTTATACTATTATAAATAAATAGATAATGATAGGATTTTATCTGTTTTTATTTATTGAATAATAATATTTAATAGATATTCACACACTATATATTTTTTTACACACACACATACATGCACATTATACACATATTTTTCACACACATGCACACACTATACATATTTTTCACACACATACTGTACACATATTTTTTACACACACATACAATGAGAAATGTGTGCGCAATGTGTGTGTCTGTGTGTGAGTGTGAAAAATATGTGTGTGTGTCTGTGTGTGAGTGTGAAAAATATGTGTGTGTGTCTGTGTGTGAGTGTGAAAAATATGTGTGTGCAGTGTGTTAAAATTGTGTGTATGCAGTGTGTGCAGGGATGGAGTCAATAATTTAATTAAGGGAGGAGAGCGAAATTTTTTCGAGATCATTAATCATTAATATGTATAAACATAAATGTTATATATAATATTAATCTATAAAATAACAAAATTATCATATTTATGAGTGTACGACTAATTAGAGGTGCTATAATAAAAAAAAGGTGCTACAATCAAAAATAATATATAAAAAAGTGATACTAAATAAAAAAATAAGTTATTTCTAAAATAAACAAATATATTAGATAATGAATTGCTTTTAAAAAATATTTCACAAAGAATTTTTTAACATTACTTAATAAAATTGATATAAACTCATATAATGATATATAATCAAAACTCAAAAAGTATTAAAATAGATTTTTTCTTTCTCTCTTTTTTTTTCTTACAATCAAAAAAATATTAAAAGTTTAAAAAATATCTTTTCTTTTTTCTAATATGAAGTGTCAAATTAGTAAGATTCATTAAAGTTCATTAGCCTCAACAAATAAATATCAAGGCTCATTAAGTTTAATATTGAACAACTATCAAGATTCATATCAACAATCTTTATATTCAAATCTCAACACAAAAATTAATTACAAAAAAAAAATTATAAATTCCACAATTAGTACACAATATCTTATTGTACGTTGTTTTTGAAGAAAAAAATGAATAGTATAGGATTTGTGAGAGAAGAAAAATTCTAATAGTTTTTACCCAAAAAAAAAAGAAAAATTATAATAGGATTTTTTTTGGTGTTTTAATTGAAATAGAAGAAAAAAGTAAAATCTAATAAAATTTTTAATATTTTAATTTGAAGAGAATAAGGAAAAAGAGTGGAAAGAGAAAGAGAGAGAATTCCATTATTATGGTAAATGAGATTAGGTAAAAATAAATCATTAAAAATCAAATAGAGTAAAGAAAATTATTTTTTTTTATAATTTATATAAAAATCAAATTTTCATTTTGGGGGGGGGGGGGGGAGGGGGGCGAAATTTAAAAATTCTAAAAATATTATACTGAAAAATGGAATTTTAAAAAATATGAGGGGGGGGGGGGGCGACCACCACCACCAGCCCCCCTTGGCTCTGTCACTGAGTGTGTGAACTAAAAAAAAGGACATAATTTCACAAAATGACAAAAATAAAAATAAAAATGGGTAGGGATCTAGATCGATACCCTAAAAATAGGATAGACCTCTCATATACATACCCAACGGATTTATATTTAAATATGACAGGGTAGGATATAATATTTTTTTATTGGATATTTTTTGAATTAGAATTAAGGTAGGATAAATTTCTACCCATTGACAGGCCTAAGATTGTGTATTAAAATACACATAAAAAATATACCAATCAGGTAAGTATGGTGGATATCTCGTGACTTTAGGATTGAAAGTTTGATTTGTTGTAAGTATCGATTCATGTTTTATCAATTTTGTATAAACATCTCCAATTTGTAAGTTTGGAAGCCGGGTCTCCTTACAATTCTCCGGGGCCAATTCAATTGGATCCAAAAAAATCACTGGATCCCTCTTCTTTTTTGTGGGCCCTTAGAAAAATACATGAGGCATTAGGCCAGGGGTCATCATCAGTATTATTTTAGTTCTATTTAATATTTTTCATATCGTGTAATAGTTTCTATTTTACTATTATTTGATAATATTTAATTTGTAATAATTTGTTATTCATGGAGAGCATTGACAATAAATTGTAATAAGCCATCAATGTAATTGATTTGATTGAAATCAAACACTTTCCACAAAAGAACACGTGTTCAAAGTAAATATAGAAAAAAAGTTGATAGATCAAAAATATTGTTAGAATAAAGTTTGTTTATAAAGGGCGGCCCCAGCCCTTTGTATAATAGTATAAAATATATATATTAGTTGGTGGTATATTCGATGTGTGTGTAAAATAAAAAAATAATATACACTTTTTTCAATTATATGTTTATATTTTGATATATTATATTATACAAATTTATTAGATTTGTACAAGAATATCTTTTTTAATACATATTGAATTTAATATAAGTGAAAATTAAAAAGATAATACAAAAATATATGATTTAAAAATAATTGAAATGCAATTATATAGAGAATTAAAAATTATTTAATAGTATGACACGGAAGAGAATAGTGATATTCAAAGAATAAAAGAAAAAGAACGTTTAATGAAGAAAATAAGGGAGAGAGTAAGAGAGATTAAAATAAATTTGAAAAAAAACAAAAGAAAGTGACATACGAAAATTTGAGAGATCAAAACAGTTACTAAAGAGGTTTCTCTATTTATATAATAGTATAAATAAATAGTCTAGATAGTATATATTTATATAATAGTATAATAGTTAGCAAATTTATAAAATTATATTTATTTTTGAATTCGAGCATTTGATGGTCGGTCTTCTTGTTTTCCTTCCTAGTTTACTTTTCTTTGATATTTTTAATGGAACTTGATTAGTCCAATATTTTAATTGATCGAAAATATTAATCTATTTTGCTAAGCTCTTCCGTTTACTTACACATTTCTTCTATTTTGTGATACCCAAGTCATTTTCGGTTGAATTTTGATTGGAACTTGGAAGTTATCCTTCTGCTTCCTACTGCCTTGAGTGCCTTCCAAGAAGTTTTGTGTTTTTTGTGTTCAAAGTGACCACTTTTTATGATAATTTCCGCTGGTCATCTTTTCTCAAGATTACTCGAGTAAATTTCATTGACCACCTTAATATTCTGGATGTTCTTAATATTGGTATCAAATTTTTGTAAATATATTGTTAGAAAATTGTATTCCTAACATGTTGGTATTTAACCAAGTTTGAGAAATTATTTAAGTGGGTTACAATTTGAATTTGGCATTAATATATTTTACTCCAAAAATAGGTGTGAATAGTGTATTCACTCGAATGAATATAATTTTGGGTGAATAAGAAATTAATTGTCAAAGTTGGTCACTTAAAATAGTTGAAGCTAGGATTGGAAATAGTTGAAGCTAAGATTGGGAAAGCATTTAAGAATGCTATCCCACATTAAAAAAATGAAGAGAAATTAACAACTTAATATAACCCAAAAACTCACAAGGGGTCAGGATCCCTTGGGGATACCTAAATGTGTAAACGGGCAATAACCTAGGTCCAAGTGGGTTCAGGCTAAAACCCCGCGCGCGCGCGCCACCGTTCGGCCGGCTCGGCTTGGCGTGGCGGGCAGGCCGGGCTTGGACTTGGACAAATTAAACCATATTCTTTTTGGGCTAAGTTCAAATTGAATATTGGGTCGAACTAAACCCATCCTTTTGGGCTAAGTTCGAATTGAATTTTAGGTTGAACCAAACCCATCTTTTTGGGCTAAGTCCGAATTGAATTTTGGGACGAACCAAACCCAAATCCAAGTCGATTGGATCTGGATCAAGGTCTCGGAGCAGGCGGGTCGGTGCGGTTCAGTCACAATCGAACCAGTGCTTGGTTTGGTCCAAATGGTGCAACTAGCACTTATTCAGTGAATGGCCACAACCTTTCAGATATTATAAATATACCCCACTCCTACCAGAATCATTTATTCACATCTAGCAACATCTTATACTTTTTTGCATTCTAGTGTACATATTTTCAAAGCTTTCTTATTTCGTGTTCAAGAGTTTCAACACTTTTTATTTGTCCTTCTTGAGATTTGAAGTGCTCCTATCTCGAGAAAAGTCATTGTATCTTAGGAGACATTTGCCATTACACCGTGAGCACCATACGGGGCAAATTTATCGTAGAGACATAAAATCAAATTCTCGCATCGACTTTAATTTTATTGAAATCACCTTTTCAAACAACAAATCTAAGACAAATTTTCGTGATTTCAAAACTTTATAATGGCATCATCTAGTACTATTGATGTTCCTCGAGCTCTCGCACAAGGGAAAAAGTCGGAAAAATTTACTGGCACTGATTTCAAAAGGTGCCAATAGAAAATGCTGTTATACCTCACAACCTTGAGTTTAGCAAGGTTTTTGAAGGAGTCCGCACCTGTAGTGAATGAGAATGACATTGATGGGCAAAAGATGGCGGCTTTGGATGCATGGAATCAAAGAGATTTTCTATGCAGGAACTACATACTCAACGGGTTGAGTGATACAGTTTATAGTGTATATAGCTTAATGAGCACATCAAAGGAGTTATGGAAGTCCATAGAAAAGAAATACAAAATGGAGGATGCCGACTTGAAGAAATTCATAGTCGGAAAGTTCCTTGATTTTAAAATGGTGGACTCCAAAACTGTAATCAGTCAAGTCCAAGAGTTGCAGATCATTCTGCATGATCTTCATGCAGAGGGAATACGGCTTTGTGAGTGTTTTCAGGTTGTTGCTTTAATTGAAAACTACCACTGGCTTGGAAGGATTTCAAGAACTATTTAAAGCACAAAAGAAAGGAATTGGGTCTTGAGGACTTGATTGTTCGACTCAGAATAGAAGAAGACAATTGGAAGTCCGATGTCAAAGCTGGTAAACTGCATATGGAAGCTAGAGCTAACTTGGTGGAGCCTAGCTCGAGCACCGACAGAAAAAGAAAGGAAGCATTTTAGAAGCACCAAGGACAAGGACCTAGCCAGACGAAAGGTAAGGCAAAAAGGTTCAATGGCAGTTGTAACAATTGTGGCAAATCAGGTCACAAGGCGAAAGACTGCCGAGCTTCAAAGAAACAGAGAGCAGAAGCTAATATAGCTGAAAACAAGTATGTCCTAGTGGACCTGTCAAAGCTGGATCTCACCGCAGTTGTGTTTGAAGCCAACCTGGTGGATAACCCGAGGGAGTAGTGGATTGACACTGGAGCCACTCGCCACATCTGCTATGAGAAGGCACTGTTCTCGACCTATACGCCGATCAATGGTCGGAGGCTGTTCATGGGAAATTCCGCAACCTTAGAGGTCGTAGATCTTGAAAAGGTGGTCCTAAAGATGACTTTCAGAAAAGAGCTGACGCTGGTTGACGTGCTGCATGTGCCGAACATCCGAAAGAATTTAGTGTCTGGGTCATTACTAGATAAAAATGGGTTGAGGTTAAGATTTGGATCAGGAAAGTTTGTACTAACCAAACATGGCCAATTTGTTGGCAAAGGTTACTTGGACAAAGGATTGTTCAAGATGAATGTAATGATTGTAATTCGCGATTTCGATGGCAATAAAGTGACTAGTTCTACTTATTTGATTGAGCGTTCAAATTTATGGCATGCTAGACTAAGGCATGGAAATTTTAATACCTTGTGTAGATTAGTGAACTTTGATTTATTACCTAAAGTAAAAATTGATCCTCATGATAGATGTGAGATTTTTGTTGAGGCAAAAATGACTAAAAGTCCGTTTCCAACAGTGGAAAGGAATACATACCTCTAGAATTAATTCATAATGATATATGTGACTTAAAATTTGTGCAAATTAGAGGTGGGAAAAAGTACTTTATTATTTTTATTGACGATTGCACAAGTTACTGTTATATTTATTTGCTTCGTAGCAAAGATGAGGCGTTAGAAGCTTTTAAAAACTATAAAATTGAGGTAGAAAATCAACTTAACAAGAAAATTAAAGCAATACGCTCGGATAGAGGCGGAGAATATGGAGCACAGTTTGAAGAATTTTGCTTAGAAATGGGTATCATTCAATCTAACAATATTGCTGAAAGAAAAAACGAACACTTAAAGAAATGATGAATGCTATGTTGATAAACTCAGGGTTACCTCAAAACTTGTGGGGGGAAGCTGTACTTTCAGCTAACCACATTTTGAATAAAATTCCCCACAAAGATAAGAAAGAAACATCGTATGAACTGTGGAAATATCACAAGCCTTCCTACAAATACCTTAAAGTAGTGAGGGTGCTTGGCTAAAGTAGAAATACCTAAGCCAAAAAAAGTTAAAATCGAGCCTAAAACAAGTAGATTGCAGATTTTTTGGATATGCTTATAACAATAGTGCATATTGATTCTTCATACACAAATCAACAATTTTTGATATAAATGAAAATACGGTCATTGAATCTAGAAATGCTGTCTTTTTTGAGGATGTTTTTCCTTGTAAAGAAAAAGGAAAGGAAAAAGAAGAAATTTCTAATAAAAGGGCTTATGAAGCTGCGAATGACAACAATCAGTCTAGTGAAGAACCCAGACGAAGTAAGAGGGCCAAGGTAGCTAAAGATTTTGGTCCTGATTTTCTAAAAGATATGTTAGATAACGAACCGAGGACAATTAAATAAGCCCTGTCTTCCCCAAATACTCTTTTGTGGAAGAGGCTATTAATAGCGAAATAGACTCCATCATGCAAAATCACACTTGGAAATTAGTGGATTTACCACCTGGTACTAACCCACTAGGTTGTAAATGGATTCTCAAAAGAAAATATAAAGCAGATGGTTCTATAGACAAGTACAAGGCTAAGTTGGTAGCTAAAGGCTTCAAACAACGAGAAGGCATTGATTTCTTCGTTACGTATTCACCTATAATTAGAATAACATCCATTAGGGTTCTCATTGCTATTGCAGCTTTGTACGACCTCGAGATACATCAAATGAATGTAAAAACAACCTTATTAAATGGTGAATTAGGAGGAAGAAATCTATATGGAACAACCAGAAGGATTTAGTTGTTCGAGGACAAGAGAAAAAGGTGTGCAGATTAGTTAAATCGTTGTATCGATTTAAACAAGCTCCCAAACAATGGCATGAAAAGTTTGACAAAATCATGATGTCAAATGGGTTCAAAATCAATGAATGTGACAAATGTGTTTACATAAAAGGCACATCTAATGCATTTGTTATAGTATGTCTCTATGTTGACGACATGCTTATCATGGAAAGTAGTCACGAGATAATCGTGAATACTAAAAGAATGTTAAAAAAAAACTTTGACATAAAAGATATGGGAATAGCAGATGTAATACTAGGAATTAAGATCACTAAGACATCTGGTGGCATTATGTTGTCACAGTCCAATTACATTGAGAAAATACTTGAAAAATTCAAGGTTTATGATGGTCCTACAGCTAAAACACCAGTGGACTTAAGTTTGCATTTAAGCAAAAACCATGGTAACCCTATGTCTCAATTAGAATATTCGAGGATTATAGGCAGTTTGATGTACATCACAAACTGCACACACCCGGATATTGCACAATCAGTTAACAAACTGAGTAGATTTACAAGCAATCCAGGGAAGGACCATTGAAAAGCATTAGTGAGGGTTCTTAGATACCTAAAATATACCTCAAAATACGAATTACACTATACGAGATATCCAGCTGTGTTGGAAGGGTACAATGATGCTAACTGGATATTAGATACAAATGATACAAAAGTCCACAAGTGGTTATGTCTTTACCTTAAGAGGAGCTTGTTGTGTCTTGGAAGTCCTCAAAACAAACCTGTATTGCTAGATCTACGATGGAGTCAGAGTTCATAACTCTAGACAAAGCCGGAGAAGAAGCAAAATGGCTCTGCAATTTCTTAGAGGACTTTCCGTGCTAGGCCTAAGCCAGTGCCTACAATTGCTATACACTGTGATAGTCAGTCAGCAATTGGAAGGTCACAAAGCAAGATGTACAATGGTAAGTCAAGACATATACGTAGAAGATATAACACAATTAGGCAGTTGATCTCTAGTGGTATAATCTCAGTTGATTATGTGAAATCAAAGGAGAATTTGGCGGATTCGTTGACTAAAGGATTACGAAGAGATCAAGTATACTACTTGTTAAGGGGGATGGGATTAAAACCCACAAATCAAGAGTCTTCATAGCGGTAACCTAACCTTGATGACTGGAGATCCCAAGAACTTAGTTCAATAGGACAACTAAGTTATGAAGATTCAAACGAGCATCTTGGAGACACCTCCTACTCATTCCTGTGATTGACAAATCCTCCCTGTTGATTGGGTATTAGGCTAAGGTTTACCTCTTAATGATTCTTGTAACTAAAAAGTGGAGTATGGCAGGATACTCTGAAACAAGAGATCACCTAGTAAGTGTAAAGACGGACCGCTTCAAATGAAAACGCTTATGAATCCAAGATGGTGTCCAAGGCCAGAACGAACACAATTGTGAGAATTAAAAAAGTGTTAGAAGACATATTGTGAGAATCTTGTTGTCTTGGTTTACACTAACAGTTGAACAGTTCAATACATCATGTACATTGATTAGCAAAGTAAATCCGATAATATATCTCTATGGAATGTTCAAAGCCATAAGCTAGCTATCCTGATGCAATTTGTGTTTGCCGAAACCCTTGAGAAGTGTCTGCATATCATTTGCATTAATTTCATTCATGTGGGGGATTGCTAGAAAATTGTATTCCTAGCATGTTGGTATTTGACCAAGTTTGAGAAATTATTTAAGTGGGTTACAATTTGAATTTGACATTAATGTATTCTACTCCGAAAGTAGGTTTGAATAGTGTATTCACTCGATTGAATACAATTTCGGGTGAATGAGAAATTAATTGTCAAAGTTGGCCACTTAAAATAGTTGAAGCTAAGATTGATAAAGCATTTAAGAATGCTATCCCACATTGAAAAAATGAAGGGAAATTGGCTACTTAATATAGTCCAAAAACTCACAAGGGGTTGGGGTCTCTTAGGGATACCCAAATATATAAATGGGTAATGACCTAGGTCCAAGTGGGTTCGGGCTAAAGCCCACACGCGCGTGCATTGCCATCGTCGTTTGTATGGCCGGCTCGGCTTGGCGTGGCGGGCTGGTCGGGTCGGGCTTGGACTTGGACTAATTAAACCATATTCTTTTGGGCTAAGTCCGAATTAAATTTTGGGTCGAACCAAACCCAAATCCAAGTCGATCCGGATCTGGATCAAGGTCTTGGAGCAGGTGCGGTACGCCTTGAGTTCGGAGCAGACGGGTCGGTGTGGCTCAATTATAGCCGAACCGGTGCAAGCCGGGTCGGTGTAGTTCGGTCACAACCGAACTAGTGCTTGGTTTGGTCAAAAGGGTGCAACTAGCACTTATTCAGTGAATGGCCACAACCTTTCAGATATTATAAATATACCCCACTCTTGCCTGAATCATTCACTCACATCCAGCAACATCTTATACTTTCTTGAATTCTAGTGTACATACTTTCCAAAGCTTTCTTATTTCGTGTTTCAAGAGTTTCAATACTTTTTATTCTCCCTTCTTGAGATTTGAAGTGCTCCTATTTCGAGAAAAGTCATATCTTGGGAGATATTTGCCATTACACCGTGAGCAATATACGGGGCAAATTTGTCTTTAAGACAGAGAATCAAATTCTCAGCATCGACTTTAATTTTATTGAAATCACCTTTTTGTGAAGGTATGACCACGATACCTAACTTTTATCAGTTATGAATTGATGATATTTTCTTACTATTCCCCCGAACACCCAACCCAACATTGAATTGGGGTGCTTATAATTCGTACTTTTACTCATATTTCTTTCTAATAGTCGGTTAATATAATTCAAATTAGAATTATCCAAAATTTAAATTCAACCAAACAAAAGTGAGGTAGAGGGTAGACAGAGCAAGAATAATCTATTTTTAGTAACTGAAATATGCTAATTACAACTTAGGAACAAGTATTTATAACTAATACCCAACCACTGCGAGCTTGTTAATCGAACTAATAGAAGCACCATGCACCACTAGCTACAACTGCTTTCTAATCTGTATTACTCAACTAAACTTATCGACTACAAAGCCACTTCAACTTAACAAACAATGCCGTACAATTATTCAATGAGAACAAAAACATGGACAACTAATACAACCATTAATCCACTAATTCTCCATTATGCGCTTTCCAACTAGAGGATCCTGAACTATAAAGATGATGGCATAGACAATCAATAATAATAAAGAGAATGAACTTTGTTCAATCTAGAAGCCGATACAAGACTATCTTCTTTTAGAATTTTTGATTGATTTTCAAAATATATTCAGAATTAGTTTAATTGTTCAATGAGTTAATCAAACTACCTGATGTGGGGACATTCAACCCTCCACTTGCTCACTCACGCTGTGGCGTGGCCTGATCTATCCCAATTATCTAGCAAATGACCCACAAGCATGGCCCTATCGGATGAGCGCCAAGTGTTGCTCGCCAAGTCTAACTCCGAGGAAACCATTACAACACCCTCATTGGGGTTGCCCTTTATAATCCCTTTTCGGGGTTCACCCAAGTTGTCTCCTCGGTGTGGTCCCCTCCTCATCTTCGATGTGGTTCCCATGCGAAGGGCCTCTGATAGACCGTTGTACCCAAATATTCTACTACTGTATATTAGTGGAATATTCCATGTACGGAATGCTGGAAGAAGGGCCACATCACTCCTAATTCTATCCATTCTAACTGACTACTATAAATTGGGGATCTCTACTGTTCATCAGGTTAAGGACATTTTCTGACCTCATATACATATCACTCATACCTTTCGTTACTCTACTTGATCTGTTATTGACTTCATTATCGGAGGGTCTTCATCGGAGACTCCTGCTAGGCTTACGTGTGTTCTATCCTTACAGATCAAACTATCCTTACAGATCAAAGGCCAAACCAGCATCCCCTGTTTTCTCACTTAATTGAAGGCTTCTGCTTGAATTCAAAGTACGACATCATCACTACCTATAATGGCACTTAAAATTAATATCAGTTGAAATTACTTGATATTCTTATTTAAGTGCAAATATATATATATTGGTAGTGGACAAGATGGGCTCTTTGATTGCCCAATGTTCATCCTAATCGGAATCGAGCAGTGACCCTCAAGTAGTTATGCAACATAGGTACCACGTTCTATGTCGAGTCAGGCTACGTGTACGAATGAATGACACGTGGAAAATGTGTATTTTCCCTATGCTATTGATAAGGGAAAGATAAAAGAAATTAAAAAGAATATTTTTGTAGGAGATACTCCAAAGAGAAGGTATATAAAAAAAACACTGCGTTGATTAGTAAGGTGAGGAGAAAAGGGAGAAGATAAATAAAAGAATCGATGTTGGAAATGGTATGCTTATATGTTAATATTTATTGATGTTTTTATTTAAGGATGGAATGATGTCATTTATAGTTGAATCCATAGAATAAAGTTCATATATATATATATATGTATGTATTATGGAATAATTAAAGCATACAGATAAATGTTTGTGGGTTATGCTGCATCCCACATTGGATATTTAAGCAAGACAATTCATGTATTTATGTGGTTAAGTGTTGATTACTTGTTAAAGTAACATAGGGCGAATTGTCATAGTCTTATCTTTTTACTAGAACTTCTTCTAGAACTTGTTGTAGAACTTTGTTTGAATTCAAAATTCAAACTTAAATGAGTTGTTACAAGATATTTATATGTCATTTATTGCTGATGTTAATCATAAACAATTATTTTTGACTGGTAGGTTTTCAGGCTGTTACTTGAGACATTACTAACAATTGTTGGAGGTATATTAGTTGTTTAAGGTGTAACTGGTATTAAGTTATAGAAGCTACTAGAACATTTCTAGCTGTTATAGCTGGTTTTGATTTACCAGGTTAATACATTAAAGGCACCTTTAATACATTAGCACTAATGCTCCCTATAAGTAGTACAAGATGGAAAAGGAGGACATATGTGAGTAACTCTGATAGCTGATGAAATCTCTATGAGATCTTTATAAGAATTCTATTCTTTGAATGCGCACCTAAGATCTTTGTGAGTGAACATCATAGTTCGTACTTTTTCACTTCGTGTTTATGTGTCTATTCAACTCTGGTAGTTCATACCTTCATTCGAATACGAGTGTTATATATTGGAGCACTTGTTTACACCTATAAAGAGTTGGTTAGTTTTCAAAATGAGATTCTTGTCTAGTTGTGCGGTTTGTAGACGAATCTCTGGACTATTTTATCCTGAAATGAATTTCAGTTGTCCCAACGCACTGGGGATCGGGCTCCTCTCCATTACCCCTTCTCACCAATTATACCCACATCATACGAAGATTCATCCAATAATTTATATTTAATTGTCTTAACTACCTATTAACCGAAGTTAAACTTAATTTTTAATTTACCCAACTAATAAGGAAAATCAATATTTATCCCTAAAATATCTCTTATTACATGATTTTTAACTAAAAAATAAACAACAGATTTCTCCTCTCCAACATTCTCTCATTCAGTCTTTCTCTTTCTCTCTTTCTCTATCTCTGTTTTTCTTTTCTTTTTTTAATTACACAATTACACAATTTTAACTAAAAAAGAATAAAAAATGGCCAAATTTCTATTCTCTTTCCCTGCCATTGTATCGTCATTCACTTCATTTTCTTCATTCCTTTTTATTTTCTTTTTCAAAAACTCATACTCTCCTTCGCCATCAAATTCTTCTATTGCCCTAGTCAACTCTCCATTGAATTCCTTCAATTATTGATGGTTCATCAGTGATTAGATACTCCTAATTTTGTGTTATTTGTAATTATTTACGTACATAATAGGTCTATTTGTATGGAAGAGAAACAACACATCTACTAACATACATCAGCTGTTTGACAAAATGTCTAGCCAATTCATTTTGATTGAGTTATATAGTGTGTAAAATTATAGTATGATAGTTCAATGTTTTGTGAGAAAAGGAATGAAAGATGATGGGTCGTGCAACTAGCATGCTTTAGGGTTTCCCTTGTTCTGTTATTACGGGGCCGACAATTTGAGGCCATTGGTCAATCAAATGCTTTAGTATTTTTTTTCCCTCTTCATATTGCTGCATATTGCGTAAATAAAATGTAGTTCAATGTTCTACAATAGCTTTTATGTAAATTTTGACTATCAAATAATAATTAAATTATTAAACTCATGTTATTAAGCTTTTGAGAAAAAAAGAATAAAAAATGAGGGAGAGAATGAAGCGAATGATGATAGAATGTGGGAAAGAGAATATAAATCTACCAATTTTTCATTTTTTTTAGTTGAAAACATGTAATTGGAGATATTTTAGGGATAAGTATTGATTTTTGAAAAAAAAAATTACTCAAGAGAGAAAGAGAATGAAGCGAACAATGATACAATGGCAGGAAAGAGAATATAAATCTGTCCATTTTTTAATTTTTTTAGTTAAAATCGTGTAATTGTGTAATTGAAAAAAGAAAAGAAAAATAGAGAGAGAGAGAGACTGAATGAGAGAATGTTGGAGAGGATAAATCTGATACGTTTATTTTTTAGTTAAAAATTGTGTAATAATAGATATTTTAGGGATAAATATTGATTTTTCTTATTAGTTGGGTAAATTAAAAATAAAGGTTTAACTTGGGTTAAGGGGTGGTTAAGACAATTAAATATAGATAATTGGATGAATTTTTGCATAATGTGGCATCCATCTAAGGATATATTAGGTGTAATTGGAGAGAAGGGGTAATAAAGGGGAGCTCGATCCACGGATTGGATAGTGGCGTAAATATTTCTTTAAGGCAAGTCTGCAAAGACCGATGATTCAATCATAGAAACAAGTTACCAAAATGATATTCATCAATGTCTGGAATAATATTTTCCAATACCAAATGCTGAAAAATTACTAACGAGGCGAGTTTGAGGTGGGTCCGAATTTTAAAATGAAAACCTAAGACTGGCCTCGGACCAAGTTAAGAGTCTAAAAACTTGCCCCATTTGGGAGCGGGTCCGAGTTTAACTCGAACCTATTGCCATACCTACTAATATTCCCTAATAATTTGAAATTCTAACAATAGAGACATCAAAATATTAAAGATACCAAGATGATTATTAGACTCACTATGTATTTTACTAATAATATATAGTATATACGTATATATATTACTTTTAACTTAGTAGAGGTGAGTTTCAAAGTTTATGAAAGTAAAAAAATGTTGCAATGTTATTTTATTACATGTGATGAATTGAACCCAAAACATTATATACATTTATTTGAGATGAACTTGAGGTGTATGGTTGCGTTCTTAAACGGGCATAATTTATTCGGATCAACAGAAAGAGAAAAAACATCCAACCTCACAAATTAAAAAAAAAACAGTAAGAAAGGACATGAGGAAAGAGGAAAGAGGAAAGCCAATATTTCTGTTTTATTTTATTTTTTGTGAACAAGAAAGGGAATATTGGTCATAAGGGTTGATGGTAATGTGAATAAGGGTTAAATGTGAAATTTTCATATGAATTTAGCTTTCAGTTCGACATATGAATTAAATGATTGAATTTATGTTATATTTTGTATGTCAATTTTTTTTAGAGTAAATTAATGATGTGACACATTTGATCTTATATATGCGTGTAATTCAAACCCAATGCATAGACGAATTTACGCGGTTAAACTTAGCTTGCTGCCCATACAATTAGTTTTACATTAAATACCCCTTTATACTATTATAAAAATTATATCAAACAATTTCCTTCATCATAAAATGAACTATTTATTATTTTAAAGTTAATTGGAATTTATTTTAGTTAACAAAGTTTGAGTTGAAAAAAACTTGAAGTCAATACATACATGTGTGTATATATGTATATTTTGGAACAATTTGAAGTCAATATTAATTATATAGAGGGTTGTATATCCATCAAAAAAAAGAAAAAAAATAATTATATAGAGGATTTTAAACTGTAATGTTATATGGTTCATCAAAAAAATGGGACAACGTAAAATTATTGTTTGATCGAACTGAAGGCTATTATTGTAAGGGTGTCTATTTTTATACAGTAGAGAGGGATTTTTGCAAGGGCAAAATGAATTTAGCCAATGAATAATAATAACCCCACCTTCTTTTTTCCCATTTTCCCTTTTTCAAGTACAATAACCCCACCTTTCCTCGCATTGTCTTCGCAGACGCCCGCATTCTCTCTCTCTCTCTAACAATTCCTGAGGAAAATATTTCCAAGAAATAAGTAGAAATGGCGGATCAGCTGACCGACGATCAGATCTCCGAATTCAAGGAAGCCTTCTCTCTGTTCGACAAAGATGGCGATGGTCAGTCCCTCAATCACACACCCATATAATATATATTTCAGTATCTACGTATTAATGTGGATTTTGTGGTATTTTTGGTTGATATATTTCTTGTAGGTTTGTTTAGTCGTTCGTGGTTGTAAATTTGAATTTCGCGAGAGGCTCTTAGTTTCTTCGTGTTATTTGCATGTGATCTGTATTGATTTTGTTTATGAGATACAGAATACAGATTGCTCGAAATGCCATAGATTGCTTGAAATGCGCTGTGGCATCATGTGTGTCTTATACTTGTGTTTGTTCTCGATGCGTGATCGATTTTTATATGCTTTATTTTTTGAATGGATTTTGAGGCATGTTGACTTTCTCAAAGTCTCGTGATATAGGCCTCTGTAATTTGTATTTTGAATTAGGCGATGAGAAATTAATGTAAGCTTGTGAGGTGTTGTTGTTCTCATTCTCATCGGAGTTTCTTGTTACAGAATTATGTTTTCATGTTCTGGTAATTGGTTTTAGGAAACGTTTTGGATGTAATTTCAATCCAGTTACCCGGTGATGTTTTTCGTGGGCATTGGATTGCGTTTATATTACTGAATGATTATTTGATGTTATTTGGTAAAATGTTTTATTAATTGTGCTTCACTTATATTGGCGATTATGTTGGTCGAAAGCAGTCCCCTGATATGGCTTGAATCATAATAGAGAAAGTAAAAGCAAGAGATATTTAGCATTAGATCTTTTGTGAATTGTTTGACAACCTTTACCTTTTGGATTCCATTGAACCAACTTTCTAAATAGCTTCAAATATGCATGTGAATCGTTTATATGGACTCCATTGATATTTATCGTTCTTCTCCTTCTGGCTTTTGTCGTTGCTTAACATTTTTTTATTCACTAAGCACACGACTTTATTGTTTACATTGTGTTGCTCATGTCTCCATGCTTAGAAATTTGAATGGTTATCCATTGGATTGGTATTGGTTTTCCGCATTTTTTCAGAATCCTTGTTTTTGTTACCAAGAGTAGAAATGATTGGGGACATTTACTTATATGGCATGTTTGCATTTTAATTGCACTTCTGTCAATGTATTAATTAGAGATAGATGCTCTGGCTTTTTGCATATTTGCTTGTCCACTTTCTTTTAACTTAAACTTTCTATTTCTGTTATAACTGCCTGTGAATTCCGTAACAGGTTCCATCACTACCAAGGAGCTCGGTACTGTTATGCGTTCTCTGGGACAAAACCCCACTGAGGCTGAACTTCAGGATATGATCAATGAGGTTGATGCTGATGGTAATGGGACAATTGACTTCCCAGAGTTCCTCAACTTGATGGCCAGAAAGATGAAGGATACTGATTCTGATGAGGAGCTCAGGGAAGCTTTCCGTGTTTTCGACAAGGACCAAAACGGATTCATTTCTGCAGCCGAACTTCGCCACGTCATGACAAATCTTGGCGAGAAGCTCACTGATGAGGAGGTTGAGGAGATGATCCGCGAGGCTGATGTGGATGGTGATGGGCAGATCAATTATGAGGAGTTTGTCAGGGTCATGATGGCCAAGTGAGATTTCAACAGCCAAACTATATCTTTAAAAGTATTAAGAAATATAAGAAAAAAGATGAGATTTTCTTTATATTAGGACGTCATTTGTTTTGTTTTGTTTTGTTTGAGCATTATTTGCTTTATTTTGGTGTTTGCCCATTTGCACGTTGATTTTTGGGTGCTACTCACAGTTATGCTTGCTACATATACCTTGCTTTTAATTTCGGGTTGTTAATGTTTCCAAATTTGCTATTATATAAATATAGAACTACTGGGAACTTTCTGCTGGTTATTTTGCTTCTTCATCAGTGAGTATAACCTGTAGATATTCTGTTTTGTTAACTTGATTGAGGCTCATTCCCCAGTTCATGATTTTATTTCCCGTTTAATGACTTGGTTGTATCTCAGGATCCGGTTGCTCTGGAAGCCCTTTGAGACTATAGCCACTTTCTTGTTTTGTGGTTTAGCTTTCGGATTCATAAGGACCTTGCATGCTTTCCTCGTTCTAGTTTGTCGCTCGAGCATCATCTTTAGTTTGAATTCTATCAACTTTGCTTAAGACTTTAGATATTTCTCCGTTTTATTTCCTGTTATCTCCAGTAAAACACATCGACTTCTTTTCTCTGCCTAGTCCCAGAAATCTCAGGTTAAACTTGAATAGTCTCGAGAATAATAGCTGGTATAATGTTAGCCGATTGTGAGCCTAAGCAAGCTTGGTTTCGTGTGGATTGAAAATGCTTTTCCTTTCCTGTCGTCTGTCGAACCCTTTTTTTGGGGTAAAAGTTCAAACCCAAAACCATAACCGAGCCATCCTTCAAGCCCACAAATCCTGATGATTAAGACGGGGTAACCAAATTTGCATTTTTTAGGGGTCCATTGCTTATGCTCTCAGTTGCCCACATCAAATCTTTTGGATTTTATCGTGTCTCTCTCTCAACATGAGTTTCATCAAGACACCAGAGACTCAGGGCAACAAGGCTCTTGAGATGCGACCAAATTGGGTAATATCCAAATTGTGTTTTCAGTCATTGGATTGAATATGATGATGTTATTATCTCAAATTTTTTACACTTTTGAACGTATTATAGTTAAACCCAAAGGCTAAAAACACTAAACGGGTAGTATGAAATTTCCAGGCAACAAAATCAAATCTATTCTTATGGGGTTCATGTATTCGTATGGAAATCTTTTGGATTCAATCCCTTGTTAAACACGTATATGAAGTTTCTATGATATATATATAAGATACGGGTCAAATCCAAAACACCATTTAAAAAAGGGATAATTGTATCTAGTGCCCTTCTAAAGTATCGAAACTATAATTGGTCCCCTAAAAATTTTCAATATTACAGAGAGTTATCTTGATAAAATTCAAAATTACAAATATCCCCCTATTTGCCGGTTATCCGATTAACTTTTTCTAAACTTTCGGTTTTTCCCTTTATTTCTTAATACTAAATAAGGATAATTACATTTAGTATCCTTCTAAAGTATCGAAACTACAATTGGTCCCCCAAAAATTTTCAATATTACAGAGAGTTACCTCGATAAAGTTCATAATTACAAATACCCCCCTATTTGCCGGTTATCCGGTCAACTTTTTCTAAACTTCCACCATCATAATTACATATACCCCCTTATTTGACGGTTACAAATATCGCGCCGCCCTCATTTCTGCCTCTCTGTCCCTCCCTTCCTCTAGCTCTCTCCTTCCCTCCATCGATTGCTCTCCCCCCCCCCCCCCCCTCCCCTTAGATCCCTCCCTCCCTCTCGATCTCTCTCGGCGAGCAATGGGCAGTGGGCGGCAGTTTGTGTGTGTGTGTGTGTGTGTGTGTGTGTGATGTTTGTGTATGTATATATATTATGTATGTGTATATATACATATTTATTTATATATTTATATTGTATTTACACATAAAAATAAATTAACATGGAAGAAAAATGTATAAAAATTAGGGCAAGGGTAGATTTGGGTTTTCAAATTTTTTTTTTACTAACATCATTATATATGATCGGGAACCGGCTGAGTGGGGGGGGGGTATTTGTAATTATGAATTTTATCGAGGTAACTTTTTGTAATATTGAAAATTTTTGGGGGACTAGTTGTAGTTTCAATACTTTACAGGGGTAGTAAATGTAATTATCCTCATGGAAGAAAAATATATAAAAATTAGGGTAAGGGTAGATTTGGATTTTCAAAAAACAAGTTGCTGACGTCATCATATTATGACTGGGAACCGACTGAGTGGGGGGGGGGGCGTATTTGTAATTATGAATGTTAACGAGATAACTTTCTGTAATATTGAAAATTTTTGGGGGACCAATTATAGTTTCGATCTTTAGAGGGGTAGTAGATGTAATTATTCCTTTAAAAAATACGTAAATCAACTATAATATTAATATGGGCCATCGTTATAAAGGCCCAAAACACTCTTTCGCATAATTAAGATACTAAAAACAAGTCCATAATAAGAAAAGAGCCAATGTAAAATTTCAAAGCCCATTTATATTACATAACAAACTAGTAATCCTAACCCTTAATATTAGAGTATAACATAATACAAGCCTATGCCAAGTGTTCTACCCATAAGCTAAGAGTATAAATAATGAAATCTTTCATTTTGGGAGTAACTAATCTTCTGTTGTTGGAAGTGACATTCTTTTTCTCCAAGAAATCATATGTTCTTTATTATCTTCTGTACAGAATTCATACATCATCTTGGCCTCTTGGGGAGCTGGATAATTGAACTACGCCCAGCTTCAATATATGTACACACACACACACACACAGAGAGAGATAGATAGATAGATATTAACATAGCAAGTTCCACAGAGTTAATATATATTAACTGTGTGGAACTTGCTACGTTAATATCTATCTATCTATCTATATGTGTGTGTGTATCATATTTTAACTCTTAATGGAAACTTGCTGTGTTAAAGGTTTTAAGAAATAACAACAATTCTTACCCCATTACAGCTACGTGGAACCTTTTTCTCCTTCATTGGGCCTGAAAGGTAAGTAATGGACCTTGTTTTAGATCTTGTACTGGGCCATTTAGTTAGTAAGCATAGAGGGAATACAAAACACAGAGAAGTGAAAAGTGAAAACTATGGTAACCGTAAAAATTCTTAAGATTCCCTCCATGCATATCAAGTTTATAATTTTCTTTTTTTTAAATTTCATGTTGTTGTCTAATTCTGTTAATCATTAATATAATATTTTGTCTTCAGTGTCTGAGAACATCTATGTTCTACACAGCATTAATTTAAAGTTGGTTCAACCCAATCATGACAAATGTCCCTTTTCTTTTCCATTTTTCTTTGGGCACAAAAATTCCTTGTGATATGCCTTGATGAACCTATATCCGTACTTTTCACACGGTAGCCTTCCCTGCTAGATATTGTACTGCCTGCTGTGAATACCCCGGGGGGTTTCCTTAAACCACGGGGGGGTTTTGTCCCAAAAGGCGCTTCGCAATGGAAGAGAGGACTTAGGCTCTTATAGCGTACAAGTGACTCGTCTCCAACCGATGTGAGACGGAAATATGCCTCATCATAAGCCCCCCAGACGAGGGACTTGGGCGGAGCCTAGCGGCCCCACGGTGGGCGCCAAATGATGAACTCATATCCGTACTTTCCACACGGTGGCATCCCCTGCGAGGTATTGTCCCGCTTGCCGTGGATACCCTGAGGGGTTCCCTTGAACCACGGGGGGGTTTTGTCCCAGAAGGCGCCTCGCAATGGAGGAGAGGACTTAGGCTCTTATAGCGCACAAGTGACTCGTCTCCAACCGATGTGGGACGGAAATATGCCTTATCATGTCTAATTATCCCCCCAAAAACCTTGTTATATTTTTATTAGTACCGACAACTCAATACAATAAAAAAAATTAATATTAATAACAAAATATCAAAACAATAATATAAAGTTATGATCGACAATTATATTAAGTGAAAATACTTTCTTTTTTGTCATTACTTAAATTTATTTAGTAACAACAACTTTTATTTTGTTATAAATATCACTCACTGATAAAAAAAAAATATTTTAATTGATGGTGACACTTCTAGAATAACAACTTACTGATAAAAAGAACTTGCCGTCGTGATTTTACAGCAAGATTTTATTGTCATTAGGCTGTCATCATAAAGTATTGCTAATTATCAATAACGACAACTTAAATACTATGTTATTACTATTGACATTGTGTGAATTACTTTTTGTGACAAATAATTTTTTTGTCAAGCAAATATATCTAATCAATAATAGCTTTTTCAGTCTCAAATGACTCTTCTTTACCTGAATACCTTTGAAAATAATGTAGCATAAAAAATATTTTGATAAGAAATTGACTAAATAACCCTTATCCAATTTTCTTTTCCACATTAGTATTTGTTTTACCTTTCCCCCACTATTTTCTATAAATAAATTTATATACATGTATTTATTTTTTATCCGTACACAGACAAAAACATACATATTATGTAAGCTATATTTATTTTTCATATACATAAAGTAACTAATGTAGAGTATGACCTATATTTATTTTTTACATATGAATTACTAGACATATCTATTTTTTTTTAATTTTTTATCATTGGATCCTTGTCTTTAATAATTTTTAGTATAGTGTTTTGGTATATAAATTGTATCAGGATAAATTAGTGCAGCCAATATTTTCTTATTAAACAAAAACGAAGGAGTTGGTGAGCTGCTTAATTTTTTCTTTCAAGACTTTTCATAACATATGAGGTCTATTTATTATTTTTTAAGTAACAATGGGCTATATGCTGTTAGCTCCTGAACAAATACCCCACCCCAACAAAGGTCAAAAAAAAAAAAAAAAAAAAAAAATTACTTTTATCATTTTATATATGTATATATATATATATATATTATTTTACTTTACCCACCTTTTTTAATTACCATAAATAACTCTTTCTCTTTCTCTTCTTCTATTCAACCTATTTCCTCTCTTTCTCTTTCTTCTCTTTAAACAAAAACCCCAACAATCCTATTACAAATTTACATCATTTTGTCCAAAGGTAAAGTAAAATAAGATATTGTGTACTAATTTTTTAATTTATATGTTTGTTTTTTTTTATTTATTGTAATTGACTTTTGATCAGTAGAGATATGAACCTAGGGTTGAGATAAATAGTGATAGTTGATAAATATTAAATTTGATGAATCTTGATAAATATTAATTGGGGTTATTGAACTTAAATGATTCATGTTGTTTTGAGACATGATATTTAGTTGGAGGTGATTTGGTGAATGTAATAGTGGGAAAAAGATATATGGGAAGATGCTTTTTAAATTTTTAACTATATTTCTTGATAATGAAAAGTGAAAGGATAGATAAAGCTATTTTGGTACTTTCTCAATTATATATATTTATGTGGGTGTATATCAACTTTGTTGAGAGTTCTTGAAAAATTATTTTGTCGAGTATCTTTGAAAGCAGCTCATTACCCGCTATATTATTTCTTTCGAAAATAAAAATAGCTTGTTAAATTTTTCTCGGTATCATTTTTTTATTACTATTTGATTGTAGCATATTTTTAGTGTCATCAAATAGCGTCAAGCACAATTTAGGATACCTAAGTTAAATAAATAAGTTAGCGAGTTTCTCTTCTAAATGTTTGATATACATTTATATTCAATATACTTGTTTGCTTTCAATATTTTTGTTTGGAAGTAATTTTTTTAAAATATATTATATATGCATAAGCATGATAAATATTATTATTTTATATGTCAATATTAATTAATTTATATTATTTATTTGTATATTTCTTAATAATTAATTGTCTATAAAAATTTCGGCCCCAAAATCAGATCCCAGATTCTGTCCCTAAATATACAATAAAGCAAAAAACATAAGATGAATTACACCAAGTACCCTTGTGTTTGTGTGAAACTACAAAAAAATTCATATCTTTTCAAAAATTACCAACCCCTAACTTTTTATATCGTTTAACAAGAGCACCCTACCATAAGTCTCCATTATATTTTCAATTGTATAATTTTCGGAAAACATCTCCCAGCCCAATGTCGGCACTTTTTGAGGACATAGATGCTTTTTGAGTTTATTTGTAAAATTATGACAAATTCAGGGGGTGAATTGTAAGATTTATGCTTGGGAGTTGGAACTAATCTTCACTTCATTTGTAAAAAAATAAAAAATATTTCTTTGGTAATTCTTACATGAAATTATATAAATAAATGTATCATTGGATCTTCATTTGTAAAAATTTAATAACAAATATTTATATAAAAATAATTTTATTCTAAATTACTCAAATAATCCCTATTATCACTACGGAGCAAATTATCTATACACATTTATGGTCAAATGAGATTAAGTCTTTCAATTCTAAGTACATAAACTTAAAAATATTTTGTGTCATTATAACATTTTCCACAGACCAAAAAGGAGCAATTTCCGAGACAAATAGGCCCCTTGAGAAATCAACCTCCCGGTTACCGTAAAGCACCTTAAGAAAAATAAATAAAAATTGTTGCTTTCTTCCTCCATCGCTGGAATTCTAATCATCATATTAAATTGCAGAGAGAGAGGGAAGAGAGAAAGAGAAAGAAAAAAAAAAAAATTATAGAGAGAAGGAAGAGAAAAAGTTCTAGTGAGGGCAAGTGGTGGTTTTGATTTGTTTAATTTAACACTTGTGGGGTGGGGGTGGTGAAACTCAGGGTGTCATCGTAATTTTTGAAAAAAATAGAAAGTTTTTTGTAATTTAACTTAAATTCAGGGGCATTGAATTTAATTCGCCCAAAAAAACATAGGGAGATGTCATACATTTGAGCAAAGCGATGAAAATTTTATGGATAATGTGTGTATGGTGTGGAATCAATTGGAATCTAATTGAATAGATAGCTAGGAACAAAATAATACCACTATATATTGGACTCAAATGATTGATATTTGAGTTCCAAAATGCGGCATACCAACAATTGATGTTGGGGACATTATTAGCTAAGAGATACTGATAATGCAAATAATTAAATAAAATAAAATAAAAAATGCATTGAAGGACGATTGTGAAGTACATTAAAGGACAATTAGAATGATATATCAAATTTAACAATATATATGAAACTAATATTTTATCCGTGCCAAGATATAGGAAATTCAAAAAAAAAATAAAAAAATACACACACACACACACACACACATATTTATAAATTTTTATTAAAAAACAATTTGATAAAAAATAAACTTTTTCTATAACATAAATTGATAAATAAGTATATTTAAAAATTTATTTAATCATAGAATGCGTTCAAGTTAAATACTAATTTTGATATAATCAAGGTATGAAAGCTTTTAAAAACTTTATGTAGGATTAAATGACTAATTATTCTAATTATGTAAATAAGCATTTTGTTATACTTGTTTAAATAAGCATATTTATTAATTCATTTAAATAAGTAAATGGAAAATATTGTAAATAAATATTTAGTTTTGTTATTTTATTTTGAATTGAAATTTAATCTATTTTCTTAGATATTAGATAAGTTGATTTTTTTTTTGGATAAGCATGAATAACCAAATGCTCATTT
Source organism: Petrea volubilis (assembly GCA_026212405.1). Taxonomy (NCBI): domain Eukaryota; kingdom Viridiplantae; phylum Streptophyta; class Magnoliopsida; order Lamiales; family Verbenaceae; genus Petrea; species Petrea volubilis. Next base: position 15,050,796 of record CM047886.1, read on the forward strand.
AAATTTATATAAAAAATAATTTACTTTTATATGTGGCAAAATAGAGTTAAATAAGACTATCAACATATGTGCTTACTTGATTAGTCTTAAGGTTTTTGAATTAGATATAGCCTACAGGGCGAAATACACTTGGGCCCCTTTAAATATATATGCTTATGCAACATTTTATCCTCTTGTATTATAATACGTTTCATTTAACCTCTCAATTTTAATAAGAAAATAAATAATATATAAATGGGCCTAATTATTATTTATAAAATACCTATTATAGCCTTTTAATTTTTTACATTTCAAGATTACTTATAAAAAGTATAAAATAGAAAAAACTTTTTCATATATTAACTTTAAGAAAAGTTTTATACCTTTTGATATTATGTCACTAATTATTTTGGCAATATGAAAGTGCCAATATAAATTTTATTTTCAATCTCACAAGTTTATTAATATATATTGAACACTAGAAATGTAAATTTTCAATTATTTATAATTTCATTTTTTGATCCAAAAAACTTAGTTCAACCATTGCGCAATTTCCATCTCGTTTGACAAATTTGCAGCTCAATCCATTGAATAAAATTGCAGCCATTATATTTGTGTAACAAACTTTAGGAATTTGAGAGAAATAAAAGAAAGTATTAACTATTAAATAAATATAATAATAGTAATAATAATAATTTTAGGATCTAAAATAATCAAATTTGATGTTTATTAGAATAAAATAAGTACTTACTAACATCCAAGAAGTATTAATAAAATAAAATAAATTCCATATAAAGACTTCAAAGAGTATTATACACATTTGTGTCTGCATTATGATAATGCTATAATAAAGACAAAAAAATAATTATGATTGTACAATTTATCTTTTTGATACTAATGAATATTTTATTGTTTAAAAATTAAATGAGTAAAAAGTTATAATAGACATTTTATAAGTAATAATTAGCATCTTATTTGTATATGATTTGAAATGGAGGAATTAAGTGAAACTGATTATAGTATCAGAAAGTAAAGTGTTATATTAGTTTATATTAGTATAGTTCATGCAAGAAAGTTAGGTATATTTTGCCCTTATATATATATATACACATAGATAATTTTAAAATTAGGGCTCTAGAGATGCACGTGTAGCATTTAAACTGTATGCGACTTAATTATCATTTCTCTCTAAGCCAAACCATGCACAACTAAACTAATTCATGGTGTCGAATATCTTATGGCACATGCGACTGGCTAACCAACAAAAGAAAAATTTCTACGATTAATGAAATAATAGTTGAATGCTGGATGCCTGGATGAATAATATAAGAACTTATAATGGAATATTCCCTATTTTTTGATGATATCTTGTTGTAGGATGTTTGTTGACAAAATTACACATATCCTACTTATATAGATGTGCAATATGCTTGCTAGGCTAATTGTCAATATGGATTTATCATAGAAAATATAGTTGTATTTTTTGTTTTGTTTTTTTTTCTTGTTTCACCTTCATGCATGTCCTGATAAACTATCATAATTTTTCTTTGTTTTATATTTGTTTTGCATTTTGCTTTAGAATTTTCAACTATTCATACATACTTACATATATAAATATGCGTGTATATATATAGGTTCCCTAACTTCAACTATGATTGTTGATCCCATTAATTGATCAATTCCTGAAGATGATAACATCAATATGTTCCTATTATTCCCTCCATGGGTTATATTATCATTGCTTTTATATATTTAATACAAATAATTAAATATCATTTAAAACTTACAACTAAAAATTTTATATATATATATATATATATATATATATATATATATATATAAGGCAACTTCATCAATAAATTTGATACGTATGCATCAACAATTTGAATGAATGTATGGTATGAGAAATAAATTTCTGTAGAAACTTTTGAACTTTATTCCTAACTCAAAAGAAATATACATATTATACTTCTCCAAATTGAATATGAATATGAAATTAGCGGATCAACACTGATTAATTTGGAAATTTGTTATCCAACTACTCTTTGGAAATTATTTGTGAATTTGGAAGGATATTAAATATATATATATATATATATATTTAGATATGAAAAATACTAATTTTTGTTTAAAATTTTAATATATGCTTAAAAAAATGGTGGTGGTGTTGTTCTTGTATTCTTTTTAACTCAAAGAAACATAAAATAACTATAAAAGATGCGTGTTCTTTGTCTACATTAAGTTAACAGTACAAAATTATTGTATATAGAATGATTACAAGTATAACATCAAAATGAGTTACTGTTTGCCTCTTTGGTTTAGATTATTTTCATTTGAAAATATTCTGAAAGAAAATCTGAAAAATAATAATCTACACTAATCAATGAAGAGACGTAAAAGAAAACCAAAATTTAGAGTTCATATATTTTACTTTTCACTTCCTAAAATATTATACTTACATATGTTAAAGTTTCAAATTCGTTCTCTCTCTCTCTCTCTCTCTCTCTCTCTGTAATTTATCTTCTATTTTTTTTTCAAATCATTTTTCTTGGCTTCTTTTTTTAAAATTCCGCATAATAATTTATTACACAAACATTTAACTAAATTCCTCTATTAGATTTAGTTCGAAACAATTTAAATAGTATACATTTAATCATTTTATAAATACTGAGAAGTAAAATTAGAATTTGCTTATATTTGGAAATAGTTTGTGTTAAGCTGACACTAAAAGAGACAAATGAATGAGGATCAAGAAATGCTGCAAGACTCATTAAGATTTGCTATGAACCTACACTCTTCAAAATATAGATAACTCGGTACAGGGTTACTGCATTATTTATATATGCACACAATATAAAATAATTTGAGATATATTTTTTTTTCAATTAATGTAATATTCATAATTAATCAGGAAGAATATAGAATTACAAAGTAGCACAGTAATAACGGTAGAAATTTTATTTTCAAGTTTAAAATTTTAATCTAATATGATGAATAAGTAAAATATAGGAATATATATTGACTTGAGCGATAAAAGCAAATTATTATATAGTCTGCAATCAACAAATTAAATTGAAGCTCCTTTCACAATACATATTGATGATACAAGTTGAAGAGAGCATAAATTGCACGAGAACTTGGGAGCTGAAAGAATTAGTACACAACTTGGAAGCACAAAAAGTTCGGTAGTCACTACGTACAATATTGATTTATGAGAAATTGATATTTATATATTCTGTGACTCTGTATATATTATACAACTTTTAGTCACGCGTTGACTTAAAAATCTGGATAAGAACACTTTAATTTGTTTAATTTTTGATTAAAGATGTGCTTTTTATATTGTTTCTGAATATATATATATATATATATAGTTACATTACATGAGTTATTTATGTGCAAAAGAACTGAGTATGAATATATCGATAATCAATGAAGCATAAATGATTTCAGCTGAAAGAACACTCTTATGATCAAAGTTTGAGATATTTTCCTATGTTTGTGTATGGCGGTTGCGTTGTATTTTGTCGATTGTGGTCGGATTGTGTTTTGTCGATTGTGGTTGGATTATGTTAGTTGGTGGTGGTTATTAATTGTCGAAAGAATATTTTTTCGTCAATAAATTTCTCATTAACACCATTTTTGGATGCTTAATATTGTCGCTTAATACGTACTATGCATGCTTATGCACAATTCGATTTCATGTCCAAGTGTATATATGGAGGTGATACACCAATTCCTTTTACAATATTCAAAATACATTTAATTTATTTCTCATATTGTGATTGGATTAAATTGTGATATCTCTACAATACTTTCTATGCATCTGGGACCTAATCCCAATTATGGAGGTGGTGCATGGTTTGTTGTGCTTAATTAGGATCAGCTATGATTTAATTATTATTTTTATTTTTTTCAATTGTATTATATCATATGATAGACTTAGGTTTTTGCGAGTTTTATTCTTTAATTAATTTTTGTAAATCTTAAAACACTTTTAATTCCTACTCTCACACATACAAAAAAAAAAAAAAACTAAAATAAATTGAGCGGAAATAGGTATAATTAGTGTGAATCTATATATTATCAATGTTACAAGGGCATAAAAAAACTCAAAGTATAAGGAATGTAGGTATTCACACACTAGTGTGTGAAATTTAGTTGTCTTACTTATGTGCGACCTGTCTATTAGTGCCGAGTAGAATCATGTATCAATATGAAGGGTCAAACACGTTGTGGATTATGTAAATCTATCTTAAATGCAACATTATCTTCCACACACAATATGCGTAAAAATTTGGGGATATTAATCTTGAATGCTCAAAAAAGAAAGAAAAAGAAATGAAATGAAAGGAAGAAAAAGAATAATGATTTAAGATCGCAATCACAACAATTTGCAACATAACAATACCAAAAAAAAAAAAGGTACAATCAAATTAGGGAAATAATACAAGAAATTACCAACATCTCGGAATTTGAATATTTGGAGCTATAGGTACAATTACAGCATAGGATTAATCGATGTACTGATTGTGAAATGGAAAGAAATAAAAGTGGTGGGATTAATGAAGAGAAAAACAATGATATCACTGCAAAAAATATTGTATCAACGATAGAAGCTTAGACGACAATATGAAAATTGTTACTGGTTCCATGTTTAAAGTAATAGTACCCTTCATTTTATTGTTGGTATTATCTATTTGGTGATAATGACTTTTGTTTAGTTACTGTATTGTGACAAGAGTGTCTTGCCACCATTAATAATCATTGGCAGTATCTCTACAATGACAAACAAATTCCCATCATAAATTTGAGACAAGAATTTTATTATATTACTTGGTTGTTGCTATAAAAATGTCATTAATTATTAGATTAATAATAAAAATTACAATTTTCACCATTGACCTAGAAAAAAATAATTTTTTCACTTAAGCTATACTTTATGTAAGGTATTAGATTTATTTAATAACTATCTTTAGTGTCTAGGTCTGACATTCTTTTTTCGCTTTCCTCTCTTACTTTTCTCCCTTCTCTTTTTAATTGAGATATATTATTTCATTTCTCTTTCTCTTTTCTCATATCTTTATTTTCAAAATTTAGTTTACTTTATCTTTTTTCTTTCAAAAAAAAAGGTTACTTTATTTATTTATTTATTTTTTCAATAATAAAACTCAATTTAATTTTCAATCAATTTTTTGTTTTTCATAATATATAAAATTATAAATTTGTTAAACATATGATTAAATTATATTTTATTTTTATTTCGCACACAATAGAGTATATATTGCATCTGCTAGCTACATATAATTGATAATTAATTGGCGATAACTTTTATATTTTCACTTTAACATATCGTTACCAATTTATTGTTTTAAATCACTATAAACATATATAATTTTATAACTCCAAAAGAATAATGCTCATAAGAAAATTTTACCTCCGGATATACATACAAGCAGATAAAAATTTACAGTAGGGCTAGGGCTCCCTCATTAATGATACACAAGCTTTAAATTTTACTTTTTGGTGCTTTCTCTTGAAAACTCTGAAATCAAGGCGTGCGGTTAAGCCGAATTAGCCTTGACTAAAAATGCCTTGTTCCACACCAACTTTGCCATTAAGAAAGTAGGTACAAATAGAATCAAATTACGGATTGCCAAAAAACCAAAAAAAAAAAAAAAAAAAAGGGAGATTGAGTGCATATTTTTGGTTAGTGCATCAATTATATATATTATTATCATTATTATGCTGAATAAGCACAATTAATGACCCCCAAACCGTATACTGCTTTTTCCATAGTAGAAAGCAGAGATTTAAACTTCAACTGAGGCTTTTCTACGTGCAATTAATTACAATGCATCACCTTTGAAATAAATAATACCCTTGTAATTATTCAGAATTAGGTGAGCACCATCAGCTTTGTAATAATACACTATGGTAAATTTTTTCTTGGTCCTCATCAGTATATATATCTTGCATTCTTGACATGAATTTCATTATTCCTCTTCAGGTTATCTCCATTTCTCATCACCGTTTTTTTTTTTTTACTTTCCCCGTTTTGTTATAAAAGTTTTGAATTTCTTTTCATCTCATCAAGAAAATGGGGTTTTAATTTGACACATATAGTTGATTCTTGACTTGAAAAACTGTTTCCTAAGCTCATATATAATTTCTTCATCTCATCAAGAAAATGGGGTTTTGAACTTATAATTAATTCTTGGCTTGAAAATTTGTTTTCTAAGCTCACATTTTTTTCTTGGCTGTGCAGGGAAGTTTGTTAAATTTGTAGCTAAAAACCCTAAATTTTGGTCAAGAGTTGGTCATGGCGGCCATGGAGAAGTTGATCATAAAACTCAAGCTCCGGCAAACTGGCACTGCTGGTGCTGCTAGGAACGAGGCCGCTGTGCCTGTACCTTACGATTGTCCACTTTGCGGTAAGAGCTTCAAAAATGGGAAGGCATTGGGAGGGCACAAAAGGGTTCACTTGCCCAAACCCCAGCGCACAAAAGATATCTCTTCATCAAATGGAGAGAATCAGGAGCAAAGCTGCCCGGTTTGCGACCAGAAATTCCAGTCAGAGAAAGCGCTGCACGGCCACATGAGGAAACACCCTGACAGAAACTGGAGGGGAATGGTACCCCCAACAACTAAGGATAACAAACAAGATAAAGTGAATCAAAATGGGGGTGACCCAGTGAAGTCGCCTCCACTGGAGACAAATCATGATTCGCCTGACCAGAACCAGACGAATCATGATTTGATGTTGTCTGCATGGCCTACAGATGGGAGGCGAAGCAGGTATGGCAAAGCCCCAATGAATGGTAGTAACAATAATAATAATGGTGTTATTCTGTCTCCAGATCATCAGGAGGAAGAAGTCAACATGTCTGAGGTTTATGATCTGATGGCCCTCGCCAATGGCGAGCTAGCAGCCAAGCAAGATCACGCGGTGACAAAGAAGAAAAAGATGGAGCTTGTAGTTGTTGAAAATCCTGGGCTTGGGAGCTCTATCACGGGCCCGGAAAAGCATGTTTGTATAACATGTGAAAGGCCTTTTGACGAGATAGGCCCGCAGGCGAAGACGATGAATTTGCTGGCCCGGTGAATGAAATTCCGCGCCTAGGAGGAGGGCAGGAGACTAGGAACGTATCCCCAATTTTTAAATTTGACCTTAATGAGCTCCCTCCGGCCGATGAAGCCTGAGGGGAGGATTGTTAATGATGAAATGTTAATGGTGGATTGTTAATCGTTTGATTAACATCCAGGCTGCAATGGTAAGAGGATGGAAATAACCAGTTATCTGTAGCTGGTAAGTATATCTATAAGAAAAGTTAAGTAATTAATAGTATTGCAATTCAAAATTGAACACATGTAGCGTAAAAACCATAATGTGAAATGTGATGTAGGTCTTTCAAAGAGTTGCAATGCTTAGTTATTAGCTAGTCTGGTGATATTGAAGCCCATCTCGGATGATGGGAGGAAAAAAAAAAAAAAAAAACAGAAAATTTGGGAGTTTTACTTTATTTCATATATTTGCTGTGTGCTTTATCTATCTATGCATCTTTGATATATGATTATTAGGTTCTCTCTCGTTGGTGTATATATTTTTGATGATTTAATTTTTCCTACAGAAGTATATTAATTAATGATCATTGAATATTCAATCTACACGCGTGTGTGCTCGCGCGCGCACACACACATATATTAATTAGTACAATATATATATATGTGTGTATGTATGTATATAATGTAACTAGGAAATCTGTATGACAACAGCTCTTTGTAAAAAAAGAATCATAAGGTACATAATTTATTATCAAATAAATCAGACAAAAAAAATATTAATTAATTATAGCTTAGAATCTTAGTTAGATATTTAATTTGGATTATGATGTACATTTCCGAAGACAAAGATATGGATCTGTTGGGCCACTACTAGAAGCATGTAATCTGCAAATACCAGGGTTCTACCAATTCAAATAAAAATAAGAGCTGGTCTTCTAAAAACACACTGGTGTCCTAAAATCTAGAATTAATCAATACATATATATACAAAATATTTGTACGAGCTAAGGAAAAAAAATAGAAATATACAATTAACAAACAAGCTGAAGATGATTTGGAGCGAAGAGAGCTTAAATACAATGCATGGAAGCAACAAATATTTATATGTTTAATTTTTCAACTTAAATACAAAGGAATTAGGGCAGAGATTATAAGCAACCGAATATTTTTGTATGTTTTAATTGGTCACTAGTACAGTATCCGAAAACTTAGGATTTATTTAGGTGTTATACACATCAACGGACAAGAAAAGCCTAACTATTTATATGGACTTTGGTTCGAAAATGGATAACTTATTCCTTGATTATAATAATAGAATAGAGAATTTTAGTAAATTTATGATGTAATAAATTCCAAAGTAATATCGTCACTCAAATTAAATGTAAAAAAGAGTTTTTAGATGAAACGGACAACATCAAAACCAAAATCAATATGGTAAAAAAAGAACTAGATTTTATCAAAGATTGCAAGCAACATGAACTAAACCTCATTGTTGCTTGGGCTTGTGTAACAATATCCTTGTGATTTGAATAATCTAACGATAAGGCGTTTATATAAGGATGCATGTGAGCCTCATAGCTAAAGGAATTAGGAGAAAAGCAATCATGTAGATGTACGTGCTTTAAGCGATCAATACTGCAATATTCAAAAAATAATATTGGATTTGTTTTACGAATAGTACAAACTTAATTACATGTTTGTGAACTTTGAAAATTGGAAACATGAATGTTGCTTTTAATCCATGGTTACAATATATAACTCCTAAATGCATAGTTGCTTTTAAAAAAACTCCAGTACCGTAATCCATGTATGTATTTATATATATATATATATATATATATCATGTTTTCTCATTTATACATATATACATCCATATTAGATTGATGAAAATGTGTACTTAAATTTACTAAAGAGTCCTGAAAATATAAAAGTTAAGAAACTAAAAGTGTACAACAACTACATTAAAATATCAACTCTATGTAGAAATTTCATTTTGTTGATGTTGCTTGAATTTTGGTGGATTCGAATTATTACCCGACCCAAAGAGTCCCGCAGTGCAATCCGAATTGAACTTTTAATGGATGTCTGTGTTGGTAGCGAAGGGCCACGGGTTATGGATTTTTATTTTTGGCCAATGTTTTTGGCCGATGTTTTTGTTATATGTAGGGGAAATTCAGGGTTATGAAGGTAGGCTAAAAATCGGGTTGTACACATATGTTAGGTAGGCTAAAAATCGGGTTGTACACATACGTTTCCATCATAGTAAATTTTTTTTCTCTATTTTCCTGGTGGATGTAGGCTATCCTGGCCAAACCACGTGAAATTCTTGTGTTGATTTTTCTTTTATTTCTCATTTATGTTAGATTGTTAACAATTGGTATAAGAGCCAGGTTGTTCACACAACAATCTAGGATTTTGAGATGGTGTCCCCTTTTGCAAAGTATGAGGTGGAGAAATTAGATGGTGGAACAAATTTCAGTCTATGGAAGATTAGAATGAAACCGTCCTTGGTTTTGCAAGGTTTATGGAAAGTGATAGATGAATAATTTTCAGAGGGTATGAAAGAGGCGGAAAAGGCAGATCTGAAGGAGAGGGCCTTAAGTGCAATTTTTATGAGCATCACTGATAATGTTCTATGTGAAATTGCTAGAGAAGATTCAACAACAACTGTGTGGAAGAATTTGGAGGAGCTATATTCTACAAAATCGCTGACGACTAACCGCCTTTACTTGAAGAAAAGACTGTACAATCTAAGGATTAGCAAATGTATATCCATAAAAGAACATCTTGATGAATTTAATTCGATTATTATAGACCTGAAGAATATACATATTAAAATTGATAACGAGGATCAAGCCCCTGATTGTGTTATGTTCATTGCTGCCTTCGTATGAGACTTCTGTTGATACTGTATCCTATGGAAAAGATAGCATGTCATTGGAGCTGTTAGTAATTCACTAAAATCGAAGGAGTTGAAAAAGAATTTTCCAGAGAATAGGGAGAGAACAGAAGGAGAGAGTCTGGTGAGTAAGGGAAGAACATAATTTAAGGATAATACTTTTGGCAAGAAGAAATCTAAGGCTAGACCAAAATCTAGAGTCAAGAAGTCTGAATTGCTTTGAGTGCAGAGAGTTGGGCCGTTATAAGAGAGACTGTCCAAAATTGAAGGATACAAAGGGGGAAAAAACAATAGAATTCTGCTAATATTGTTGACAAGAGAGTTGATGACAATGATAATGCAGGGGAAGTCTTATCTAACCAGATGCTGTGAAAACATTAAGTTTTGTCGAGATAATAAACAACAAACCAAATTTATTACTTAAGCATGGATTCGACAATACACGACAATATCCTCATTATATGAGCTAAGAATTGTTTGGAAAATAGTTAAGTGATTATAGATATAGAATACTTTTTTATGATATATTTAAAATACTTTTACCAGATCAATTAGTAGCATAAACAATGCTATCATTCAATTTTATAGCATAGAGTATCTAAAAGAAAGTAAAAGAGTAACAACACTTAAATATTTTAAAAAAATTCTATGTAGAAATTTTATTTGCAAACTAAAAATGTTAAATCCAGTATAATATTGGATATATAAAAATTGCGCTAATTGAGTGAAATAACTATGTAGTTCGCGATCAATAAAATTAATGAAGCTTAGGGTAGGGTACATGTTGAACTTAATGAAAGAAGCAGAAAAGTTTAGGTGCACACGAACTTGAGAGATGGAAGAATTAGGATAAAAATTTCAAGCACAAAATATTTACACGTGTTTAAATAGTGATTACTGTATTAATATTATTATATGATTGTTAATTTATTATAAAATTATTTATCATACAAATTTAATTATGTGTCAACCTAGAGAGTTAATCACATACACTTTATTAATCATTCTATGATTGTATTAAATTTATGAGTATTCTGTAAAACCCTAGGTAGCTTAAATAATTTATTATAGAAGTTTTAAATAAAACTTAAGGGATAATTGCCATTTTCGTCCTGTAACTTAGGGAGTCTAGTAATTTCAATCCCTGTTTGAAACATCTTTTGCAATTAAGTCCTGTAAGTTATAATTTTTAGTTTTAGAAGGACAATCACTTATGAAAAGGCTGAACGCGGTTAGGAACAGACAATTGATGCTGACGTGTTGACCAAGTCCTGTCTTCTGTCTTCTAGGTGGCATTTTTTAGATGATTTGGAGTAAACTAACATGATGTGTAAATTTCTTTTAACGTGTGTATGCCAAGTGGGATTTGTTTGGAGGGAAAAATTTCCCTCCAACAACATCCCCTTTATATGGACTAGAAGAAGTCGTAGATAGATGAAAAGAAAGAAAAACTTACAGTGTTCCACAAGGTTAATGTCTGTCTATATCGGAGAAGCCATATGTAATTTGCGGCTTGGGGCTCGTACTTCACATGTAATGCACGGACGAAAACCTGGATGATAGGTTTATTTGTTGTTCGAATTCATGGGTAATGTACCTTTTTTTTGTGGAAATTCTTTTGGTTATGTTGTGGGAATTTATGAGTGAAATGATCTTTTTTTTTTTTTTTGGTCACAAAATGGTGGATGTAGGTTCTTTACTTAGGATGATCCCCTAATGTGTGCTAGGGTAAGGGCTATAATTCTAGGCCTGTTGAGGAATCTGAATGAATTACAGAGAGAGGTCAAAGGGATGAGGAGGCGAGAGATATTATTTGCTACGATGGCCGCATGGTTGGTGTTGGTGATCGTCTTGTTCATCCACAGTGGAGATGAAGGTTATGCAGTAAAGAAAGAGCCCTTCATTAATAATTAATATGCTTAATTGATGTAATTATTTTTTTTCTATTTTTTAAGGCTAAGTGTAATGGGATGGGAATTTTCAACGTATCCCTCAGCTTGGTAATATATTTTGGTAAAATGAAGTTCCTTTTTATGATATAAAGTATTTTGGTTATCTTTTTCGGATGTTCAAAAATGACACAAAATGGGACATGCCAAAGTTCATAATAAATGAGACATGTTAAGAAAAATACTAAGCTACCATGCCAAAGTTTATAGATAAAATTTGATCTCTACAAATAAAGTTACACACTAAGCTTACATAGGAAATAGAAAACAAAGATCATATGCCAAAGTTTACATATAAGAGATCAAATGCCAAAGTTTTAGAACCACGGTGCCAAAGTTTTGCAAATTTACAAAATGTGCCAAAGTTTGCAACCTTACAAAAGTACAAAAAAACACAAAATCATCGAAAGTTTTATATAGAGTCAAGGTTTCTAGATAAAAAGTGCCAAAATTTGCACAAATGTAAAAGTTCGTTTATCCAATAGATAGAAATATATAAATTCTTCATTCACAACTTCTTTGTCATCTTCTTGCCTCGAGTACTCTTAGAAGCTTGTCTTGGGACAGAATTGAGGTCTATAAACTTTTGTCCTCCATCCACTATGGTGTTCATCCTTATTGTTGTGATATTAATGGCATGGATAAGATAAATGAACATCCAGCCATAGGAGGTGGAGTCTTTATATTTAGCCTAGAGTGCAACAAAGTTGGTGGTCTCTACATCCCAACATCTCCCATCTGCAACTGCTGAAACATAGATACCCTGGAATCCTTTGAGATGGAATTGGTCTTTTAGTGGATGTGAACACATACATTGGGATGTTTTCCAGATGGTCATCATTGTTTCCTTCATTACGTAGTGGTGGAAGAATGGATGGATTGATAGGCTCGTCACATTCAACCTATGCAAAAAACATGTAAGTGTTCATATTTAATATACAATCTTAATATGACAATAATTTTTTTTAACTTACACTATTGCTTTGTGGCTCCATGTCAATATTGACTTGCACACATTGTAAGAAAAAATATAAGAAATACTTATTAGAAATATAAGAATTACTACTTATACATAAATTTAGTAAGATTTATACCTCATCACCCACTGCATTGTCATGTTCTTCATTTCTTGCACTTCTTGCAATTCTTACATTTCTCGGATTTGTTGGACAGCCTATTGCATTATGTATAACTTCACCACACCTTCTACAATGAACAGTCCTTTGCTACCTCTTTATTGTCAATACTTGTGTTTCTTGTTTTCTTTTGCCTATTCCTAGCCTTATTGTCTCTTGTTCCAATCTTCTTGCCTTAGATGATCTACCAACACCTATTCCAAAGTTAGGTGGCAAGAGAGGTATAGACAATGTTTCACCCCATAATTCTTGTCCACTGATTGGCAAAATAGCAGGTTCATACATCATTTTGTAGGTTTCTACTTCATAGCAATGGTGTATATAATTCTTAGGGAATTTTTTTCGTTAGATGATGGTACTACATGCATGTTTGCATGAGATGCTTGTGAGTTGTGATCTCCTATAGCTACATGCATGCTTCACCAAGTCCACGTAGAATTGACTTCCATCAAATGCATTAACTTGGCAATACCTATCATTGGACTTGATTAGTATGCAATCAGACACCTTAGATATATGCTTTTGCAGCCCCTCTAGGATCCTAGGACATAATCTAGTTTTCCATTAGTTCCATGTGCCAGCCCTGATTTCTTGCATTCTCTTCATAAGGTGCTCTCTTATCCATTCCGGTATGGTAATGATAGGCTTATCCCTTGCCTTAAGAATACTAGTGAGTAACAATTATGAAGTAACAAATCACACTTGAAATCTTCACTGAAATGTGACTAGCAACAAAGAAAAAAAAATAGTGAATGTCATGTTTAAATAATATTATATGAACTCAAAAGAAATGAGATAATGTGACCTATTCCAATGTGATGAAGGCTTGTCATTGGAGCATTCCCAAGGTGCTTCATCTCTTCCATGCTCCTATTGAACTCACCCAAAGTGCTTTATTTAGCCGCCTTCCACAAGATATTTTTGTATGCCTGACCCCTAAAGCCTACATTGGTGAAGTTGTTGCACATATGCCTAACATAATTCCTATGCGGACTGTTTGGGAACACATAAAGTAGTGCTTGCGTGAGGCCGCCCTTTTGTTTATCTAATATGAATTTGTGTGCTACAAATCTTGTTTTATAACCACTACAAGAAAAACACCGGATTCCGATGGAACTATTCCGGAGGAATATTCCGCAGGAGTAAAATCGGGGGAATTCCGGCAGGAGAGGCAAAAAGTAAAATTAGGGCCGGAATGCCGCCGGAACTAGGATTTCAATTTTTTTTAAAAAAATTTATTTAAACTGGGGGAAAATTTCCTCCAATTTTTTTTCTTGAATTTTTTTAATTAAAAATCGGGGGAAATCAGGGGGAAAATTTCCCCCAATTTTTTTTTGATTTTTTTAATTAAAAATCGGGGAAAATTTTCCTCGATTTTTTTTCTGATTTTTTTCAAAAAGACCGAGGGAAAACCGGGGGAAATTTCCCCTGATTTTTTTTTGAAATTTTTTTCATAAAAAAGAGGGGGAACACAGGGGAAATTTTCCCCGATTCTTTTTTGAATTTTTTTTAAACAACCGTGGGAAAATCGGGGGAAATTTCCTTCGATTTATTTTTAATTTTTTTTATGAAAAATCGGAGGAAATTTCCCCCACATATCTTTTTCAATTTTTTTTATTAAAAATATAAACCGTGGAAAATCGAGGACAAAATCCATTCATGCTTATTTTTTGCAACACGACCAAATCAATTCGAAGAGAAATCAGTCAAGTATTGACAGATGAATCCTCAAATGATCAAATGGACTTCTCTAATTTATTGCCTTGGAAATGACTTGGGAACTGCAAAAGTATGCATAATATTGTTGTAGATAAAATCTATCATAAAAACTTATAAATTTTTAATGAATTAGTGTGTCAGTGATTTTATTGCAGATGCATATATGTTGCAGGATGAGTTGAATAGGAGTGGCAATCCAAAATGAATCCAGTGCTACATGCATGAGATTAGGTGCAATGAGAAGGCCTCTCGTGCGTTTATCAAGAATCTGATAAGCTCAACTTGCAAGAAAATAAACGAGGATGTAGTAATAAATGTTGATTATTCGAGGGAATTAAAAAATTATTCAATGAATTTTGCTAGAATTGGGCAGTGCATGTAACAGAATGACATGGATGGCCATGGTGCTCAAGACGATCAATCTAGTAGACGTATACTCTCCTTGGTCCTCCTTGAACCCTATCCTCTTCCATGATCGAACCAATATATATATATTTATACACACATACACACACTACAAATACACACAAGTTATGGTGGTGTGCAGAGAGTATAATTTTAGAATCCGAATCCTAACCATGTATATATGGTGGTATGTATGCATGTATTGAATTATGTGTATAAATGTGTGAGTGTGTATTATCTAAAAAATATATGAAGATTTTGTGTTTATGTTCATGAGGATAATTTATAAGTTAAGGGTGCATGTGAATCCTGACTTCATTGCCTTGCAATTAATTCTCAAGTTTGTATTTGGACATTTGCGAAGAGAATAAAAAGGTTTGTGAATTTATCTTTAGTGATTTGAAGATGACAAAATAAATTCCTGTACCGTTTATAATATCAAATATATATTTATAGGGAAGAATATTTTTCATATAGTAAGTTGGCATGCTTCCCTTTTGATATATCAAGTTAATGGGATAACCCATTTAATTTATTATCTATGCAAATCATGAGAATTTGAATATAAACTTTATCGAAAGTAAATTGGTTTTGACGTGGCACCAAAAATTGGAGATTTTGTAAATCTTGACACTATCTAAATTATAATATGGCAATAAAAAAAAATAGGAAACACCATTCAATTTGCCACGTTCGAGGGTTCGACATTTTAATTATCAATTATCTTTAAAATGTTTTTAATTGTAGGCATTAATATAAAATAAATAATTTTAACTATATAATAATCTCACATAATATGTCAAAAATAATAAAAATATCAAATTTAATATATTTAAATTATTCTATGCAAGATAATATTTATATTTATAATTAATATATAAGTAAATTATGTCAAAAATATAAATATGCTAACAAACCGGTTGTTTTTTTTGAATCTTTTTTTTCAAAATTCGGGGGAAATTTTCCTCGATTATTTTTTTCGATTTTTTTAAAAAAACCATGGGAAAATCGGGGGAATATTTCCCCCAGTTTTATTTTATTTTATTTAAAAAAAAAACAACCGTGGGAAAATCGGGAAAAATTTCCCCCAGTTTTTTTTTGAATTTTTTTATAGGAACTGTGGGAAAACTATGGGAAATTTCCCCTAATTTTTTTTTTGAAATTTTTTACAAAACTGGGGGAAAATAGGGGGAAATTTCCCCAGTCCCCCCAAACGGTTTCTACCGATTTGGTTTTTTGGTTTAGGGTTTTTTTGTGGTTATTTTACATATTAATTATTTTAGTGTTTTGATATATAAATTCACATGTTTTATGTGTTAGATATTGTATAAATTCATGTATTTTAATATAATTGTTGATTGTTGATTGTTGATAATGTACATATGTTATATGGGTTATGTGATATATCTGATAATATATTATTTATTTTTTAATGTATATATGTTATATGTGTAAATTAATGTGTTTTGTATGTTATATTTTGTGATGTGTAAATGTAAATATTTTGTAATGTATGTCAATATAAATTGTTGATATAAATTATTGAAATATTATTGTAATGTATTTTCTTATTTGTCTTGAAATTGTAGATATTTACTGAGCATTTTAACTTTGGTATAGACATCGAAAAGGTACGTATGGCTAACCTTTGCTAATATGATCCATTGCTTAGCTATGCATAGTTATAATTAGGTGTGTGTATATATGTACATATATATATATATGTTATTAGTTACTTTGTAGTTATTAAGTTAGTATGAGATGTGAAGATGGTGGATGGGATTTGGGGGAAGGGATGGAGCCTTCCCATTATTTGTTGTGGCGAAATAAAGGAGTGGTATGTATTTTATGACAATATGTAATTAGTAAATAATATATAATCATGTATATTTTGGTTGATGTGAAATGTTTGTATACATTTTGTAATATGTTGCTTGTGTATGCATTTCTGTAAAATGTAGAATTTGTAGCATTGAAAAGTTAGATGATATAGTAATTAAGCATAAACAACGGTATAACAATTAATAAATCTGTAATATGTAGATAGAAATACCCTCGCATAAGATGTGGATGTATAGAAGGACTAAAGCCAATTCATTGGGGCTTTCAAACTCGTTTATTGATGGAGTTGATGAATTTATAGAATATGCTAAAGGTTGCAAAGAGTTTGTAAAGTTTCAAATGATTCGATGTCCATGTGCAAAATGTATTAAAAAGTGGACTGTTCTAGAATCATTTAAAGTTAGGGAACATCTTCTCCGTTTTGGTTATAAAACAAACTATTTGTTTTAGGTAGATCATGGTGAGGTAGGACCTATTCGAGTGAATACTTCGTCCAGTCAACCAAGTACATCCATTAATCTTGATAATAATCTTCTACAAAGATATGCAGATATGTGCTTTGATGCCGCTAGGGAATATGTTGCTGCAGATGATATAGTTGGTACGGGGAATAACGTTGGGCAACCTATTGTGGAAGAAGCACCAAATGCGGAAAATCAAAAATTATTTGATCTTTTGAGTGAATTCAACAAACTAATTTGGCCTGCGTGCAAGGATCATTCGCCTTTATTTGTTGCGGTGAGGTTAATGAGTATAAAAAATGATTACAATATTATCATACAGTTAATGTCTGAAGTAATGCTTACCCTGCATGACCTCCCAACAAACTTTTATGAGGCGTAGAAACTTGTAAAAAGATTGGGTTTGGTTAGCTACAAGATTGATTATTGTGTAAATAGATGCATGTTGTATTATAAAAATGATTCTACCGCGATAGAATGTAAATTCTGTAGTGCCCCTAGATAACGAGAAATTTTTGCCAGAAATCAAGGTCGACGTAAACACATTCTCGTTAAGCGAATGCATTACCTATCACTAATTCCACGATTAAAATATTTGTATGCATCTTTGAGTTCAGCACCATACATAAGATGGCGTGTAGAACATCGCTGACCTGAAGGGGTTATATGTCACCCAGCCAATGAAAATTCATGGAAAAATTTTGATGAAGTTTATCCTGATTTCGCTGTTGAATCTAGAAATGTTAGACTTGCTTTGTGTTCTGATGGATTCACACCTTGTTCTCAATCAGCATCTCCTTATTCATGTTGGCCGGTAATTGTAACTCCGTATAATTTGCCATTTGAGATGTATATGTCAATACCCTATATATTTTTGACATGCATAATTCCTGAGCCAAAAAACCCAAAAGCCAACATTGACATGTATTTGCAACCACTTATTGATGAGTTGAAAGAACTTTTGGAAGTGGGTGTTGAGGCGTATGATGCATCAACAATACAAAATTTTATGCTGAGAGCTACATTGATGTGGACAATTAATGATTTTTCGGCATATGGGATGCTATCTGGTTGGATGACTACTGGTAAATTGGCATGTTCGTATTGTATGAGTTACAGTAAGGCCGTAACATTAAAACATGGAAGGAAAAATATCTGGTTTGATTTCCATCGACAATTTCTTGAAATGAATTATCCTTTTTGAAGGAACAAATTAAATTTCAAAAAAAATAAGGTTGAGTTTGACAGGTCACCATCGAAAGTTGATGGTCATCAAATGGCTGAACTTGTACAATGGTTACCGAAATTATTGAGCAACCGCATATGGATAAGTTGCCTGGGTATGGTATGACACACAACTGGACAAACCAAAGTATATTTTGGGAATTACCATACTGGAGAGATGTTTTAATTCGACATAACCTGGATGTCATGCATATTGAAAAAAATATGTTTGATAACATTTTTAACATAGGAATGGACATCAAAGGAAAAACTAAAGACAATGCAAATGTACGGATGGACATGGCAAAGCTTTGTAGGTAGTGTGAGTTAGAATTGGTGCTAAAGTCAAGCGGGAAAATGGGGGAAGCCAAAAGCTAAGTATACCTTCACGCTAGACTAGAAGAGGGTAATATTTGAGTGGATTAAACAACTAAAAATGCCATATGGCTATTCCTCCAATTTAAGTCATTCTGTAGACTCACAAGCAGCAAAATCCATGGCATGAAGAGTCATGATTGTCATATATTCATGGAACAATTACTGCCCATTGCATTCAAGGAATTGCCCGACGATAGTTGGAAGCCATTAGTTAAATTGAGTAAATTTTTCAAAGATTTGTGTGTTCAAGTACATTGAGACACGATGATCTTGACAAGATGGAGACAAATATTCCGATAATTTTATGTAAATTAGAACGAATTTTCCTTTCGGTATTTTTTGATATAATGGAGCACTTACCTGCTCACTTGATCGATGAGGCTCGTAATGGTGGTCCAGTGCAATTTAGATGGATGTATCCATTTGAAAGGTTAGTCAATATATTGTTATGAGTAAATTGCATAACTTAATTTATTTTATACATTGTTATTTATTATAAAAAAATTATTTTATATAGGTATCTTGGTAAGATTAAAAAAAAGTTAAACAAAAAGCTCAAGTAGAAGGGTCTATATGTGAGGCCTATCTCTAGCGTGAGACTACAAATAATTTTTGCTCCTTCTACTTTAATTCCTACGTGCGGTCAATGAAGACGCATTTACCACAAAATGATGATGGTGGTGTTGACGTTTCGGTACCATCAATTTTGTCGGTTTTCAATCAACCAGGTCGTCCATTAAGAGCAGGTAAGGAACACTATTTAGAGAGTTTGTAGGAGTATAACTCCGCAAAACTACATGTCCTATTGCACTGCAATGAAGTCGAAATTTTTATCAAGTAAGTATCACATTTAACAAACTACATGTAGTTTATACATTGTATATGATCAATAAACAAATACCTGAAGTAAATCTTGTCAAATATAGCTATTTTCGACAATACTATAGGATCGCAGAAGTTGATGCAAGCGAGCGAATAGAAAATGAATTCCCAGATTGGTTCAATTCTCACGTAAGTTTAAATTTACAAAAAAATAAAATTGTTACACAATCATCTTTGTATTAATAAATATTATCTTTGACTTTACATATATGCGTTTCCTTATACAAGTTCATGAACTAAATAATGGAATCGATAATATATATATTTTTGAAACAACTTGCGCTGGGTCCTAATTTCTCTATGAGGACATATCCGATATACAACATCAATGGTTTCAAATTTCACACATGATCATGGAGTGAAGGTAAAAAAACAATTAATTGTGGTGTATGGGTGAAAGGGGGTTATGATGGCGATTCCGACGAAGATGATTACTATGGAATTTTGAATGAAATTATTGAGTTGGAGTATACGGGAGAACCATTAAAAAAAATGGTGTTGTTCAAGTGTGATTGGTTTGACCCCACTCCACATAGAGGAACGTGCGTTGCACACCCAGAATGTGGTATTATTGAGGTGAAACAGACGGGCATGAAAAAGAAAATGTGGAAAACCACTCACCCTCTGCGCCTACCCCTAACCCTTATCTTCTTCAACACATAAGGGAACACCGGTGCTCGGCCCCACCCTTTCTCATTCAACAATAAAAAGTATCATATAATTCTCCCGTTGGTACTACCACCATTACAGAGAGGCCCCTTTCCCCCTATTCTCCAATCTTTAAATAGGTAAGCACCCCCCGTCCCCCCTCCACCAAGTTCCGTAGGTCTCTCTCTCTCTAGTAGACAAATATACACACTACAGGAATACATCCAGTTCAATGTTAAATTTAATTTTTTTTGACAGATTTCATGTATAACAATTTCGTTAGTAAATATCCTTTTACTGATTATTTTTTTAATTCTATTTATATTGAATTTTATCATTAATTTATCTCAAATACCTTAAATCTATGACTAAATCTCTCAGTTACAAATTTGCCGTTAATGAAAGGGTTGGGTGCTTTCTAGTAGTCACACACACACACACACACACACATAAATGTATAAATCTATATGTATATATATATATATAGGTGTATCCTTATATGTGTATATGCTTGTGGGCATATCGATATGTATATATAAAGGGACTTTCACCTACTTGTTTTTTATAGGGTATTTTTTGAAGATTTAAAGTAACACGGGGGGTTAAAATGTAATTGATATGTTAAATTTGAGACCTAATTTTAGAATTTTCGTTTGATATGGGGCTCAATGTGCATGAGAACTGAACTTTATGGGACACAATTTAAAAAAAGACTACTATATTAGATGGAATTAGCATCTTCCCCATATTATGCAAATACAATTAAAATGTTAAGTTTTGTCAAGACAATAAACAAAAACCCTAGTTTATTACTTAAGCATAGATTGTTATAGTACATGGCAATATCCTCATTGTCTTGGCGAAGAGTTGTTTGGAGAAATATAATTGAGTGATTGTTGAAATTGAATACTTTTCTATGTATTAAAATACTTTTTATCAGATCAACTAGTCATATAAACACTGCTATCATTCACTTTTATAGCAAGTAGTATCTAAAAGAAAGTGAAATAGTTACAACAATTAAAATATAATAAGATTTTTATGTAGAAGTTTTATTTTCCAGTCAAAAATTTTAATATAATATAATATTGGACATATAACACTACTATAAATTAAACAACATAATAGTCTTGGATTGACTTAAAGTAGCGCGACTAAGCTGAGGGTACATATTGAACTGAATGAAGCATTGGGAAGAGAGCTAAAGCTGCATATAGGAACTTGAGAGTTGAAAGCATTTTGGATCCTCTGCTACACAACATTGTTATATCTCTTCCTCCACTCATCAATACACGCCACGTGTATTGGTGAACGGTTGAGATAAAGAAAGAGAAAAATTTATGATATAGAAATTTTTTTAAATATTCACTTTTCTTATCTCAACCGCTCGCCAATACACGTGGCGTGTATTGATGAGTGGAGGAGGAGATGTAGCACCGTTATATAACAGAGGATCCGAACTGAGGTTAATAGACATTCTAAAGGAATTTCATAGTGCACGCTAAAAGATCTAGTTAGATTTGAGGTGTAGCTATACATATATACTTGATGTTATTTGAAAATAATATTAGCTCTAACAGAGAAATGGAGTTTGTTTGTGTAACAAGTGTATCAATTACCCTGTTTTTTGGTCTTGATATAAATTTGGTCAATGGTAATTGTCTTAATTTTTGTTCTGAAGACATGAATTTTCATCTTGAAAATTAATATAGCAACCATTAAATTGAACAGGTGCATGAAACCTACACTAGATTTGCACATAAACATAATCCAATTTAAAACATAACCCTCAATACATTATAATTAGAGGGACTCATGAAAGAAAATAAGGAATGTAAAATCATAAGATAATGATATATCAGACTGAAAATTATTACATGAATTAACAAAATAAAATGGTTTCAAAAGAGAAAGAAGGGAGGGAAAAAAAAAAAACTACATGCCTGTATATATACTTTTAGATAAGGTGGTAATTCAACATGGTATCAGAGCAAAAGGTTGTGCATTTAAATGTCATCATATGTGGAGATAATAAATGTTTTGAGTAAAGCAACTTATTAGCTATCCTTTGTATGTTCATATTATATTTAAGCTTTTTTATATTCACAAAATCAAAGAAAAAGATGCATCAATAAATGAAAAAGCGCTTAGCCTAATTTATACTCTTCAGTTTTTTTAGAATAAGTTAAATCTTTTCTTCACAACGCACACAAACATGCAGATAAATCAGTTCAAACAGAGTTCAATTCAGTAGAAATAAAGGTCAACTCATAATTTGATTAGTGTAATAATGATAATTTTCTCCAATAAACAAGAAATCCAGGGGAGATTATGACGATACCTCATCCTGTTGACCTCTATATAATTACCCCTGCATCTGCACCATCATCACACACACCCTCCTCCAGCAGCAAAACTAATCCAATGTGTGTATTTTTTACACAGTGGTGTTGAATTCTCTAACTTCTCATCACTTCTCATTTTCCTTATCAATTTGTATCAATCTATCCTTTCAACATTCATACAAAAATGGGTGTCTGCGATCAGTTCAAATTCTCGTGCCCCGTCTGCGGAAGAGCATTTGCTTCCACACAGTCGGTGTTCGGCCACCTTCGGCACCATGCCGTGTGGGAGCGAATGGGTGTCCAGAGATTCAAAAGGCGAGATCTCTTGCCGGGGCCATTCGCAAAACGGAGTAGAGGTGCCGACCACAGCCAGGCCCTGGTGATTGTTCAGCCTCCGACGCCCCTACCCCCGCCTCAACCAACCGGAACGGAGCTGGAGATAGTACCAGCTCTGGCCGGGCAGTGGGATATCACGGATTTGCCCCTTAAGAAGAGGATCCTGGTCGCCCTGCAGGCCCGGAACCAGAAGGAGTACGTGTGCATCGCGTGCGGGCGGGCCTTCGAGAGCTTCCGAGCCCTGGGGGGGCACAAGGCCCACCACAGTATGAACGAGAAGAAGGCCCGATCGGGATCTCGTGGCGATAAAGGTGGCGTGTTGGTGGTATACGAGCGGCGCTGCGAGTGCCTGAGGTGTGGGGGGGTTTTCGAGTCGCTTCAGGGGCTGGGCGGCCACAAGCTGCACTGCAATGGGCGGCGGAGAGAGACGGCGGCGAAGAGTGGAGGCGGAGCGGTTCCGTACTGTTTCGATCTGAATGAGTCACCCGAGCCTGAGGAAGAGGATCAAGTGCTGGCCCTGCCTTGGTATGGATGTGGAGCGCCACGGATAGATAATTAGGTTTCTCAAAGCGGCTGTTTCTTGTCCTGTCCACCCCCCGCCCTCTTCATGTTGTTGTTTTAGGGTTTTCTATAATCTTTAGAAATTAAATAAAGGGGAGCTCTTTTGTGTTTTTACTATTTGGTTGGCTTTTTAACGTGCATATATATGTATATGTATATGTATATGTATATGTATATATATACAGGACAATTAGCATCCGGCTTGTCAAAGGAAAATGGATTTTATTAGTTTTTTCTGTAATAATAATAATAATAATAATAATAATAATAATAATAATAATAGTAGTAGTAGTAGTAGTAGTAGTAGTAGTAGTTTTGTTCAAACATCTCAAATTTAGAGGACGATTTTTATAAAAATCCTGATAAATTTTAAGTTCTTATTAATAATTCATATGTGTGTGTATTGGTCGTACATGTGCATGCATTACCGATTCATTTGACCAAATTAATTTGATTTGCTTGTTTCTGCACACACACACACACACATACACATATACACATATATATATATATATGTATAGCTAATTATATACCTAATAGTTATAAAAGCATACCTTCACACAAATTACTATATATGCTGGAATGTATATAGTGATATAGATCATCGAGACTATATAATACATCTGAGATTTCCTCTACATGTATCTACGCTGGCATACATGATATATTCTTCTCCATAAGTAAACTTTTAGGCCTTAATTTCTCAAAAGTTCAACAATTGGAATATAACTTAAATGACGTTTAATGTGATATTTACAATAAGAAAGCCTCCATTCACTATTGGAAAATATGTGACAAAAAGATTTTGGAAAAATTATAATTTTAGGATTGTATGTTGTACCTTCTAACAATTTTAGGACAATAACTTTTTTATTTGCAATTTCAGGATATTAACTTTTTCATTCGCAATTTTAGGACATGAATTTAAGATTTTATGGCACATTTAGGATATTCACTTCAAAATTTCCAACCAATTTTGTCAATTTTCCGACAAATTTGCAAATATCGAGGTGAGATGTCCTAAATGTGCCATAAAATCTTAAATTCTTGTCTTGAAATTGAAAATAAAAAAGTTATTGTTCTAAAATTATTAGAGAGTACAATATACAGTCTTAAAATTATAATTTTTCCAAAGATTTTTGTCATGCATAGATTTAAGATATATATATATGATGAATTAGTAACACAATTCAGTGTAAATAGAACTAAAAAATAATTAGTGAATATATTTACTATCAGAATTGTTATATATGAAATCTGTCTAATATACTAAGTTTATAATTCATTGAAGGCCAGAGGTGCATTCTTGTAGTGATTTATTTTTATTTTTTTAACAATATATAAAGCTAAGAAAATGATTTATTTAATACATTTTTATCTCACTATGATTCCAATTGCAACATAGAACACTACAACAAATGTTATTTAAGTTATTTGTCTTTAAAATCATAGAATGAACTAGTGACACAATAAATTTGTCATGCATAGATTTAAAGTATCTATAATGAATTAGTGACATAATTCAATGTAAATAGAATTAAAACACAATTAGTGAGTACATTTACTAACGGAATTATTGTAGATAAAATTCGTCTAATATACTAAATTTATCATTAATGATTTGTCATTCAAGTAGGTGCATTCTTTTAGTAATTTATTTTCACTGTTTTAACAATATATAAAGCTGAGAATGATTTATTTAGTACATTTTTTTCTATCTAAATATGATTCCAAATACAACATAGAACACTACAACAAATGCTGTTTAATTTATTTGTCTTTAAAATCATAAAATGCCTCTATTAATATATAAGGAGGTCCTTCAAAAAATATCCCATAGTAGCAGTCGAAAAAAATAGTATTTTTTTTATTTAAATTGTCTCCACATACAAATTTTAGAGGTAAATTATAAGATTCGGAAGCTTAGTTAAGATTGCTAAAAGTTTGTCGATGTCTACGAGGACTATTAAAATTAAAAAGCCTTCTTAGCTCATTCTTTGAGATCAATCTACGCTCGCCATGAATTTATATGCCTCCAAAACTAATTACTTTTTTTTTAAATTTTTTATTGGAAGTTCAGAAATATTGAATATATACATATATAATCATCTTCTGCTGTTAATAATAGTTAATTGGCAAACTGGTGTGCAACCAAGATGGCCATGTTGTGCGAATCATGAGCATATTTTGTAATATCTTCATTAGTATCTTTAAAAGGGCACATTATACTATATGTTTGATTTATAAACTAGAAACAACTATTTCAAATTAAATAGAACCGTCGTATTTATTTTCTATGTAATGCAATACATGTACAGTGGTAACACTGCCATATCTTTGTCTTGAATTGATACTAGTAAATAAACATTACTTTGATAGAAAAAAAAGAAAGTAAATAAACATTACTAATTTTAACTCTTCACGTAGTCGTTTATTTCATTTTTCTAAAGAGAAAATTGAGGTTAAGTAGAAATTGAACTCATCTGTTATTTGTTAAGGATCGATACTTTGTTAATTAGGTTCCATTTCAAAGAAAGATTGCATAATTTTTTATCTCTTTCTTTCCCAGACTTGATCGCGTGCACAACATGATGATAAAACTGAAAATGAAAAAGCAGAAATTTAGTTAATAAGACTCGTTTTGGTAAAAGGAAAAGCATCGAATAAAATTAAGACTCATATATTTAATTTGCTAGCTAGGTTCATATTGAGTTTTCCGTTTGGATTAAAACTGATATATGAAATATATTGAAAAAAAATGGCTTAACATGTAATTAATCTCTTCTGTAGTTCGCTATAGCCTTTAAAGAGTAGTAACAAAAGAAAATAAAATAAATTAAGAACAAAGATTTGAGGAGAGTCGGAAATAATAATTCGTGATTATCAATGCAAAATGTTGGAAGAGAAGAGAATTTGGTTTGGTAAATTGATTTTAGAGTGTATGTAATATATGTGTTTGACTTATAGGCGACTCATGTACTAGGGAAAAGGAGTATGAAATTATAATGAGATTTGTGTCCTGAATTACGTTCACATTTGAATTTCCTTTTAAATAGTACTCATGCTTTCAAAATTTTTCACGAAGAATAATAGTTCATTGGCCAAAATGCAATTTCGTCTATAAAATTTTTGCTTTTGTAGATTATGTTTTCTTTTACATTATCTACCTCCACTGAGGACCTTTGACCCTCAAATTCAAGAGCACCTCGACAATCTTAACAAAAAGTTGGAAGAATCACAATCGAATACAGAGGGTGGTTTGTCTCAGCAATCGCCACTGCAGCAGAAGTCTTCGTCGATTACTACATAATCCTCGGAGTCAGGGATAACGAGGATGGCGATGATGACAATGACGAGGATGGAGATGCATGATCCTTGGGACGTGCGTTAGATTAATGCTATTTGACTTGTGTATTACAAATTTGATACCTACGGTAATGGTTTAATGTTTTTTTTTTTTTTTGATACAATGGTTTAATGTATTTGATTGTAGTATAATGGTGAATTTATTTTTAACAAATATTTGGGATTTTTCTTTTTAGTATATAGAATACAATTATATGTGATTATAAATTGAGTAGGAGCATTTGTTTTTCAAATTAAATAAAATAATTTCAATTTTTATTATTTACAAATTTTTGATGTGGACCACTGACGGGATTGCCATAAAAAAAATAAATAAATGTTTAAGAAAAGGGAAATTTTCATTTTTAGGATACTATGTTGTCCAAATTTGACATTTAGGACTCAAGTTATTCCAATTTCAATTTTAGGATATGAATTTAAAATTTTCTAACACATTTAGGACTTCCGGTCAATAATTTCACAATTAAGTCGGAAAAATGACGTAATTTACCTGTATATGACGTCTCCGGTGACAATAAGTGGGATTTAAGACACGTAATTACCAACCTGGCGCTTATGTGTCCTTTTCATCCTAATTGGTGTACCTAATAGGATACTGAGGGGCAAATATGTAATTTTTCATGCTCATGTGGGTATCACATGAATAAAAAAGAACCATGTGTTTAATTTCTAAAAATATTTCACCTAATT
Source organism: Petrea volubilis (assembly GCA_026212405.1). Lineage (NCBI taxonomy): Eukaryota > Viridiplantae > Streptophyta > Magnoliopsida > Lamiales > Verbenaceae > Petrea > Petrea volubilis. The sequence continues at coordinate 15,078,681 of CM047886.1, forward strand.
TTTTGAATTCCCAAATCAATTTAGGGGAAAAAAAGCGCTAGCCCACTTCGCTTAGTAAATTGTCTTCGTTCGAAATCACTCCTAGTCTTATTTTCTAAAAATTTGTGTGATATTTTCGTGTTGCAACATAGTGGTCCAAGGTTGTTGGGACCATGCCTGAACTGAGGAAGGAGGAGAAGATTTTTTACCCCCACCAGAATACGATTAGTTTGTAATTTTTAGTTGTCGAAGTACAAAGGAGAAGATACTTTATCTTTTTGTTGATTATGTGATGTGCTTTTGTTATCATTTAGCATTTTAGGGTTTAGTAAAGTAATAGCATGTGAGGCATGAGTTTTGTTCATTTTCACTTTATGAGGGTCTTGAACATGGTCCTTGTGGTCTTGTTTTGTATTTTTTTGCGTTATTTTTATTGAAAACATTGTCAGAAAGTATCATACTATAGTGGAATAAATGTGCATAGTGAATGGCCTCGTTTATTACTTTTAGGAAAATTTATAATATTATGACTGTATGTTGTACCCTCTGACAATTTTAGGACAATAATTTTTTCATTTGCAATTTCAAGATACGAATTTATAATTTTCTGGCATATTTAGGACTTCCGACGTATGTTGCTGGGAAAAGTCATGTGGTAGGCCACGTGATAACTTAAGTCCTATGTGTTTTCCATGTGGGTCTTTATTTATCTGACATGGAAATTATTTACCTCACAACTCACATAAAAAGGCCAACTAATAGAAGTTACTTTTGGAGAGAAAACATGAAACATTTCCTTCCAAAACCCTTCCTTGGGTCCAAATCAGTGTAGTTGGATTGAGAGGGAAATAACTTAATGTCAAATAAGTGAATGAGGGAAAATCTAAAAACACAAAGACAAAAAATTGCTCTCTTGGACAAAAGAGAACATCTTCATCTGCATCGTCCATGGCTGGAGTCATGTCTCGTATGTGCATAAGTGGAAAAAGTGCAATTCTCCAAACATCCTCAACTGATGATAACCCTGGCTGGAGATTTTGGGGCTGCCCTGATTGGAAAGTAAGTCTCTAAGTTCTGAAACCTTTTTTTTTTTCTTTCGAAAAAATGTAGAACATGTAACATTATTTTCTTAATTTTTTGATGCAGAGGAGGGGTTGTGGCTTTTTTTATAGGAGGATCCAGCAATGTGTGATAGTAGTTGAAGATTCGTTAGAAGGCTACGTCATCAAAAGGATGGTCTCGAAGTGGAGGTTACAAAGCTCCAAAAAAAAAATTAGGATGATGAAGCTTATTGTTATAGTGTCTTGGTTGATTATTGTGTTGTTGTTGGTGAGAGTCATTTTGTTATGTGTTGTTAATTAAGTGTAATGTGGTGTTGTATGTTGAAGAAAATATTGTATGTTGTTGTTTTTGTATAATGTGGTGTTGTTGGTTTTTGTAGTTAATTAATTATAACATGTTTGTTGTAGTTAACTGTAACGTGTTCTTTTATTGTTTCCCTTTATGCATTTATTAACTCAAAATTGCATTGCATTAATGTCCCTGCTCACAAGTCACAATAAAAAGGCATTGCAAGACCTATACCAGTTTGACTGAATGAAATTTCATATTCATAGTCATTGGACAACATTGCCTTTCTCCATAAGCTGATTGTATACAAAATGAGGTGATTACAAAGTTAAACACTATCACAACAATTGTTTAATCTACTACTGCAAAACATTGTTCAAAATGACAAAACCACAATTGTTCAAAAGCCTACTCCAAAACACTTGGATAAATGACAACACCACAATTGTTCAAAAGTATAGTTCAAAACATAAGAAAATCTTCGATCATTTCGCAAGCTTCTTCCCCTTTCCTTTAGTGTTGATTTCAACTCCCTTTTTTTGGACTGCAGCAGACAACTCAACCAAGCTAACGAACTTCTTGCATGTTGGTAATTCACATCTTGCTTTGAGTTTCAACGTAGGTTGACTTGGTGGCTGTCCTGATTGAAGTTGTTCATACATTGTGCGTTGGGGAATATGATTTTGTTGGCACTTTGGTACCTGCAAAATAAATGGAGAAAGGTTCGATTAATATATTATAAAAAATACATTGCATTAATTACAAAGAAGCCCTTACTTGAGATTCTTGTGTCTCAATTACTGGAGCACCTTGGGACATCTCAACTATCTGTTGTTGCTCATCGGGACCCACTTCAGAATCATCACTTTTGCAGCCCTTTTTGTTGTGACCAAGGACTCCACATTTGCTCCACTTTATTGTCACTTGTTTTCATTTCAACCTATTGCCTATTGTGGTGCTGAGTGGTTTTCCTCTTCCTTTCTTCTTGCTTTTCTGTTGTAGTTCATCAGACTCTCTACCTCTTGCTCTTTTTGGCCTCCCAACAGGTCTTTCATGGAGTGGTGGCAATGGAGCTGGATAATGAGTGGGAACCCACGTTGATCTTCCATTGATAGGATAGATTGCAAACTGATACACATTTTTATATGTGTCAACATAGTAACACTTATCCACAAAGTCTTCATAGTTGAGCTTTTGGCAAGATATTGCACTTAGTGCATGCTTATAGGGCAATCCTGTGAGCTGCCATTTTCTACATCCAAAAAGCTGAAGCTCCAAGTCCACAAAAAATTGTGAACCATCCATGCAAGAAATCTAATAATGAGTATCATCAGATTTGACTGGCACACACTCGACCATCTTTTTAATATTCTTCTAAATTTGTTCTTTGATTCTTGGACATAGCCTCCCTTGCCAAGCCTTCTTCTTTGTCATATCCCTATTACCTTGCATACTTGTCATCAAGTACTCCATGATTTTTTCTAACCTGCTCAAGATTGGAACCTTCCTGTACTTGAGAATGTTAGCATTAAATATCTCACATATGTTATTAAGAAGCATGTCACATTTTGGAATGTAAGAAAAATGTGATTTGCTCCACTGCTGGGGGGGGGGGTGTCATTAAGCCAATCTGCAGCCTTATTATCCAATTTCTTCAAGTAATCCATCCTCCTGGAAAGTTCATTGATAGTGCTTGCTTTTGCTAACCTCCACAATGCAGTTTTGAATTATTCTCCTCTAAATCCAACATTCACAAAATTGCTCAGCATGTGTCTAGCACAAAATCGATGTTCTGCATTAGGAAACACTTCATGAAAAGCCTGGATCAGTCCCTTTTATTTGCCACTCATAAATCCGTTTTCATAATCCCTCTCAATACCCAAGTTAACTTTTATCAAAGTAAAAAATCATTCCCATGTTTGCCTATTTTCTTTCCTCACAACTGCATAGGCAATTGGCAGTATGTTGTTATCAGGGTCAATACTAATTGCAGTTAAGATTATGCCCTGATGAGGCCCCCTCAAATTCCACCCCAATTAAAGCCCTACAACCTACTGAAAATGCATTTTTCAAAGCATACAAACAAATATACAGCCTATCAAACCTATTCTCACCACCACTGTCATCAGTCCCCAGAATAATTGTTGTACCAAGATTTGTTCTTTTTACCTCATTGATGTAATCCCAAAGAAGCTTAAATTGTTCATGAGGAGTGCCTTGTAGTATATCTACAACCTTTCTCTTTACTCTATATGCTTGAGGTACAGAAACGTAGCACGTAATTTCATTGATTACATCAACTCTAAAACCCTCTACATCTCTAGTTGGTTTGGCCTTAAACTTATGAAAGTACTTCTTACATAACCAAGAAGTGTTTACATTCTTCACATTGTACTCAGGCATACAAGTATGATCAGGATTAAGTAATGTAACCTAAAGATGATTCACCTTTCACTAAATAAGCATGTATCCTCCAATCACACTTAGGGTCAACACATTTTGCATACATCCTTTCTCAGTGATTCTTTGTTATCACAATATTTTTGTTTTCATGCCACTGGGGTTGTAGCCCAGTGGTGGGGGTTCACATCAGTACCAGTGAGGTTCTGAGTTCGAATCCTCTTGTCCTCTCCCCCTTTCCCCTTGAGTGAGTGTGTGCGTGTGTAGGGGTCCTTCCGGTTGACATTTCTAGGGTGTCCCGAGTTGATTGTAATCGAAAAAAAAAATATTTTTGTTTTCATTAATGGCATGTGAATAAACAACATCCTTAAATTCAATCTTATTATCAAATTTCATCCCCAAAATAAAATTAGGAATATACAAATGATCAGGGTTGAAAACAGGAAAACTATACCTCTCTCTTTTCTCATTAGAATCCTTTCTACTATCTAGGTCATCCTCGCTCAAATTTACATCTTTTTCCCCATTATGATCAGCAACCACTGCATTTTTCTCATTTACATTTTCATCTCTAATACCCTCATTTGCCTCTTCACCCACCTATTCTTCCTCTAAATCAACAAACTCATCAAATAAAACATCATCATCTTTAGTTTCACCCTCATTCTCATAATCCCCATCTTCACTATTTTCTACTATATCACCCTCTGCATTAACACCCCCACCCTCTTCATTGACCCTCCCTTCTTCACTAGCACTACCAGAACTAACCCCCACTTCCCCACTAGCACCTCCACAACTAATCCCCCCTTCCCCACTAGTACCTTTATTACTAAACCCCCCCTCCCATCTCCACTACATTTAATATAAATGTGAATTTCTCTCACAGATAACAATTTTTGTTCACAAAAATCACGTAGTCCATTATCACTACCAATAAATACAAAACTATTTTTAACCCTATGGTAGTACCATTTACTACCACTCACAAAAGCTACCTTATCACAGAAAATACCAATTGCACCAAGACACAAACATGTAACATCCACATAATCAATTTTAAGCACACTTCCACCAACATATGAGGGTATTGGGCCATTAGTAAACTTACCCCCACAACGCACACCCAAAGTGATGAATTTGCTTTGAGAATCTTTGACATAAAGTACAAAAAATAAAAAAATTAAGTAAAAAAGCACACATTGGTACTATAAGCATGCCCATTTAATAACAAAAAACAAATAATATCCGACACTGGTCCACTGATCAAAATAGTAATCTATCCCAATCTACACATCAAAATAAGTTCAAAACAATAGACAACAATGAGACCACAAACAAGAAAAACCACAACCGTTTCCCACAAAGCATAAATAACACTCAGTTCTCCAAACCCCACCATTCATTACTTTATAGAACCCTACGCCTTAAACATTGGAAAATTTGAAGAAAACAAAGACAAGTACACAAGAAAAAAAATTTACGAATAAGGATTGAAATACAAACCGTAGCGTGGTGGGGGGCAAGAAATTACATTCTTCCTCTTTGAGTTGAGGCATTCTACTACCCCTAACCTATTATTAAGAATGTATGCCTCGATTCTTCTTTCAGATCAAGAATGTACGCTTCGATTTCGGGATATGTGGACAATTGAGAGAGAAAGAAAACCCTAGATTTTCTATAATTTGATTTGGGGTTTTGATCTGATTGCTGAGTGTGTGTATATCAAATGTAAAATTGGATATCACGTGATAATCCAGTGATTACGTGAATTGACACTTTTGCCCAATTTCATCATACGCGTCTTGCCAACTCAACTTAATTGCCAACAAAGCACTACCTGAATACTGACTTGTAAAATAACCCAATTTAGGTTGCCATCGATCAAAAATTCAGGCCAATTTTGTCAACTTTTCGGCAACTTTGGAAATCCCGAGGTGAAAAGTACTAAATGTGCCAGAAAATTATAAATTCGTGTCATGAAATTGCAATGAAAAAGTTATTTTCCTAAAATTTTCAGAGGGTACAACATACTGTCCTAAAATTATAATTTTTCCTTAATTTTATATTTTTGTAATTTTTTATATTAGATAATTAATTAATAATTATATTTTAATTTTGTGTTGTCGCAGATACTCAAAGCAAGTTTCTGACTTTGAGTATTCATTGTGGGGTAAATTCACTCATGGCTTGAAACCTATTTATGTGGATGGGAAAGTGTTTAAATTTGATTATGTTGATGTAAACCATCCATGCCTTGATGCTATTGGTATGTTTTGTGACAAAGTGTGTGAATTAGGAGGGTCTAAGAGGTACTATCATAGGAACCGTGGGGGGGGGGGAGGGGGTTGTCTTTATTGGAAATGATAATGGCCTTAAGGATTTTTGTGAGAAAGCATTGAGTATAGTGAGGGAATTTCACATTTATATTGATTCTATAGTTGTAGTAAATGAAGTTGATGATACCAATGAAACTGATACTATTAATGTTGAAAATGAATTGTTAGATGTTGATTTTGATGTTGGTGTAGTTCGTGTTAGTAATGAATGTGATGATGAAATTGTTGAAGATAGTGATGACGAAGAAGGACATAAATAACTTTTGCAATCGTGGCTTTAAAGGAAAGTATCTCATCCGATTAGCACCTATTCGTTTAGCCTCACCCTTGTATCTAGATTCACCACAAATTTCACATTTATCAAGTGTTGCATCTTCACCTCTAAATAACATACAACAATTGGGGCATACATCAATAGTCTCGTACGTAAAACCCAATTCAGTTGTTATTTTGTTTGCTTCATAATAATTAGTAGGTAAATTTGTACCATCAGGGCGTGCATCTCTCAACAATTCAAGTAACAAGTCAAACGATTTGTTAGACCAATTAGAAATTGTTTTTATCTGCAATAACCGAGCAAGAAAGCTAAGCTTTGTTTGTTTTCTACAACCTGGGAATAACTCAGTCTCTGCATCAGCCAACAACTTTAAGAACTTCTTTGTCTCTTCATTAGCTCCATCCAGATTGTCAAATGTACTATGTTGATCATTATTAACATTAATACCTTCAGGAGGAATTCCCATTGCGTCACGCACCATACCAACCATATCATCTCTCAAATCTAAATTATTGGTAGGCTCGTCAATATTTGCCAAATGAGAAGGGACATAAGGTTCACCATGGCAAGTCCAATTTGTATAAGAGGTGTCAAAACCATCCCGAATGCAATGTAGCTTTACAGCATCACGCAACTTTGTAAAGTGGTTGTTGCATTTTGTACAAGGACAATAAATTCTAGATCCATCTTGTTTACCAAAAAATGCAGAATTCAAGAAGTTCTCAACTCCGTGAACATATTCATCACTTAGACGATTAGATAAACAAATCCAACTTTTATCCATTTCAAAAGCTTTAATTCTAATGCAGTTACGATCCAAGCAAGTAAGACGAGAAATCTATCTTACCCTCAAAAGATCTAACACTTACTTATTTGTTCAAGAGTTCCTTTGACCATCGTGTCGATCAAAACTTAAGTCAAGATTCTGCGAATGAATGAGGATTAGATAAGTTATCAAAGAAACAAGTTCAAACAAATATTATAGTATTATATTATATTATTTTATTAGCATAAAGAAACAAGTTCAAACAAATATTATAATATTTTATTAAATTTAGTATAATATTTCAACTAATTTAATCTATATCTTATTATGTTATAATATTATTGTATTATTGTAATATCTAATATAATATATTAGAGATATTAAAAAAATAGTACACTATTTATATCACAATGATACAATTTTCTATATTACAATATATAAAATATATGTGTAAATATAATATATTATCTATTTAATATTTTAATATTATTTTAATCAAAATTAATATACATTGTACGTCACCTAGATATAACATACATACGTTAGTTATATCATAATTGTAATACAATTTATTATATTATAATATATATCATAATATAATATATAGCAAGTCAACTTTATAGAAGATTATGGGTATCATAATAGTAATAATTGATTTTATTATACTATCATAGTGTTAAGTTGGAATCTCAAACCTGATAATGACAACCAAGCATTATGATTTAGTTAAGATCACACACACGGGGATGAGTTATTATAATAATACTGTAATATATGTCCATACATAATATTTTGTATTATTATAACATATAGATATATGGATACACAGATATATTGATTGACAGGGCTGGTTATATGGATACACAGATATATCTATTATTATAACATATAGATATATGTCTATACATAATATTTTGTATTATTATAACATATAGATATATGGTTGTGAGGTGCTGGAAAACTACAGGGGCCATGTGTAATATTTAGAACCTGCTAGGGGTATAACTATTATTCACAGAGTATGCGGGGAGCTTATTGTTATTTTGGGAAAACTGTTGCAGTTCATTTTCAGGGGGTTCATTGTAATTGTACAGCAGCTCAAACATATCAGGGGGCTTGCTGTAAATTTGTTTTTGCTGACAAGGGAAGGGGCTGTAATTTTCTAAAGTCAGGAAAGGGAGTTCGCTATCAAGACCGATTGTTTTCTGGTGTAGAAGTGAATGGAACTTTTCAAGAAGGGAAATGGTTCTTTCCTAGTGCATCAAAATGGGCATACGGTTTATTAAACAAGAAGTTATTAGATGAGAAATATCATAATAACACCAAATGCTAATACCATAAACATATCATTTAATAGTTGTGGTTCAATAGGGTATATACTCACCTAAATGTGAGCAAAAGAACCACAAGCCACTTCGAACTAAGATTAAAACAGGAAAAAAGTAATGATAGAAGCAAGATGTCATGGAAATTTAACCAAGACCATCTATTAATCTACTTATGTCATGGAACCGCTCTAAGATACTAAAATTACACTTATGCTAACACCAAGCACAAAACAAGGACACCAACAATTCAATATGATCACTAAAATGAACTATCATTGATAAGGTTTCATAACAACTAAGCATTGATAAAGTACTATTTGTTTGTCAGAATTAAAAGCGAATTGTGGAAAGATGGACCAAATGCTGGTTCTTTTCCTAGCCACAACTTATACCAAATCTAATGATTTCTGAAAAGATCATGACCCTATCTAACTGCTGATATCCAACTTTCCATCTGCTCAATACCGTGACAAGAATGAAAAACTAACTTCATCATCCAACTCTTTCATCAACAATGCAAAGCTAATGCTGAATTATCAAAACTAAAAAGTTACTTTACATACCAATCTTTTGTCATGACAAGTATATGATCAAGATAAAATATTATCCAATCAAAAGAATAGCTAATAATTAATACTTAAGAAAAGGCTTTTGCCTCCAACTCATCCCTCAACTAAAACTCCACATCCATATCATATCACACATGCTACTGCCTTCAAATTCCATCTAATATACTTTACTAAATATTTGACTTGAACAACATCAAAAGAAAATAACCTTATTACATTGAACGTAACAAGAAATGAACTAAAAGAGTTAGAAACGCAAAAAAACACAAACCCTTTTTCTTTTTATACCAACAATTTATGAGCAATAGAAATTTTAGGTGGCCGAAACTCAACGGCACGAAGCCTAAAATATCGAATCAATGTATTCACGCTTAGTCAATAACTCAATGGAATTGAAGAACAAAATTTTCAACAACCCTTAATTCAAGAGACACAACATCTAAAATTTTCACTCACAATTACATGCCCAAATATCCACCAAAACATTCATATGAAATTGCAAATATAACCCAACTAAAGAATTATAGAAATTTATTAAAATAACGTACTCACCAAAGAAACCCAATTGGGGGGGAGGGGGGTTCTTAAAATCTATTTTCTGGCAGCAAGAAGACACACTTGAGATAACCCAGAAAAAATCGAGCAAATTGGCAGCGACGTGTGAGGAGGCTTTTGACAGTCATTTTTCACAAAAAAAAACAGCCCCAATCCAGCCTTGATAGAAATAATCTCCTTCCAATTGGGGATAAGTTCAATATTTTGTGTGTGTAAATTGATGGAGTGATAATTCTTGAGGTATGGAATTTATTAGTGGAAGTTTAGGGAGGTTTTGGAACTTATTGATGGGGTTTAGAAGACAACACACGGAAGAACTCTTTTGGAGATTTGGTGATGAAGAGTTTTAGTCTTGGTTTAATTAGGGATTATATGTTTGGAATTTGGATATAAAAACAAAACACATAAAAAAAATAAAAAAAAAAGAGGGAAGTCAAAATTTTAGTGACAAAACTTTTCAAGATATTACTAAGATTTATATTATTCTCTCTAGAAAAAAAACATTAATATTATATATATATATACACACATTTGTTTATTTGTTACGATTCAAATTTTGTAGTAAATACTTGTCTTATTTATGGTTTGTTAGCTACAATTTGATTTTCGTACTAAATATCCGTCCTATTTATTCATTATTTGCTACGGTACAAAATTTTGTAGCAACTAATTACTTTTTACTAAGTTTTAAATTATGTAGTAAAAAAGCCCGTAGCAACAACCCATTATTCTTGTAGTGTAGGGTTGTTGATACAGAAGAAGAATGGGTAGGCAGTAGGGGTATTGAGAATGATATTGTTGGTCACTCTAATGAAGTTGGAGTAGATGAGAAGGGCGAAAAAGATGTCAATATTAGTGAAGATGACTTAGACAATAGGAGGGGATCTGATGATCAGAATATGATCAGTAGTTATCCTATTTTCAACACTTCACATGTTTTTGATAATTTCCTTCTGGGTCAGAAATTTAGTAACAAAAATAAGTTCAAACTTGCTATGTATTCTCATGCTATAAGGGAGCAAAGAAACATCCAAATTACAAAAAATCACAAGCTTAGGATGTATGCAAGATGTGTTGATGCTGAGTGTGATTGGAAAGTACATACATATCTAGTAAAGGGTGAATCTTCTTTCCAAGTTAGATTGCTTAATCTAGACCACACTTGCATGCCTGAGTATAATGTGAAACATGTTAAATCTTCATGGTTGGTTAAGAAATACTTTCAAAGACTGGCCCTAAAAGAGATGTGGAGGGATTTAGGAAAGAGCTAGAGTGCCAAGTTACTGTATCTCAGGCCTATAGGGTGAAGAGGAAAGTTGTAGAAGTCCTCCAAGGTAGTTCTGATGAACAATTTCAATTTTTGTGGGATTATATTGATGAGATAAAATTGCATAATCTTGGCTCAACTCTGATACTTGGTACAAATGATAGTAGTGGGGAAAACAGATTTGACAGGTTGTAATTTGTTTGAATGGTTTGAAAATGGCAGTTTCTTCTGAGAGGCCTATTGGCAGGTCTAAAAAAGCGAGAAGAAGAGAGGCACAAGAGCCTTAGCAGAAAACTAGAAAGAGAAGTAGGGGGAAACCATTAAACACGGTTATTGGAAATTGATTGAAGAGACAACAACTCACGGTTACGTGTAGCAAGTGTGGAATGGAAGGACATAACAAGAAGGTTTATAGGGAAGAACTAGAGGATCCATCACAGCAGCAAGAGACAGTTGATACGACTCAAGATGCTAGAGTGAATTTGACACAAGAAGAAACTTCAAGTCATGTTATTATTGAGAAATTTCCCAATGTAAAAGTTAGCTACTGTGATTTATGTGTTTTAATGGTCAGTTAATGTGCTTTATTTGCTAAAAATGTGTCATTTTTATGTCTTGCAAATCACATAGTTACCAAGACAACAAACATAGCCAACAATGTATGAACAACTTTAAGAAAGTCAACACAACAGTGTAAACATCAAGGCTAGAAGTGAGTTAGCAAGCAAGAAGTTTGTTAGCCTGAGTAAGCTGACCTTAAAATTCAAGCAACCAGCTTATGTTGGGGATGCAAAAGGATAAGGGAAGATGCCATGGAGGCCTTAGTCAAGATTGTGTTATGTTTGTATCATTTAATTAATGAACACTTGTAATGAATGCTTCAATTGTTTTGTCATAAACCAGTTTGTTGAACACTATTGTTTTTGTTTGGCATGCTCATGATGAGTAGTTGTGATGATTTTGTGGGCATGGATAGAATGGACTATTGTTTTTGTTGGGCATGTTCATGATGAGCACTTGTAATGCTTGTTGGGTTTTTTTTGTAATCAGCTCAAGTTTTTAGACATTTTCAATTGTATTTCAATACAGTTACTATGTTCCAAGGATTTCGACACTTTCTCCAGCTTTTGTACATCTTCCCAGAAATTATAGAGTATTTCAATTATATTTCAATTTAGAGTATAAACAAATATTACACTTCTTCATTGAAGCAAACAGTATGGTTACATTCATTGAACCATCCATTACACATTTCGAATTAAGCAAAATAATTACAATAGCCCACAAGTCAATTTCCCAACCACATACACACAATTATCAACCATGAAATTAGAACTACTAGCTTCATCTTTTTCAATTTTCTCTCCATCTTCCTAAACTCCATTTCCAATTTAGCTTTCTAATGACGAAGCAACTTTATCATTCTTCGACCATGGCTTGCTGCAGGGGGATCCTCCTACATATGAAAAACTTGTAGCCCCCCCTCCAACTGCCACGAACCAAAGAATGTCATACACCCAACAAGCTCTCCCTTAACAAGGAATATAATGAAACAGAAGGAAATATTTCAAACAAAGGAAGAAAATTAAATTCTTACCCTCCAAGAAGGACATCCCCAAAACCTCCAACCAGGATTATCGTCGGTTGTTGAAGTTTGCAAAATTGCAACCCTTCCACACATGCACACGTGATGCCCACTAATGGAGGATGAAGAAGACGCCATTTTGTTCAATGTTTTAGGATGAAAGCAAGATGAAAAAGTACGTGTTCTTTATTTTCCTTCTCATGTGATGAGGGCAAGATGAAAAAGGATGTCTTTTTTATTTTTTCAACTTCCCTTATTTAAAAAGTTTGATAGATTCTTCTAATTTTCAAAGCCTACGAAGTAGTTAGTTTGCCCCTAGGAAATGATTTTGGAGGGAATTGATGATTGGTTTCCCTCCAAAATTCTACTAAATGAGGCATCTTGTGTAGACATAAAAAAATAACTCCATGTCAGCAAAGATTAATCCACATATGCATACAACTGTCCTCCTAAATAGCACGTGTCATGTCACGTGACTAATCCGGTCATCTTTGCCCGGAAGTCCTAAATGTGTTAAAAAATTTTAAATTCATGTCCTAAAATTGAAATTGGGATAACTAGAGTCCTAAATGTCAAATTTGGACAACATAGTGTCCTAAAAATGAATTTTCCCCTAAGAAAAATACTATTTTGACAAAATATCCACGAAAAATAGTCTTTCTTCGTTTCTAAATTATATTTAAAGTTTTGTGAGGGAAGATAGATGATTTCCGTAAAAAATGAAGCAAAATTTTTTAGACGAAAATTTTGTCAAAAATGCTTCAATAAATTTAAATGCTTTTGACGGAAGTTTTGTCAAAAATCCTTCAATCATTTACGAATGCAATTCAAAAATTAAATTATGCTTTGATGGAAAGTTCATTAACAATTCATCAAAAGTATTTAGATGAAAATTTCGTCAATAATTCGTAAACAATATTAAATTGCAATCTTAATAATCAAAATATTTATGAGGCAAATTTACGCAACTTTGGCCCCCTTCATACATTTGGTCCTACTACTTTTTGCTTGACAAATTTAGTCCTATAGGTTAATATGTCACAATTTGTCCTCTTTTCTTTTTTTTTTTTTGGCAAAATTATAATTTTAGTATTGTATATTGCACACATTTTCAATTTAGGATGCCAACTTTTTTTATTTCAATTTTAAGACATGAATTTAAAAAATAATTTTGCATTTAGGACTTCAGGCGTGCTTTTGGTCGGCTTGCGGTTGATGGTGATGATGCAACACCCTGAATTGGGGATTTTTACGATATGTCCTCCTTTTTGCTTAGTTGGATGATTTTATATGCATAATAATTAGGTAGATTTTATCCTTATTTTTCAAAATTTTCATTTTTTATTGTGCTACGTCAAAATTGATAGCCAGATTTCAAATCAAATTTTGTGTCACATAGGCAACGTTTTTGCCATATAAACAAATTCCGGTCAATTTACGCCAAAAGTCCTGAATATGAAAATTTGATCTAAATTCATGTTCTAAAATTGAAATGAAAAAAGTTAGGGACCTAAATTGAAAATCGATGAAACTTACAATCCTAAAATTAACTTGGTCCTGAAACTTGGTCTGTTTTTTTTTTTTTTTGTTTTTCACACATTTAGTTATTGGCTCACACATTTGGTCCTGAAGTTTCAAATGTGGTCTTTTTTCTTTTGACACATTTGGTCCTTCACACATTCTCCATTCAAGTTCAACAGTCGGCCGGCCATGGTGAGCCAAATAGTTATAGGATCAAATGTATCAAAAGGCCGGAATTACAAGATCAAAAATGAGATTTTGCCTTTTTGATGTAATTTCTTTTAGTGAAATTATGTTGAAAAATTAATTCCCATGGATTCAATTTGAATGTTTAAAATAATTAATAGTTTTATAATTTTTTTAGTAGATCATACATTAAATAGTGTTTGTGGAGTGTCTTTTTTCTTTTTCTCTTTCTTTTTGCCCTTTACTAATCAGGAAGTACTTAGAAGTTAAAAACACTCCCTATCCAAATGCCGGAAAAATTCAAGTTTTATTTTTAAACTAATGGCAATTTAAAACTCTCTACAAGAAATTTTTTTTTTAGCGACGATATATTAAATCACAAAATTAAGTTGCCACCATGTGAATTGTTGCTTAATGCAGATACTTTAACATTACAACTTTAATTTTTGTTGTTATTATTATTTTTCTTGTGAGTTCCTATTAAATCACTTACAACTTTAGTTTCTAATTCAAAACTTCTAAATATATATACTTTTTAAATTTTATTGTGTGTTTAAGATTGTGGATAATTTGAATTTGATGTATAGCTAAATGAAAGTTGGTTTGACATAGCACGACAAGAGTCAAACTACACAAAAATTATGTAAATAACGGATAAAAACGTTTATTTGAAATCAACCTTAAAAAGGGAAAAAAAAGAAAAAAAAAAAAGAGAAGGGCAAATTCACATTTTTGGTCTTGCAATTATTGCCTTTTGACATATTTGCTCCTATAACTATTTGGCTCGTTGGCCGGTTGTTGAATTTAGATGGAGAATATGTAAAGGACCAAATGCCATCAACAAAGGACCACATTGGAAACTCGAGGACTAAATATGTGAGTTCAGGCCAAAGTGTATGAAAAAGGGTCAAATGTGTAAAGACACATGTAATTTTGCCTACTTTTGACGGAAGTTTCATCAGTATTCCGAACTTTAGTCCAAAATATTTAAATAATATTAAAAATGAAAACATTTTTGGTGTAAGGTCCATTGATAATCCGTCAAAATGTCGTTTACGATCGAAGATTTGAGAATCCAAACTTTTGGTGCTGATTATGTCAAAAGCTCATCTAAAAATAATTAAGTGATAATTATAAGAACCTCCCCTGAGGTTTATGTAATTATGTTTACATCCCTTAGGATTTTATTCAACATTATAATAGTCTCCAAAATGATGATGTCAGTATTGAAAAAATTATGAAAATCCAAAATTACCCGTAATTCATGTAAATTATATTCTTGTGACTATTTTACCTTTTGGATCCATTTGTAATTCTAATTAAACCTTGAAAGGGGTAAGAGAGATGTATAAATCATAACAAAATATTCATTTTATTTAAAATTATCTAGTGATAAAAATATTGCTTCATGTATGAATATTTATTTTTCATATTTCACTTTGCATAATTGCCGAGTTGGCGCGCGCGCACACACACACACACATATAAATATATACATGATATGGGATATCTTGCACGTATCCAAATAGGCCA
The DNA here is from genome assembly GCA_026212405.1 of Petrea volubilis. NCBI lineage: Eukaryota > Viridiplantae > Streptophyta > Magnoliopsida > Lamiales > Verbenaceae > Petrea > Petrea volubilis. The sequence goes on from CM047886.1 coordinate 15,094,336, forward strand.
TCCTTAGGCTGCCACGTGTCAGCCAGGCCCACGCGAAGTAAGGCCCTTCTCCTCGACGGTGTTGTGGCGGACGGTTCGTTTGCTGGTTCACGATGGCACATCGAGCAAGGGGTGCAATTCCATACACTGTCATCCCTGACACTTGCTACTGATTCTGGCAGTGGACATACCTACCCTGCAACCATTAGGTATGGGTAGGATATCCTATGTTAACGTTAGCTAAGTTGTCTTAGGAATCTTTAGGCCTACCAATTCAGTCCTAATCCCAAGGAATTGACTGAGATTCCAGTCTACTATAAATACTCTTGGGAAAATCTCCAATAAGGTAACACAAACATTTTGCACTGAAACTCTGCTCGATTTTTTGCCGAAAATTCCTTATATTTTCCTACATTAGGCTGACTTAAGTATCGGACAGTTTTCACCGGAGATGCTTCTTGGCTAGACTTTCGTGTTTTCCATTCTAGTAGGACAATGATCCACCAACATTCGTCGGATGGAACTTCCACGTCAGATTGAGGAGAAGCCCCAAGTTTCGGCCACATCAACACACACACACACACACACACACATATATATATATAATAAAACATATATTTGCACTAATAAATAAGAATGCCTTTTGATTTTTTTACAATATAGTTTACATACATAATTACAAGTGGATTTTTATTGTATGGTCAATTTAAAATATATGTTACTTAATTGTGATGTATTCATAAAATGTGTATACAATGATTTTGGGAAAATTGGAAAATTGGAAAACTCATCCTTCAATTGTATCCTTTGGGTTTTTGTCATTTCTTTTGTTAGTTTTCAATTATGAATAGATCATTCTAGAAATGGGCAACTTTCGTGCTACTTTCCCCAAGAAAGTTGACATGGCAGCCAAATTGGCTGGATCGGGAAAAAAATTTATATGGATCGGGATTATGGGTCCCACTCATGCATCCTGTGGTTTATATTCAGTTACGTGTTATATGTATTTTATAAAAAAAATTAATATATAATGCATGACTGAATTTGGACTGCAGGATACATACACCTAGTCCATGAAATTTTTTTTTCGAAATTCGGCCTTCGATGCTGGTTTAGCACAAGTTTTTGAGCATTTTGTGATTTAACTCTTAATGTGCATATATAGCACGAATCTTTTCATCATTAATTCGTCATCAATTTGTCGTGAAAATGACGTCAAGTTTCATGTCACTTATTATTTTTTTTTGGTGATGATGGATTGTTCCGTCGCCAATCTGTTATGAAAATGGCATCAAATCTTGCACAATTTACCTTTTGTTTTTTTTTTTCCTAATTCGTAGCTAACTTCGATGCTATTTTATAATAATTTTGAGCCCCGCAGTTCAGCCCATGCCTCTAGCCGGCACCATTTTTTTCTCCGTGCGCTGCCTCTTCTACCCTTCCACCACAGCGCACCACCAATTCTATCCTCTCCGATCGCGCACCACTTACCCTTTGAGTCAATGCCGCTTTCCTTTTTCCCTACAAGACAAACACTAATTTTTAATTTGTATATGTATATATGTGATGTATACGATTGAATATAACGTATATTCTTCATCAATATATAATAATAATAATAATAATAAATATAAACTTAAAAATATTTTAATATATTTTTTATTTGTAGGTGGTTTTTGTCTTTTTCTTTTTAATACCAATGCATTTTTTAATTTTAGCATACATGGCAAGCTTTTATATGGATTTTATTATTCTTTAAATAAATATTGCCTAATAGTGAAACATCCAACTCAACGAATTCGAGGAGAAACTTAGAAAAATGATATAACTCATTTATGATAGAGTTGTTTGATTTGTAAATGATATAATTTGAAATAAGATATAACAATTTGATTTGTATTACTATGAGTTATTGATATAATTTGAGATACAATTGAATTATATGTACTCTCAAGAAAAAAAATTATTGGAGCAAAATTAAAAAGTGACACAAGAAATGACAAAAATCTAAATGGAATACATTTAGAGGAAAAAATTTGCAAATGCTCCCCATTGCTCTATTTCAGTTCTTTAGGGTTCAATTACATCCATTTGCAATATGTATGTACTTGTATATTAAATTTGATTCAAATTCAGTGTCAAAATAGTATATTTTCCTTCTCTTTTCCTGCCAGACGACATGCCAAAATTGGATACAAACTTTCTATATAAGTATATACCACACAAGGATGCAAAATCAAGAATCTGGTAAGCAATCATTAATACGCATAAATTGCACAATCAATGCTGGCCTTGTCACACATCTTTATGCATCACTTCCTGACTGGATTCTCATTAGTCCCTCCCAGATATTTTTTCCATTCAAAGTTTTTCCTTTTTAGTTTAATTTTGCCAGTTGCTCACTTGCATCTTAATTTTCTGCTGATAAAATTACTATCAATTCAATCTCTTATATATATATCCAGCATTATATAAGCATTCTGTATAGCAGCACGCAACATTCAGAGTTTCTGTTAGTCTTCATACTGCTGAATTTTGTTTGTGCACAACGTTAGCTAAAATCTGCTCGTCTTGTTGATTTCAAGTATAGTGAAATTGATATATGCTATTGACAATCAAGATTTCAACTATTTTTTCCTTTGTTTTACATGTGATCTCATTTAATCGACTTTGTTCTGTTTCTTGTGTAGATTAATTTCATGGGTCGGCAATCGGAGGTTTACTTCAAGAATCCGGGATTTGAACACGAGCCCAGGAAAAAGACTCAAGATTTGCATGATAATGTGAAGCTCAATACCAAGACAGGGCAAACCAGCAAATTAGTTCGTCACAAATCGTGCCCTGAAATCGACCTGGTTTCGTGTTTGCAGCAAGGTTGGCTTTCGACTAAACGGAGAGGCAAGCCCGGAAAATCAATAGTCCCTTTCCAGGTTTCCCCGGAGAAACCTGTCAGCAAGAGAAAGCTGGAATTGACAGAGTCCGTCGAAGACAATGGGATTAATTCTGATTGCTATCCCCAAAACAAGATAATCATCGATGAAAATGGCAGCGCAAAGGATGTAGCAAGCAGCGAATTCCAGGCCCCGAATAAGCAGTATTTGTGCATTCAGCTGCGACAAGGAGTTCGATTCCTACTTTGCGCTGGGCGGCCACCGGGCATTCCACGTGAGGGAGGAGAGAAAGTGGTGTCAATACACGCCGGCCTGGGCGGCGTTATTGTACGGCCCGCCGCCGCCGGCGCAGGAGGTTGTGCGCGAATGCCACCACGAGTGCCCTTGGTGCACGAAGGGGTTCGGGAACCGACAGGGCCTGGCAGCGCACACCCGGTTCTGCCACAAGAAGAAAGAACATCTGCTGACGGTCGGTCGTCGGAAGAAGCCTAGTGTAGTAGTCCGGGATTTCGATCTGAATGAGCTGCCGCGGGAGGCCTTTTTGCCTGACAAATTTCTCGGCGGGCGGACGTGGCGCTGAGAATTTTCTTGTGCTTGATGGCTAGCTAGGTTGAAGGCAAAATTACATTTTTAATCATGTAACTTAGGACCGCCGCCACTTAAGGTGGTGTAACTCACAAAATTAAATATGGAAAAAATGTATTTTTCATCCGTTAACTTTACTTTATTTGGATTTTCGTCCTCTAATTTTTTTATTTTAATTTTAATCCTTTATTTATTCAATTTTTTGTAATTTCAGTCCGATTTTGCGTTTTTTTTCTGATGAAATGTGCTCATGTGGACAAAAAAAATTCGGGATTTGTCGTCGGCCTGCAGTGGCATGTTAACTAAATTGGGGATTTCTATCCAAACTACTGAGTTGGCAAACACGTAGGTATCTACATAATTTTCATTTTTTTAAAAAGGGGCTCCACATCAAGGAAAAAAAAAAAAAACTTGAAATAGACCCTTAAGTTTCCTCACTATTTACTCCCAAATTAAAATTAAGAGTCAGATGTCAACAATAAGAACAAAACCCTAACGTCTGGAGTTTTACCTTTTCATTGCGAAATTACTCTCTCCAAAAATATAATTCGACTCTCTGAGATGAAGATTGAAGGGAGACGAGCTTAAAAATGCCGAATCTTAGAGACCCAGACGACAATAATTCCCTCCTTCAGATTATGGTTAGTGATTTTTTAAAGCAGTTTGATTTTTTTTTTCTCGGAACTGTTTCACCGTGGGTATGTGTGAGAGTGGGAGAGTATTTGTACTTTACTGTTTACATGTTTGTTTGTGGTCCTATCTTGTTTTGTCAAGTGGGTGGACCAAAAAACCCACTGACTTGCATTTGTTCTTGTGCTTATATACATATGTGTGTGTGTGTGTGTTTGGATTTGTCTTTTTGCAGATCCTAAAGGTATTGAGCTAACATTATGTTGTCATTTTGATAGGGTAATGAAAATAGTCCTATATGTGAGTATGTTGGTGGAAATATGTTCAAATTTGATTTTGTGGATGGGGGATTATTTTGTTGTCAAATGAGATAGTGATTTACTAGCATTGCTTGAAACACTACAAGAAAAAACGGTATTTTCGGCGTATTTTTTGGCGGAAATAATTAATTTCGACGGAACGAGTTTGCCGAATCAACCTTCGTCACTTTTCGATTTTCGACGGAATTTTATTTTATTTTATTTTTTTTAAAATGAAATTCCAATTGTCCAACCTATGAGTCAAACCCAGGACCTCGTCCCAGCTCGCGCACGGGTGCATTCACACGCTCGAAATTGCCCCAAATTTTGGAGCCGCTGGGAGTTGAACCTTCGCCCTCTTGGTTGACAAACTATTGTCTTCAACTATAAAGAGTGAGCAAAGAATAGATGAATGCTCATTGGCTAATTTTTCTCCAAATCCCCTCCACATTACATTCACTACTCCTCAATCAAGAAAAGGTCGTTTGATTTTTCAATTGTTGCAAAAATCACCCCTTTAATTTTCAGGTAAAAGGTGCTTCAATTTTCAATTGCCGCAAAAATCAAAAGATTACCTTTTAGAGAAATTTAATTTTCACTATCTGTACGCCCCTTCTTCTTTGGGAAGTACCGCCGCCCAAACTGTAGAAACGGTAAAACCGATGAGATGATGGTAAAATGCCAGTAGAGAGAATTGTACCTAATTACTGTCATACCTTTGCAACTTTAGATCTACTGGTCCTCTATGCGATAGATTACCAAAAAGGCGACTCAAGTTATTCTCCTTCTGCTGCTAATTAGGGTTTTAGGTTTGTGGGGGAAGAGTACGAATGAGGTTGTAGGTTGGGTGGAAAAGGTACTTTGATTTTTTTTTTTTTTTTTTTGGATGACACAGAAGTAGGAGCATATGGACTAAAGAGTAAATACCGCCCATTAGTCTTCAAAAAAACCAAAAACCAAAAAAACCAACTACCATAAGATTTAATCTAGCCCATAAGCATGGATCAAGTCCATGTCGTTATGGAGTAGGGGAGTTCCATAAATGCTAGAAAACTAAATCATATCGGGTATCTAGGACAGACTATTCATTATATTACATAGTAATATAATCAATCAAATGAAGCCGTACTCTATACAAATATATTGCACATTTGCATATATGTATGCATATAGAATATATACATCTTATATATGTATAAATATAGTGTTCGGGTTGCGAGCTATAAATATTGAACCCACCACCTGATCAAAAAGTGGTAGGTTTCAATATTACTCAACCGCGGTTATATTTTAAAATTTTACGATCGGTAGTTTACATACAGATCGGTTTGATTTGAGCAGGTTGTGCCGGTTAGGCGGGTTTATGTACACCCATATGCTTTATTGAGTGAAGTTGGTTTTTGTGTCATGTTCATCAATATACACGTCATTGATGGATTGGAACTCATTATACATAACTTCTGTTATTCAAACAAGTTGGTTGTTCATTGTAGTTGTATTCACTATGTAATGTGTCATGTTCATTTGTTCATTAAAGTAAAGCAAAACGATAAGCATCAACTTACACAACATTAATGGAAAATTAGCACTGATACTTTATATAAAATGACAACATCCAACTTATAATTAACAAAAGTATAAAACCATACTTCACTTACATTGATGGAAAATTAGTAACAAAACCATACTTCCTTACATACCTATTATACAACATACATACTAGTAACTACTTGCATTTCTTAAACTTTCAACTAAAGATTTAAAGAGCAAGAAAAGACCATGGGCATAAACAAAGCAATCTCTATCAGTTTCCTCTCATTCTTCAAACTCATGTAGTCATCTTCCACCTGCTTCTTCAACCTTTCAATCTCAGCTTCATAACCCTTCATTCTATCAATATGTTTTCGAATTCGCTCTAGCTCTGCCTATATCAACCTCAAATTATCTAGTTCACCTTCTAGCCGATCACATTTCTTCAACAATCTTGGAATCAAAACCATAGATCTATCACACATGGGCGGATCTTCGAACACAAAGAACTTACATCATCCCCTTTGATTAAAGAAAAAATTTGAGTAAACAAATAATATTTGAGCCAAAAAAAAATTTTAAAAAAATGAAACAATAATACCTTGTAATTTGAGCAGCCATGAAATCGATGACCCGAATTACCGTCTGTGCAAGACGTCCACATATAGGCTTGCTTCCACAGTCACATTCCAAGGTTCTTTCACCGCCAGACATCTCCGTTGATAAAGGAGAGATAGTGAGTTTTTTCTTTTAAGAGAAAAGAGAGAAACAAGGGACATTTGATTTTTTTGGTTCTGATACAAGGTAAGTTCTTCTCTAATAAGGCACACAAGAAATGTCATGAAATGGAGGGAAAAGATGTCCACTTTCCCTCCATTTTTTGCTTATGCGTACACCCATGTGGCAAGTAGAGTGTGTTCCATTTACTAAAAGTCCTAATTGGCGACCAAGTCAAGAAAAAAACAGGAAAATCGACAAATCCCCAATTTTTTTTGTCCACGTCAGCACATTGCATCGAAAAATGGCAAAATCAGACTAAAATTGAAATAATTTTAAAAAAATAACATACTAAAATTGAAAAAAGAAAAGTTAAAAAACAAAATCCCAAATAAACTAAAGTTAACGGACGAAAAACGTATTTTTCCCATTAAATATTTAGTCTTGGAATTTAACATTTGATGTCACTTCTAGTCTAGTCTTTTTTTTTTTTGTTTTTATTTTTGGTTACAACTTCTAGTCTAGTCTTTAAATTGGCAATTTAGTTCTTGTTTCACCAAGGAACAGAGTTAGGAATTTGATTTGGGGGGGTGAAATTTTTTTGATATTAAAATATATAAATATAAGGGTTATACATAATATTAATATATAAAATAATAAAAGTTATCATATTTATGCGTATATGATCAATTAGAAGTGCTACAATCAAAAAAATATAATAATTCCTAGCACTTCTAATTGGTCGTATACGCATAAATATGATATTTTTTGTTATTTTATATATTAATAGTATATGTAACCCTGATATTTATACATTTTAATAACTAATGATCTCGAAAAAATTTCCACGCCCAATCAAATTCCTAGCTTCGTCCTTGGCTTCAATAATGTAATGGAGGAAAATCTCGTTATTGATACCATATGTTTGTAATTTTTAATTTTAATTCCTACTATTAGCATTTTCTCTTATTGCATTTATCATGTTTCGATTTGTATCAATTTTAATACCATCATTAGTTTTCTTAATCCTATATTTCGATAAAATTTCTAAAAGACCGAATATTTTAAAAGAGTACTGCGAAAGCCCCCACCCCCAAACAAAAGAAAAGACAAACTTACGAAGAAAAATATATAACACACTAAACAAATTAACCAATGAAATTTAGATGAATCCTAAAACTGAATGTATGGTTGAATTGCCTATGAGATGGAAACAAATTTATAAAAAAACCTAGCTTGAGAAGAAACACTACAAAAAAAATGAGTAAATTGATGACAATATAAGAAGTGATAATGAAAAAGTTGTCACTAATTATATATATATAGTGATAATATCACTGGTGAAAATATAGCTTAAAAAATTGACAATACCGTGCAAAATTGATAATTAGTAACACACCTATGATCACAACTTAGTGACAATGAAATTTTATCACAAAATCTCAATGACATTTTTTTTGTCACTAAGTTGTCATTATAGGTGTGTCACTAATTGTCAATGGTGACAACAAAAATATTAATTCTTGTCATCATTGAGTGATATTGTGACAACATAAAAGTTGTTGTCACCAATAAAACTTAATTGGTGACAAAATAAAAAATATTGTCACTTAGTAAAATTATTGTTGACAACTTTTATATTAATTGCCACTTTTATTTCTTGTCACTAATATTATTTTTTCTTGTAGTGAAATAGTGGAGGCGGCATTGCAGCAAGATGGAGGGGTGGCGGAGGGATAACATTGCCCGACGATTGTGCCGTCTCTAGTCATTTGTATCAATCTTTTTTCTATAAATTTTCTTTTCATCTCATTGGCAATCTATGACCTTATGCTTCATTTAAAATTTTGTCCCAGTTTGTAGGTTAATTTTTTGTGCGTTTGCGGGTGAAAAAATAGGTGTGGTAGTGTGTGTTTCTCTTTTCCCCATTTTGTTTTAAAACTCAAACCGAGGTAGCGGGTGGGCAGGAGGTGTTGGGAGAAAAAAATAAAGAAAAAAAAAATTATAGGTTTTTTGCAATTTTAAATTTAATACAATGAGTGTTTTAGCAATTATTTTCAAGAAATAGGGATTAAAAAAACTAATGATTGAACCAAAATCGATAAAAATCGGAATATAATGGATATGTGATAAAACACAAATGATTGTGACTAAAATTAAAAAAGTACCAAAAATCAGATTCTCCTGTAAGGGAGAGATCAAAGTAAATGCAACAGTTTTTACTTGGATGAATGTGTGTACCCATTATAAAGAAAATGGTAATGTTCATATGTTTTGGCCCCATAGAATCCAACCACTTCCACATTTAGTCACATTATAAAAGAATTAAATTCACATTTAAATCCTGAAAAATACCATTTTAGCCCGTATTTAGTCTCAACATCAATTTTCAATCAGATAAAATGCATATTGAAAATATAAAATGTAAATTAAAAAATATGATATAAATGGAAAGAACTGCGAATTGATTGCACAAGTACTCATGGGTACAAACTAAATATTTTAATAAATTAAAAAAAAAAGAAGAATGTATTGAGATAAATGAAACTTTGTGATAATCATAGACTAAACAAAAAAAAAACTTATTTGTATATATTTCTCTAAAACTAGAAACAAAATTAATAGATTCAAGAGAAAATAGTATTAAAAGCTATATATATCATATTGTTGGAAAGACCAAAAAAAATAAAAATGAACGGAATAAAAATAATAATAAAAACTTAAATTGGCTGACATCAAGAGAAATTAAAATCAAATAAAAAATAAAAAGTATCAGTAATGATTTCAAAAAGTAAATATCATACAATTATGCAAAGATGGTTTGAATGCGTAATTTATAATTTAGTTACTAAAATTAACATATTGAGAGGAAATCAAATATTTTTATTGATAAATTAAATATAAAATTGGTTATAATTAATTAGATTATTTTATTAAGAGATAATTAAATATTTTTTGTTGATAGATTAAATCTAAACACATTTGATATCAATTAAAAAGAACTTTTGTAAATGGCGAAGATAAATTTAGCACAAATAAGCACCAAAACCATATAACGATATAATTAAAATTTTAGAATTGTATGCAACAAGTAGCAAGTAATTGTCAGTTGCATAACAAGTAGCAAGTACGTACCCATCAACTGATTAACAAATATTCTCTAAAGAAACGAATATTTATATTTAAAATATTACATAATTACGTAGTACACCTAGCAAATTACTGTCACACCATTAAAAAAAAAAAAAAAAAGTCAATGGAGGAATTATGACTGATTTAGAGGGTGTTTGGCTAAGCTTATAAGCTACTTAAAACATCTTATAAGATGTTTGAGAGCTTATAAGATGTGGTGTAGTGCTTAGCAAAATTTTAGTAGAAGGAGCTTATAAGCCCATAAAATAAGATGTTTAGAAGCTTATCAGTACTTTTTTTAAAAAGTAAGAAAGTACTAATTAACTTATTTGTGAAGATCCTACCAAACTCCATATTTTTAATCAAATTAATTACAATTTTACAATTAATAACATCTTATAAATTATATACTATTTTAATTATCCAAACACATGAATAACTTATTTTTAAAATAAAATCTAGCATCTTATAAGGTTCTAAAACATCTTATAAGATGTTCAAATAAGTTTAGCCAAACCACCTCTTAGTAACTTAAACGTGCACGCAAGCACCTTTTTTGTGGTCAACTATCAATCAATTTGGGAGCATAATTGTGTTAATCAAATAACACTCGAGGATAACAAGAAATTAATTAATAGCCCATCATTTTTTGGGAGAAAAAGAAAAGGTATCTATATATACATATTAATTACAGATATCCCATATGTTTTTCGGTGCAAAGACAATAAGATATTTTGCACTCCACTCACATGATTAAATAAAAAATAAAATAAAATGCACCAATCTACTCCGAAAATAAAATAGACAACTCTTCAAGAAATCAACTTTATGTGGATATATAAATGCCATACATATATAATATTCGTATAAAGGACAATATAAAAAAGTAAACTCACCACCAGCCACTCACATGGATGAAAATTCTTATCCAATCCCAAGCTCTTGTTTTTTCTTTTTTTCTTATATATAATATATATATATATATTATATCCAGAGTCTCCATTTCATCCATACATATACCATAAGCAAATTAAGTTCACGATTTTATCTCCAGAATTATTCCATATTGATGGGCTCAAGGTCTCTAAGTGCAGTAGCCCCATGGCTTAGGATGATTGCGTTTCTTATCGTTTTAGCGGCGTCCATGTCCATGCATCACGCTCAACCGACTGATGCGTCGTGGTCTGCGTGCCAGCAAAAGTGTCGCCTGAGACGAGCAAGCTGTCTGAACCAGTGTCCCGGAGAAACATCTTTTGGTGAGGCCTTCAGATGCGCCATGGATTGCTTGAGCCACTACGACACCTGTCTTGCCCTCAAATGTACTCCTTAAACCCAAGGTCATCGATAAACTTAGGACCTCTCTTTGGATAGAAAAGAGATTGTGATGCCACTTCAATAACCACCAACTATGGTGGACGGGGGAGCTTGGGTGATCAATGTGGGATTAGCATCTCACCAAAATGAGCTTCTTAATCTGTCAATATTGTTTGTTGATAAGTATTTTGTACTTTTGCTTGCTGTTGTTTTCCATGGAATTACACTTTTCCTCACACAGTTTAGTCGTTTGCCTACTATAATATAATTATCCTGAGTTTATGGGTTTTGGGATTTTTTTTTTTGGTTGTAGCACTTCTTTTTGCTAAGATGAACTAATATGATTGTAGTGTCATTAAGTACTGTACTAAGTATCAATACACATGTTACTCAATATGATCAACCAATTATAAAACAAATGTTCACCTGCGATCTATTCAATTGCAGAATTAAAACTATTTCATCTCAATAAACATATCATAACTAAGTACAACGTTTATCGAACATAATATAGTAAACTCGTTGATACCTAACAATGCTCAGAGTTCCAAATCCACAATACACCGTAAATAACAATAATTGATACGAAACAAAGGGCCAGCTATGAGTACATACATTATTTCACCCATTCAACGATCCCTAGTGTCAGGCAAGGAACTAAAAAAACAACGTTGTAAGTTTAAATAACTTAGTAAGACCAAATTTATGTATACACACACACACACACACACACATACATATATATATAATATAGTATAAATCAACAATAAAAATAGATTAAATTAAACAGTTAACATGATTTTTGTGTGAAAATGACACAATAAAAGTATAAAATAGAATTATTTTTAAAAAATTTTAAAAATAGAATTAATTTCAATTTGGTCTAAATTATGCAATTAGATCAATTAATTTGAAAATCACCTAACCTATATTAATTAATAACTTTTAAGTAGACTGAACGATACTTTTATATATTATAATTGCTCGATTGTCACATTGTAATAAAATGATATATGAAAACAAATTATTAATTTTAAAATGTGATTTCACTCAATACAATCAATCACAGTATCGTATTAATTGAAACGATCACTGATCATCAGAGTTGATCAATTAGCTATTCAATAATCGTATAGATAGTACAATAAAACTAAAATAATATATTTGAGTAATAAAAGTAAATTGAACGAGAGCCATTATTCGTTACACGCACAAAAATAACAAAACAAACAAATTAACATGTTTGGATTTAGAGAACATATTAAATTAGGCAAAAATAATATACTTGAACAACATAGGTTACATAGCTACGAATTAGCCATAGAAAATCCATAACTATTTTCATAGCAAAATTTGAGAAAAAATGCACAAATTTTTGCGCCAAGAAAACCATAGATTTAACTACGAAAACAAAATCTGCTACAAACATTTTTAGCCATGAAAAAAATATAATTGTATTCTATAAAAGAAGAATTTTAGCATAAGGCACGAGAAAATTCGAATGATTAATAAGGACTTTTCTAGTAATTTGGGCTAATTATTTTTGTAAAAGGACAAATGGGCAATAGTCGCTGGTGAAGTTTATTGCTTTGAAACTATAGTACCATGTTGGTTGGCAGTTCAGATCTTTTGTTACATAATTATATTACATCTTTTGTTACACCTATGAATATACGTCATGTGTATTAGTGAGCGGTCGACATAAGTAAAGAGAAAAACTGATGATATGAAGAAAAAAAAAATATAAAGATTCTCTTTCCTTAATATTTTTTTTTTCATATCATCAGTTTTTCTCTTTACTAATCTCGACCGCTCACCAATACATGTAGCATGTATTGATGAGTGTAATTGAATATGTAACACGATTATGTAATAGAAAATCCGAACTGGTTGGACATGCGGAGTTCTCATCATGATCATAGCACACACTATAGAACTATCCCTAATACAATTATATATATATATATATATATATATATATGGCAGATTACATCTACACCCTATGAGGAATAGTAAAATTACAATTTAATCCCTTTTGTTTAAAAAATTACAAATATCACCTCAAGATTTAGGACCATATAATAAACATTAATAAAAATATTCAAAAGATAACATTTCTGCAACCATATCAATCAACTCAGTCACCAAAAAATGTGCATTGCCAAGCCTGATTAAACGATCAATCAATTTTGTCATTCTACCAACTTTGTGAAGTAATTTCACTTTATATCACCACAACTACCATTGAGTATCACCATCTATACTTTTACATTGCCATTACTTTTTTTCAAGATTGACTTTATATATAGCTTATACATTTTATATTTATCAAAACCATGCGAATCGCTCTCAAAACTCAGTCAAAATTAATAGGAATACAATTCGCAATTGTTTCATGCCTTGATAAAGGATGAATTTTGTTTAGTTAATACATACTTTAGGGGGATAATTATAATTTTTAAAACTATAGAAATTAATATATAATTACATTATACCTCAAAGGATATAGACATAATTTCTCTCTCTCTCTCTCTCTCTCACACACACACACACAGATATATATAGATAGATAGATAGAAAATCCCTAATACGCATTTAGCCAGACATTTGTCTGTAATAATAATAATCTAGAGTCAGCGTTGACATCATTTTCGCATACATTGGTCCCATAAAGGTGGAGTATAAAGGAGACTCCATCACGATGGATTTAACAAGCAAATTGTTCAAATTCATTATCATTTTGAACAGCTAACCTATGTTGCTAAAGAAATCCATTATACCAAAACAATTCAAATTCTCCTCAGATATATACCCATTTGGGCCATTGCACGTCCTGAAATTTTTGAAATAATTTGTGTTGTGTCATTTATGTTTTATTATATATATATATATAGACATATATAAAAATCTAAACATATTTAGAATAAATCACACTTTACTCTCTCAAATTGTTAAAACAAGACTATGCCCCCTAAAATTTTACATCTTAAGCACTGTGCCCCAATTCCAACGAAAATCTCACCGGAATCTAGCACATTTGGGGCAAAGTGCAATAAAATTAATTATTTTTGGGGGGTAAGTATCTTTTTTTTTTGTATTTTTGGGGGCTTTACTACAAAAATTAAAATTTTGCAAGCGGTGAAGTGCAATTTTCTATTTATATTTTATATTTTTATTATGTATTTTATATATTTTTATATACATTTTGTAAGCTTAACATAAATAAACAACTGTGTCATCACTTTAAAAGCCAAGTCATGTTATATGGCATACACGTCACCAAATGGTCGGTATTCGATTGAAATTTATGTTGGATTTATTTTGCGAATTTTCTGTAAGTGTACGGGTCACCCAAGTAATAAAAAAGTGAGCAGAATATCGTTTCCATGAAAAACAGGATTATCAAGTATCGATTTTGTAAGTTCTTTATTGTTTAGACTTTGAATTTTTGATGAAAAATTAGAAAGTAAAATAAAAACGCACGCAAATAAATAAAGAAAAGAAACAAGTGGGAAAAAACTAGGGCCTAGGTTTCATCAATCAAATCCTTTCAAATAATTATTCAAATAATCATAGGTTTTGACTTTTTATCATTCCACGATCCAACTTACTAAAATATTTGTAGTCTCCTTTCGAAAGTAAAACAAATGTACTAAAGAATGCTATATGTCTACTTTTGTGATCACATACGGATCCCTTGGCCATTTGCGCACAAGAGTTGTGTTAGTTAAAAAGTCATCACTAATTAATCTAATCGATCATACAATAGCATGATTATTTCTAATCTATGTGTTCCTTATATCTATGAAATAAATAGTCAAATTTTATACACACCCTTTTGTAGTCAAATATAAAATCTCAAAGCTTGCAAAAGTTGGACAAAAATTTGCAAGGAATTAAGTGCTTGAAATATAGATAAAATAGATAAAACTTAAATATCAAGATATTCAAATAAATTACAAGAAATTCATCTCATGAATCCACCTAGAACCTTATAACTAGTTAAAATAAAATATAAAGAAAAATTAAAGCAAATGTGAGTTTGGGGCATTTGTCCGGCATCCTTGAATTTTGAATCTTCGAGTTGTCATGTTCCTCGTCAGTTCATGTTCTCAAAACCTCCTTTCAAGCCGTCCAAAACTGATGAAAAACATGCGAAAGACTCCTTCATATAGATATAGCGCAACAAGAGGTCAAATTCTATTGAAATTAGGCTTTGGTTGTCCTGTTGTGCATGTTTTGGGGTCTTCTGTACCCGTTGAGATGGCCAGGTATGTATCAAGACAGCCAAATGTGCATCGAAACAGCTTTGACCATCCTAACGCGCTCTCTCGCGAGTTCAGCTCAATTTCACCCCCGATTTCACGTGGTAACAACGCTAAACGCTTGTAAGGGGCCTTGGGCATCAAACTCTTGCAAAAATCGTGTTTTAAGGGTGCAAAACATTTTAAATTGACCGAATTAAGGCGTTATTCCATAAAGCACAAATTTCATTTTTAGAACTTTAAAACCTTAATAAAATCAATGAAAAGTACATGAAACATACAGAAAAAAAGTGTATACATTTTAGACTTATCTATTTAAATTTTCTATGAAACTAAATGTGGTAGTGGTTGGGTTCTATGGGACCAAAAATGAAATTTTCTTGAGTCGACAAGGGAGAAGTTTTCCCTTTCCCTTTTCTTCTTTCACCAAATAGGGATCACAATTGTAGTGGAAAGAACAGTATTTTACATTAATAAAAGTGGAAAAAGAATTGAAAAGGCTATTTAAAAGAAATTTAGGATAAACAAAAAAGAGTCAATTATGAGAAGAAAGAAAAAATATTAAATACCTAACTCATAAACCACTATTTATACTATTCTATAAACACTGCAGGAAAAACGGGCAAAAGCGGGGGGAAAATCCGGCGGAATTCAAGCGGGATTTCTGCCGGAAAAACGTACAACCGGCGGAAAATAGGTGGAAACCGGTCCGCCGGTTTTTTTGGCGCTGGAATATGCCCGGCTGCCGGTATTCCTCCTGTTTTTCCGCCGGTTTACACGGGCCAATTCGATCGGCGGAAAAATCGGCGGAATATTCCGCCGGTTCTTAAAAATAAATTTAATTTTATTAAACCGGGGGAAATTTCCCCCGGTTTTTTCCACCGGTTTATAAAAAAAAATATTTTATAAAACCGGGGGAAATTTTCCTCGGTTTTTTCCACCGGTCTATAAAAAAAAATTATTTTATTAAACCGAGGGAAATTTCCCAGGTTTTTTCCGTCGGTTTATAAAAAAAAATTAAATTTTATTAAATCGAGGGAAATTTCCCCCGGTTCTTTCCGCCGCTTTTAAAAAAAATAATAATTTTATTAAACCGAGGGAAATTTTCTCCGGTTTTTTCCGCCGGTTTCAAAAAAAAAATTTAATTTTATTAATCCGGGGGAAATTTCCCCCGATTTTTCCCCCGGATACTTTTAAAAAAAATTAATTGTATTAAACCGGGGGAAATTTCCCCCGGTTTTCCCCTGCAAATTTTGAAAAAAAAAATTATTAATTAAAACCCGGGGGAAATCTCCCCCGATTTTTTTTAAAAAAATTATTTTATTTCGATCGCCCAAATCAGCTCGTTAAAATTTTGTTATTTATAAATTTCAATTATAATATTCTAATAATGCAAAATGCTAATATTCACAAAGTAAAGTAAATAAAAATACATAAAGCTAAAATAAATTGACAAATATAAAATATTATCCTATATTGTTTGAAATATATTTCAAATATAAAATACAAATTCGCTAGGCAAATAAAAACATTGTTCATTCATCAAATTAAACTATCAAATGTGTCTACTCGTCCTCCTCATTGTCATTCTCAAAATAGTTGAGGTCATTTTCGTTGTTATCTTCGACATTCATGGGATTCAAATTTGGTTGCGGTGCGGACATGTGTTGAGCGGGAAATCCTTGATCGAGATCATGACATGTGTCGTGGGACGTATTGCTCGTGGGACGACGCCTACGAGATGACTGGGGAGCTGCTCCGGAGGCGGACGGGGCGATTGCTCACAAGTTCGGTGTACAGTTGTTGCATCATTGACATTATTGTGTTATTTTGAGACTTTAATTCGGTGATCTCTTCTTTATGAGATGAGATATAAGTCTCAATTTGATTTCTGAGATCCGTCAACTGCGCCTCTACATGTGCTCCGGAATTAGAAGGAGCAGCCCGCGACGAGGAACTTCCCAATGAGTGTTGCCCCCTCTTTTCTCGAGGAACGTAGTTCAGCCCAATGTGGCGGCCCTTTCTGTTCGGGGGTCCGACCGCCTGCATAAACAACTCGTGTTTAGACTGTTGTGTAGCTTCATCGCTCAATCCTGCTGCTATTGATTGTTCATGGGCTTGCAACAATTGTTGGTAGTTCTCCTACACGAAATTAAGTAAATTATATTAAACAATTGGAATTTAAGTCATGCATGTATGTATAATTAGCTAATTAAATATGCAAATTAATATATTGTATTAATACGTACGTGGACTTGTTTGGCATTTTGATTTAGCCAAACCACATTATTGGCCGTGCTCCCTTCATCCTCGTCACCCTCGGTAATCTCGTCGGGTCTAAGTGATCTCGTATAACACTTTTGAACAACCTCATGATAGCCGACCTCACGTTGACACTCGGCCTCCTAGATAATTGACAAATAAAATTTTTAATAACAATAATAGTTATAATAAAATTAATAATAAATAACATACCATCTCAAGTTTTTTCGTCGCAAGTGACTTCGGCCCGCCACCATAACATGCTCCACCACCCACTTCTCTATTTTTTTTATTTTGTTCGCTTTGTTTTTTGAATGTCTCTGAAGCCCAATAGGCGGTCAATTGGTCCCATATTTGGGGCACTATCCACGCCGGTCGCGTCCTAACTTCCCTGACATGCTTATATAGCTGCGATAGTTTTCTCAAACCACGGCTTCGAAAAGCCCTTTTCATATGATACTCATGCGCAGGATCCCACTCAACATATTTCTGTATATGTTATATTTTAAAAGATTGCAACATGCATAAAAATTTATGTGTTACGTGTTACGTGTTACATATAATCAATATACAAAAGAAAATACGAACCTTCCACTCCTCAAACCACGTATCAAAAAGCTCTGTGCTAACATATTTGAATGTAGGAACGAACTTAGTCATTCGGCTCTTCAATACGGTACCTATAGTGTTAGCTCCATGATCGGCCGGGATGAAGCTACTGCACATACAGTATATATACACGTCATATCATGCTTAAGTTATTATAATACATTTAAACTTGACATACTAAACTCTTTCTTACCAATTCGGAGCCGACTCCAAGAAAAGCTTTTGTCCAGCTCGTCGTGTGGTTGGAGGATCCGGGATGCTATATGCATCCTGAGCAGATGGATTAGGTGAACTAATCGGTGGACTATGTACACCTACGGATGGAGTCGGCATGAATTGCAATGGAGCCGATGCAGCATGATGGTATGCTGTGTTCATTGATAATTGGAGGATCGTTTAAGTCATGTGATAAAGGATGAGTGGTGGGGACATATGATTGTGAAGAATTGATTCTACCCCGTATGGCATTACTTGATTCAGAGCATTTCCGCGGTTGCATCTAAATTATTGTCGTTAATATAAATTAATTGATGAATTGCATACTAATATTAATTAGAAAGATATATATATAGTTTACATTAATATAAAGTATTACATAAGAATTCAATCATTAACAATCAACTCTTACAAATCAAATGAACCCTAGTCACTGTCTCTATCATTATTTGAATCATCGTTCATTAACGCCAAGTCTTCCTCATGATCCTCATCTCTCTCACTATATTCTTCGTCGGTCGAGACATCATTATTTTCCTCTTCATCCTCCTCGTGAGCCTTAAGTTCGACAAGCTGAACAATATCTGAGTCAACATCTTCATCACACAAAGCGGGTACTCCATTATCACTAGAAGAGTTCATAACCTGGGACATATCATTTTGATAAGCCTCTTCCATACCACTAGGAGTTTCAATTCTGCCTTTAGCTTTACTTTTAATTATAGCGAACCATTGGTTCTTGCCACAAATACGGCCTGGGTACACAACAAAATAAACTTGGCGCGCTTGTTGAGCAATTATGAAAGGGTCATATTTTCTGTATCTGCCTGTCTGTTCCACCTCAATAATACTACATTCTGGGTGTGCAATGCGCGTTCCTCTATGTGGAGTGGGGTCAAACCAATCACACTTGAACAACACCACTTTTTTTAATGGTTCCCCCGCATACTCCAATTCAAGAATTTTATTCAAAATTCCATAGTAGTCATCTTCGTCGGAATCGCCATCGTAACCTCCTTTCACCCATACGCCACAATTCATTGTTTTTTTACCCTCACTCCATGATCGTGTGTGAAATTTGAAACCATTCACAATATATATCGGACCTATATAATGAAACGTATATAATTAACGTCAACAACAATGTATATGCATCTTTTCACATTTGATTGTGCAACAATTTTTTTTTTAAATTAAAACTTACGTGCAAATTGAACCAATCTGCGAATTCATTTTCGATCCGCTCGCTTGCGTCAACTTCTGTGATCCTATAATGTTGTCGAAAATAGCTACGTTTAACAAGATTTAATTTCAGAATTTTTGATAATCATATAAAAGGCATAAAATAATTATAATTTATTAAATGTGATACTTACTTGATATATATTTCGACTTCATCACAATTTAACAGCACGTGCAGTTTAGCGGAATTATACTCCTGCAAACTCTCAAAATAGCGTTCCTTACATGCTCCTAATAGACGACCTGGTTGATTGAAAATCGACAAAGTTGATGGTACTGAAACATCAACACCACCATCATCGTTCCGTGGTATGCGCGTACTCATTGACCGCACATGGGAATTAAAGTAGAAGGAACAAAAATTAGCAGTCTCACGTCTGAGATAGGCCTCACATATAGACCCTTCTACTTGAGCTTTTTGTTTGACTGTTTTTTTTATTTTGCCCAAATACCTATAACATTATTTAACAAAAAATTTTATGTAATTAATAACAGTGCATAAGATAATTTCACGTTATGCAATGTACTTATAAAAATAAATGATCTACCTTTCAAACGGATACATCTATCTAGATTGCACTGGACCACCATTCCTTGCTTCATCGATCAAGTGAACAGGTAATGCTCCATTACATCGAAAAATGCAGGAGGAAATATTCGTTCTAATTTGCATAAAATTATTGAAATATTTTTCTCCATCTTGTCAAGATCATCGTGCCTCAATGTACTTGAACACAAATCTTTGAAAAATTGACTCAATTCAGCCAATGGCTTCCAAATATCATCGGGCAATTCCTTGAATGCAATAGGCAATAATTGTTCCATGAATATATGACAATCATGACTCTTCATGCCATGAATTTTGGCTGCTTGTGAGTCTACACAACGACTTAAATTTGAGGAATACCCATCTGACATTTTTAGTTGTGTAATCCACTCACATATTGCTCTCTTTTGGTCTAACGTGAGGTGTACTTAGCTTTTGGCTTTCCCCATTGCCCGCTTGACTTTTGAACCAATTCTAACTCACGCCGCCTACAAAGTTCGGCCATATCCATCCGTGCATTTGCATTGTCTTTAGTTTTTCCTTTGATTTCCATTACTGTGTTAAAAATATTATCAAATATATTTTTTTCAATATGCATGACATCCAGATTATGACGAATTAAAACATCTTTCCAATACGGTAATTCCCAAAATACACTTTGTTTTGTCCAATTGTGCGTTATACCATACCTGGGTAACTTTTCCATATGCGGGTGCTCAGTAATTTTCGGTAACCGATTTTTGGGGGAAAAAAAAAGTTTGTTCCTACAAATTATATTAATTATAAATATAAGTATTTTTTTTCCATAAAGTAATTTTGAATATACTAAATTTGATATTTTTAGTATTGGAGCTTATAAATTGTAAATTTTTTTGGTAAAAATCAGAACTTATATGATTTTTTTAAGAGTAATGATGATCGAAAAATATTCGTTAAAGACCTTAGTCAAATATCACAACGGAAACGAGAATAACCCTAGCTAGTATTACAACTCCAATTCAAAGCTGTAAATAAAAGACTAAGCTATAATAACCTTATTAGACAAAGTCATAAAAGAAAATAGTAGAACTATATTACATTAACTAATTGTCTAAGCAGGGACTCCTTCAATATAATCACCAACCCCACGATTGGTCCTCGATCTTTATCTCTTTCGATACTATCTTCTACAAACACAGTAGGAAAAATGCTGAAAATCGGGACAAATTTTAAATTTATTCAATTATGAGTAAATCGGGACAATCTTTACATATGCTTTCGATATTTCAACAAATTTTAAATCATATATAATTATTTAAATTATAAAAAGTAATAACTAAAATAGATTACAGAATATAAAAATATCAAGCACATATAACTTTTTCCATATTATAATCTATTCGTGACCAAAATACGTCCTGTCCCTTTGATATGATCGTCTAAAACGATAAAATTGTTTTTGTAAGTTTTAAAAATATATATGTTTCAAAAGAAATTATTTGATTTAATTATAAAGAATTTAATAAAAATGTCTTGGGAAAACATAACAAAATCACATTTTGTATTATTGTGTCATGATTTTTGGGCGTAACATCTTCAGTAAATAGAAAGTATTTGATAAAAAGATAAAACTATTCATAAGGAATCAATGCCCAACTTAAGGGAAAAAAAAAAGGAATAACAATATGCAAATATCAATCAAAAGACTTCTTAGCAAGAAAATATAATGACTTAATATTGTATACTATCCTTAAACGACTATCACTTTTCTGTCCATCACTATACTTATATATGCTCAATTTTATTTGATGTTTTAGGTTTTTAATATTATTTTATTTTTAATTGACTAGAATTTTTGGCGTGTTTTCGGATCTTTGATAGATTTGAGTTTAGTATTTATAGATCGTGATTTTATAGGATCTCTCAAATTGGATTGAGCAGTTGTCAAATTATGTTATCGAATTTGAATTTGGACTTTGTATATCAGATCCTATAACAAAATTTAAAATTCTCGATCTTATTTATTTGTTAAAGAACACGCCATAATTCTTAAAAGTACAATTGTCTTTCATTTTACTTGGTTATTATTGTAAACTAAAAGAAAATATAAAAGTACACTCTAAAACAATTCAAACAATTAATTAACTTCATTTAAAAAAAATTAATTTCCACCGATTTTACATAAAAAAAATTTAAAAAACAAAATCGGGGGAATAAAAACCGCTGGTTTTAAATTTAAAAATATAAAAAAAAATTTAAAAAAAAACCGGATATAAAAAAATAGATACAAAACCGGTTTTATATTTAAAAATATAAAAAAAAATATAAAATAAAACTGGGGGAATTATTCCCCCGGTTTTTCCGCCGGTTTTGTCATTTAAAAATATATAAAAAAATATATAAAAAAAATCGGGGGAATTATTCCCCCGATTTTTCCGCCGATTTTATATTTAAATATATATAAAAAATATAAAAACAAAATCGGGGGAATTATTCCCCCGATTTTTCCGCCGGTTTTATATTTAAATATATATATAAAATATAAAAATAAAACCGGGGGAATTATTCCCTCGGTTTTTTCGCCGGTTAAAATTTAAAAATATATAATAAAAACAAAAACAAAACCGGGGGAATTATTCCCCCGATTTTTCTGCCGGTTTATGTTTAAATATATATAAAAAATATAAAAACAAAACCGGGGGAATAAAATTATATAAAAAAAAATATAAAAACAAAACCGGGGGAATAATTCCCCCAGTTTTTTTAAAAAAAAAAAAGTAAAAAAATCGGGGGAAATATCCCCCGGATTTCCCCAGGTTTTTTAATTAAAAAATTCAAAAAAAAAACCGGGGGAAATTTCCCCCGGTTTTTCAGCCAGTTTTTTATTTTCCGCCATGCCCGCCGGTTTTCTGCCGGTCCAAATCCGACGGAATATTCCCCCGGAATATTTTCGCCGGAAAACGGCGTTTTTGCTGTAGTGAAAGGGGAATACCCTTTTAAATTATCTTTAGTCTAACAAAATTTTTGATCTATTAATTTTCTTTTTCAGTTTCTCTCTCCTCATTTTTATTCTTACATTTTTTTAACTTTCTCTTCCTTTTATTCTCTCTCCCTCCTCCCCTATTTTTTTTCGGTAATATTTAAACATTGCTCTCGTAATTTTGGGGGGTGGAGCATTAAAGGTTGCTGCTCCTCCCAACAAGTGCGCTTCCCGGGATCCGAACTTATCCTTCCTCCCCTATTTATCTTCTTTTATCTCCATATACTTTTCAATATCATTTTCTTTTTACTTTCTTTGTAGTTTTTTTTTCTTTTTTTTATAAATTATAATTTTTACTTATAATTAATTTCATCAATCTGTTAAAAGTAGTTAAAAATATTTTGATAGCATAGATACTATCAAAATTTTATTATGTCATTAACTTATATAATTTTTTATGTTACATACGCATCAAGTGTGCCAATATTCGTAGTAAAACTATAATACTTGAGTTTAAGCTTCATGACCAAACTGACTAAGGTCTTCTTGTTAATTTCTCTTCGGTTTTGCCACTTCGAACCCAAGCTCCATTCCAATTATCCATCGATTTTCCATAATTCCTATATTCCTATATTTATATAATTAGACAATTTTTGCTAATATGAACCTTGAGTAATAACAAACAATAATTAACATTAAATTACAATTTATAAGTATTCATTTATATATAATGAAATTAATTACGAATAAAATAGCACATGGATGGAACCAATATATAATTTTGGTTGGAAAAGAGCATGTGATCAGCTGCAAATGAGATGTCCAAATTGAAATTTTACAATTTTGTCCAATGTGGCAACACTACAACAAATGTTGCATTAGGTTGTTATTATATTTGTTTTTAAAAATCATAAAAATGCTACTATTAATATATACAAGAAGATTTTTGCAAAAAAAAAAATCCATAGTTGCGGTCGTATAGAAAATAGAGTTTTTTGTTTTATTTAAATTGCCTCAATATACAATTTTTAAAGGCAAATTATAAGATTGGGAGCCTTAATTCAATTTGTCTCTAAAAAATTGTCTATCTCTACGAGGACTATGAAAAATAAAAGGCTTTTTTAACTTATTGTTGTAGACCAATCTATGCGTGCCTTGAATTAATATGCCTCCAAAACTAATGTTTTTTACCATTTTAATTTTCCAATGTAAGTACATAGGACGTTTCACGATTCCACCCAACATTTAGGCAGAGACAGGAGTCAGAAGGGGCTGTCGCTCCCCTTCCCTCGTCAAATTTAAATCAAGTAAATTTCTGACTCTGTCTCTACATGTAAGGGTGTTTGTCTCACTTAGTGACGGAACCACATACAGTTCAAAGAGTGCACGCCTACATATATATATATGCAATTATACTTGAGCGACCACTTTTTTTTTTTTTTTTTGATGCAAAAGCGACCACTTTAATTGTTCTTTAAAACCCTCTTTTCGGTGCACTCCTCATTTTTGTTTATTTAATTATTCGTATTATTTGTAACTTGTAACTGGTAAGTGCAACTCTTAACTCTAGAGTCCTTGCTTCACCACTAGTCTCACTTATATGAATTTGTTATTTATAATTTCTTTCTAATTTGTTAGTTATTTTAGGATTATGAATGGACATATTGGATGACTGATGAAATTTGATAATTTAATTATTAGTTTTTGTAATATAAATATATATATATATAATATTCAATATTATTTTGTTGGAAAAAATAAAAATGAGACTTTGAAGGGGAAAAAAAACAAAAGAAATTAAACAACAAAACTTTGAGACTCCAAAAATAAAAGGCTTTTATAGATTGTTCGCTATGTCAAGTGGAAGCTAAAAATATTCATACAATGCCACCTAAAAAATAGAGGGGGAAAAAAACCACCTCAATTGATAATCTCCCTCCAATAACGCGTATCCACCCCTACATATACTAGCGTAAAGTCTGTGTTATTCGAGAAATGATTGAATATTGTCTTATACGATATTGATAAAAATAAATATATTTTTCATTCATAAAGAATAATCTATTCAGTTTTTTTTTTTTAAGTCAATTTTTTTTTTGGTATTTTTCTAAAGAAAACTTGAAGACCTGGGATGATCAGAAAGCATTAATATAGTGACTATTAAAATTGAGAAATCTTGTATAAATCCTAAAATAACACATGAGTGTGGTAACTTCAAAATGACACTTAAAAATTGAAAAACTATGTGCACCATCTCATTAAGTATTGTTAGGTTTTTAAACGATGATTGATAATTGCAGCAACATTATATTTTTGAAATTTACTTCTGATTCTTTTTTTTTTTTTCTTTTAAAAAAACGCAACTCTTGCCTTAAAATGATCAGTGATTTATGTAAAGCATAGAGACATATAAAATAATATTAGAAAAACTCATGAGGCACTTGTGCAAAAAAACTAATATAAAAAACATAAACAAGTATTATAATTATCAAGTGCGTGATAGAAACATAACAAAACCATATAATATAACCAAACAAAGGAAAAAAGTGTGATTAACGACTTAATTTATGAAGTACATATCTTGCAATTGTGCAAAGTACGACAAAGGAAATGCCCAAAACTTTATATCAAGTATTGATGAATGAAATATTTTTGTGTGATGCTTGCTTAATTATTTTTCAATTTGGTACGTATTGATATCAAGTATTTTGCAATAAATTATTAATAACTATCTCTAGAATGAATGGCTTGAAACTGATGTAACTTATAATTTTGGTTATCAAAATTAATGTGTATTAAGATCAGGCAATCAAATATTTCTGTGGATGGATTAAATATAAACAGATAAATATCAATTACAAAGAACTTTTGTAAACGGCCAAGATAAATTTGGTTCAAAGCCGCAACCATATAATTACGGGCGAATTACATCTACCTCCCCTAAAGTTTGGTGAAATTATAATTTAACTCATACTTTTGTGTAAATTACAATAAACCCCCTGTGATATATTCCGTCTAACAATTTACCCCAGCCGTTTAGGACTGTTAGGGTTTCGTTAATTTTTGTTTGTAAAGTTCCGATAGTACCCTCGAGGGATTTTTGTGTAATATATACAAAATATTTGGAGTTGTATGCTATGTATTACATCTTTATGAGACTAAAAGTAATAATAACGAAAAAATTGTTTCATTTTTAATAGCTGAAAATGACGGGTAGGTGGGAGAAGAGAGATATCTAGATACATACATGTGCAATGTATATATACATGCAATTAAGTTGAGAAATCTTACATTTTCAATTCATTATAACTCACTCATTTCTTCTCTAAATTATGCAAGTTGTATGTTAAAATCGATCGTCGCAACGAGAGGAATACATTGGTGGTGGTAGTTTCAGGTTTCGCCAGATGGTGGAGAAGCGACAGAGGCGGCGGTCACGAGGTGGTGGCGAATTTCCGTTTTCCAACAAGTTTTCCATGAACTTGAGGCGGTTCTTAAACTTTTCGACATAGGAAACAAATGGTGAGGTAAATTTTGGCTAGAGTCGATCGAGGTGGCGGAATTGAAGCGAAGAGTGGGTTTTATATATTTTTCGTCCATCACTTGTAATTATTACATACCACAAGGGGGTTTATTATAATATTCACAAAAATATGGGTTAAATTGTAATTTCGCCAAACCTCAAGAGAGGTAGATGTAATTCACCCTATTTAATATCAGCAAAAAATAAAGGACAAAATGGACTTTATACATTTTTCGTCCATCACTTGTAATTATTACATACCACAGAAAATTTATTATAATAGACATAAAAAAAAAGTGAGTTAAATTATAATTTTATCAAATCTCAAGGGAGATAGATGTAATTCAACCAATAATTTTAGTTATAGAGTTGTAGATGACAAGTAGGAAGTAAATGTCACTTACATAACAAGTAGTAGGTGCGTACACATCAACTAAAAACAAATATCCTCTCAAAATAAAATATTTGCGTTTACAATATTGAATAATTATGTAGTACACCTACCATAGGACACAAAGTCAAAAGAATATTAACCGAAAAACGAAAAAAGAAAAAAGAAAAAAGAATTTTTTATTTATTTATTGCTTATGGAGGGAGTATGGCTGATTTTGTTAACTTGGGCGTGCACGCAAGCGCATTTTTGATTGTTCAACTATCAATCAATTTGAGAACATAGTTGTGTTAAACCAAATAACATTTGAAGATAACAAGAAATTAAAATTAGCACACCATTTTTGGGAGAACAAAAAAAGGTGTCCAAATATATATATTAATTGCATTCCCATATGTCTTTGTATGCAAAATCAGTAATAAAATATTTCCCCAAACCACTCACATGAAAAATATAAATAAAAATAAGTGAAATGCATTAATCTATCTACCCTGAAAATAAAATATACAACTGGCCAACCAAGTCACTCATATATGCATGGATAAAAATTCTTATCTAATACCAAGCTCAATTTTTTTTCCCCCTTTTTTGTTGTCATTACTAACACAAGACATTATAAATAGAACATGTATTCACAGTCTCAACTTCATCCATACATATACCATAAGCAAACTTATTGATGCTTGTATCTCCACAGTTTTATCTATTTATGGCCTCAAGTAGCTCAAGGTCTCTCACTGGAGTACCCGGATGGCTTACGATGATCGCGCTTCTTGTTTTAGCAGGATCGACATCCATGCATCATGTTGAGGGCCGAGCGCAGCCAACTGCGTCGCCTTTTTGCCACCAAAAGTGTAGCGTGAGTCGAGCAAACTGTCTGAACCGGTGTCCCGGAGGAACATGCTTTCATGAGGGCTTCATATGCAGCATGGATTGCTTGGCCGCATACGACACATGTCTTGCCTCCAAATGTACTCCTTAAACCCTAAGGTGATTGGTGTTCGGTTGTTGTTGGTGGAGGAGGGGTTGGGGGCATCTGAATTTAAACTTAAAAGAGTTGAGACCTGTCGTCGTGTAGAAAAGAGATGATGATGTCACTTCGCTTAGGAGAATGTTCGATGGGGGAGCTTGGTTTTAGCGTGTCACTAGCTCAAATAAGCATCGATTAACTATGAAAGAGTACTTCACATCTTGTTATAATTGGAATGCGGTCTCAGTACTGGTTGTTTAAGTATTTTGTACTTTCTGCTTCTTTGTTGTTTTTCCATTTTCCCAGGTTGTGGAATTGTTCAGTGGTTCTTTTATACTTGGCTGTAACATTATAGACAGAACCAACGATGATAAGAATCAACTTTATTCATTCGAACTGATATATGAACTTTTAGCTGTTTTGAATTATAGTACTTTTTGAGTTTCGAACTTTCTTAACCAAATTGATGAAAAATTCTACCCCAAACCCAATTCGATTGAACCCAAACTTCTTTTTAACTTCTCTCATCCGGAAGCTTATTCATCAAAAAACATACTACTTAGGCTTTCGCCATTTTCGACCCAAATTGATTTTCCTAATTTTATAAGATTGCACAGTTTTGGTTTGAAAGTCGAGTAACAACAGACACTCGCATTAAGTACTTCTAAACTAAAAATAAATAAATTAAAATTAAAGTAGCACCTGGATGAGGCCAATACTTCTAAACTAAAATTTATGAGATGATATTTACAAATTTAATTTTCAAAATTTGAGATTAAAGAAAGAAAGCTTCTGCTGAAATTAAAGCAAAATATGATAACAAACAAGAGTTGACATAATCCATGATTTAGATCATTCTCATTTTTTCATGGATCAAACATTTCAACATTGCAAGCATAATCGAGTTGATCTCCACTACAACACAATGCAAACCTTTACTAAATGTGTGTCATTTCCCGAATTCCCTAATTCTAGACTCTAATCCATGCACAAACACAGAGACTAACGAACGAACAAAGAAACAAAAGATCACAGTTACACTTTGCTAACAATAGTTTCTGAACCCTTTACACCTAAATCATACCAGAGAAATACAGGAAAACCAAGGAGACATTGGCTTGGTTAATATGTACGAGTGGCACTCAGTTTACAATTCAATCGACATGAGTATCTGCTGATCTTTCGACACAGAAGAGGAAGCCACCTCAACAACCTGCAGAGATCAAACGGTAAGATAATGGAACAGTTCTCCATGTAAATTAACCTCTCAAGACCATATGACGTCCTTTTCAGATCCAGAACCGAGCTCAATTCATCATCAACTAGTACACGCTCTATCGAAAGGAAGTTTAAAGCCCCTGAAAGTGAATTAGTTCTATACCAAAAAATGAGCACTTCGATTTGAAGCCACTGTAAGCATATAACATGTTTTATCAAATGTTCGCACATATGTGAGGCCTTTCATACGAAGCCCATACATAAAATCCTACTTAGTAGATGGACTTCTCAATCAAGAACCGCCTCCAATTACTTAGCCTAAGTGCATCACGTTTAAGCCTCAAATATTTCTCTCTAGATACAGTCCAGTCAATTCATGGAACAGCATGTCTATACAACATTTTGTCTTACAACTCGAGAGATGGAGAACTATTAGCACAAGGAACAAGAGTAAAAATAAAGCAATATAACCACAATTATAAAGGTGATATTTTAGATACTCAAGCAAGTGAAGCAATTAACCTTGAAGCCAGTTTTTTTGTACAGATCCTGGGCAGGCTTGTTGTCTGTATTTACATGAACAAAGAGCTGCTTCATGCCTGTTTGCATAACCAAAACAGAGAAGAAAGAATATCCGTTTCAATATTTACAGAATCAGAGGGCCATATATGTGAGATATGAATTATATGAGGTAAAACAAATATTCAATCAGGAGCATGCTGAAATTCAGGATATGACACCTGCTGTCACAGCTGCATCAATAGCCCAGTACAACAAATTTGAAGCAATACCCTGCCGTCGAGCAAACTTTGCCACACAAACATTAGCAATATAAGCATATTTATGTGCATCAAAGGGCTCTTGGCTAGCGAAAACAGCGGAATGTCTCTTTGCTTCCTGCACAATAAACAATAAACTTATAGGCAAACCACAGTCAATTTCTCAGGAAATACAATAAGATGATTGTTAAGTTTCTGACTCCATGCCCCTATCAGGATTATAATGCACAAGAAGAATACAACGGGGCAACCAACAACATGAAAGGGTGAAAATTCGGATAGCTCTTCACAAAAGCAAAAAAAATATTCCAAGAGAAAGTGAAAAAACTGAAGCACAACAAATGTATGAAGCAACAAAGACAAAGATGCTATACAGGCTATAGCGGTATGGCACCCCTTCATTTCCAATTAATGGAGCTTGTTACGCATATGAATAAATGTCATGCAATCTTTGCAATATGCAGCAGTTCACAATTCAAGATTTACCCCAGGATACGTTTCCCCTTGCATGAATTGCTTGATACTTAAGTCCAAAGTTCCCACAATACTGTTCAGGACCGTTCTTCTTACATTTTTATCTTCCTTCTTAATCTGCAGCATATATATATATATATATATATAGTCAGAGAGAGAGAGAGAGAGAAGGTATGCTAGTGGCAAACTGTGATCCTCACAAGCATAACTGCAGTGATGAAGTACTCCGACCTCTTAATACTAAAGATGCTAGTCAAAGGAACAAGTAAAATTCTACCATAGCCTAAGGATAAGCTTCATAAAATATGGTTAAGACATCAATCATATCATTAAGAAAGATTTATCAAATTATTATGAGAGACAAAAAAGTATATCTAAACATGAATACTGCCAGATCTTGCCCATAAAATTTGAAATCTTAACAGGGAGGTCATGTGTGGTCTCTGTGTGTGTGTGTGTGTGTGTGTGTCTGTGTGTGTGTCTCTGTGTGTGTGTGTGAGAGAGAGAGAGAGAGAGAGAGAGAATTTCTCTGAATGCTTCAGCATCCGTGCATTGCATGAATTAAAGTGGCAATCTTGGCAAGCACAGCTGCTTGAAAAATCAAAGGTGACCCTACCAAAGTTAAGGTCACTTACTGCAACAACACAAGAGCAGTGCAGAGAATTTCCATCCTGTCCAAAACATCTTCGCTTCAAAGCATAGAACTCCTGGCAATATGAGACGAATCAAGTTGTGATATTGGCAGTGAATAGATGATAAATTTAAGGATATTGAGCTACATCACAAAAATTGCAAAGGACCAATCTAGAGAAAATATCATAAATACTAGAATTTAACAAGCAATGAGGCACATTGGCAAGAGCAAATATATCATAAAAGCCACTTGACGAAAATTCTAAAGGTAGCGACGTATCCAGAACTAGACTATGAGACAAGAGGATATACAGAAAACCATCAGTGACAACCGAACCATAGACAAAAGAAACACAGCAATTTGGTGTTTCAAGCAGGTTGAAGGTTGTGATATAGGATGACTGGACCAAATAGATTGCAGTTCAATTCCCATTCAACAGAACAAGGAAATCTTTACTTAGGCAGTTTCCAATCAGCTTCATTAAAGAAACACTAAGGGAGCATGACAAAGTGACAGCAGTAAACCAACCAATCACAGCACAGGGACTCACCTCTTCAGCATACTTTCTTTTAAAACTGTCAACATGCCTGAAAAATGACACCACCATCAACGTAGGTAATTAACTCAAGATATAGTAATTCATAGGATGCCCAACAGAATAATCCTGTAATATGGATGTTCCTGGGCATGCAAAATAGGTTGCAGCACAATCAAGCTCAGAAAAAGATATTAAATACAGATATTGACCTCATATAAGATAAGGATTCCCAATGAGCTTCTGCTCGGAGCCATGCTGCTGTCTGCCATAGTTAGTCAGACATGGAGACAAGAAATCTGAAGTTCGTTTAGAAAACTATGTGAAAAAAGATATGCGCATGTGTGATGATATGCACAAGCAGATGGTTTCATGCATCTGCATACGCTCATTAGACAGAAGGAAATAAGTAGCCAATAAACCCAATATTCTTCATCCAGTATAGCCTCACTAGCATATAAAAATATGATATTGTGTGTATGCATGTGAGAATATACACAAGTGCATCATCTGGTGCTTCTTCATATGGTCACTAGAATAAGAAAGAAAGAGGAAAACCAACCCAATATTCTTCATCCAGTATAGCCTCACGAGCAACATAACGACCAAAGTTCCGCATTGAAATTCCATTACATTCTTCTTCAGTAGGCTGCAGCCGGTCAAATGAGAGTTCAGGCAATTTTGAGCTCTCGTTCTTAGAAAAAGCCAGGTGCCGTACACTTTGGTCATTGTTGCAATGAACCTCAAGATTCTTCCATCTATCGTACTGAGCAGGAAATGTCTCCCTGGAGTAGTTCAGTAAACTCAACGTAAAGAAGATGCCAGTAAAAGAGTTAACGATTAATGATCAGAAGACCATAAGAAACTCTATTTACTAGTAATGTAAATCATATAAAAACAACTAAATAACCAAACCAGTATCCAGATTGTCAGGCTAAACATCAGGTCACAACATAGTAAATCCAATTTGAGGCTTTTTAATAATCACATCTATCTGATATTAACCATCTCTACCAGGATTGATACAAATTTCTGATCATGGAGAAGAGTGAACATTGGTGTAAATTTTGGTTTGTATTTGCAGAGAAATAGCAGCCAGAGTTTGTGTATCATAGCAAAGAAGGAATCCCTTGAAGAATCATAGCAAATGCTGGCAATATCCTCGTAGCCAGAGTATATATGAAAACAAGGACAGGATCTTGCATGTCCATTGTCACGGGTATCATTAATTATGATAAGGAACTTTGGTATTCAAGGAAATGAGAATGCCGTTTGATGCAGCTCATTCATCTAGCCATCATAAGAGTACAGTCTGTTGATTTTCAGAAATCTGACTGAAGAACTTAACCAACTCAACCAATTGTAACGCTATCTAAACCGCTCAATTTTTTCCAAAATATGTCAACACCCCTGGCATACGACGTTCTAGCAGCATGTCTATGGTTCTGATAATACATCAATTTAGATACTGTTAGAAGCACAGATTCGATAACAATATTTACCACTCTGGAGACCAAGCTAAAACTATTTAGAGAGGGAGGAAAAAAAAGATAGCCACTTTGCTAAAAACTTAAATAGTGAGGCAAAACAAAAGGGAAAGCCAAGCAGGTCTGAAATTGCATGTTCCCTTAGATTATGGTTTGCAGCATGGACATGTAAAACAGGAGACTGGACTGGAAAGGAACCAACAAAAATACAGAAAGAAACTTCACATATTAAACGATGTTCATCTTTAAATTTCCTGAGAGACACTTTTGAAGGATTCACCAAATGGATTTAAATGCATCATTCTAGTTAGGATATTCACCGATGACCGCATATTCAAAACATTGGTTAAATCCATCAACCATTTATGGTTTTCTTACAGTGATTAGCTTAACCCTCCTTTCTTTACTCTTGAATAGCATTTCCAAACCTCCACTCAATTATAAACCCAGTACTGTTTCACTTGAGAACTACGGTTTTCCAAGTCTCTTTTATCCGAACAATGAAATTTGCAATGCAAGAATCTCAAATCTATGCAAACTCTATTCCACCCCCAAAGTAAATATAACCAATTTATAAGAAAAACACCAAATACGTCGAAACAAGTTTGATAATAGAAAGCAGGTGCCCATCTGTTCTTTATCTTGTCCCGCAATTACATCATACTAATGCACAAACAAGTATCATTACAATGTCAAGAAAACAAACCAAACAAGAAAAAGAAGCATAAATTTCCACGCATCAGACCGGTCTTTCCCTTTTATAGCTTGTGTTTCACTTGTTTGCCGAATTAACAAGCGAGAAAACTGGTTTCGATAACAACTTCCATTTCCCGTGACTAAGTCCAGATAAAGATTTTTACATCGAAACCAGCATCCATAATTAGACAAACACATACAAACAACTCCTGCAAACGATCATCAACTAAACCCCGCCCCTAAAACTATTAGTACTATTCTTTACAACAATCAACGCTAAAACCAAACACAAGAACCCAATCCCTTGTGAATGAACTTATCTGTACTACATATATATATATATATATATATGTATATTCAATCCCACAAACACACACACACACACACACACACACACACACATATATATATATATCAAGATACATTCGCAAAATTACCCAGTAAACATTCCGACGACAACTAAAGAATCCCGTTTGGTTGCCAGCGGCGACGCCAATTGGGTTCGCCGAACTTCAAATTGCGGCAAGAAATTACCTCTCAGCTCCATTTTCTTCTACTTTTTCTACTTTTTGTTCTGGAAAAACAACGGGGATAATCACATGAGCGACGATCAAATATGCAATTACTATTAATTGAAGGAGATCTTTCTTGGAATCTTTATGAGGGGCTTCAAGAAATGGCAAGTAAAAGTGGAAATTGTGGGCGAAATTTTGGATTAGTATCTGTAAATATATATAGGAAAGATTGACGAAAAATGGAAAAAAAAAAAAATATATATATATATATATATATCTATATGTTGGAAAGGAGTCAACAGCTGGTTTTGTAATATCCATTGTTGGGTAAAATGGGTCCACAGAAATATATCAACGACTTTGCGTCGAAACGCGGCCGCCACGCACTACTAAAGTCGCATCCATGCCTAGCCCGCCTCTTGTTTTTCCCCCTTGTTTTTCTTTTTCTTATTTTTTAGGGTTAATTACATCTACCACCCCTCTAAAGATACGAAACTACAGTTGGTTTCTCAAAAATTTTTAATATTATCAATACATACCCTGATAAATTTCAAAATTACAAATACCCCCCTGGTCAGCCGGTTGCCGGTCATTTTTTCATGAACTTCCGATTTTACTCATAATTTTTAACTTGAGATAATTACATCTACTACTCCTCGAAAGATTGAAAATTAAAATTGGTCCCCAAAATCTTTTAATATTACTAAGACATACCCTGAGAAATTTCAAAATTACCAATAACCCCTTAAGCAACAGGTTTTCGGTCATTTTTTTCATGAACTTTCGGTCTCACCCTTAATTTTTAAATTTAAAAAAATAAAAAAATAAACTGAAAAATAAATGCTTGTAAAGACCAACAAAACTTACTGCAATTGAACCATCACGATCTCAACTTTCCGATAGATCATCAGTCAACACCATCAGACTTCGTTTGACTGACGATCAAAGAGAGTCAAATTCCTACATCTATTGCTGATGTTGGAGCCCCATCAAAAAACCTACCCCTTTCTTCCCCCAAAATCGCATATGATCCCCCCCCCCCTTTTTTCTTCCCGTTTCTTCTCCCCGATGGCCACACTCTTGTCGACAATCGATTTTCTCACCACCCCGAATTGCATGTGCAGGGTATACTTTATTTTTGAAAAGAATAAGTTGTTCCTTGTTTGTACATTGTATATTTATTTATATATATAAATTTTTTAAATATTTAAGTATGTATATTTTGATATTTTAATTTAAGTATTTATGTCTAGAGATAATTATATTTACTACCCCTCCGAAGATTGAAAATTATAATTGGTCTCCCAAATTTTTCAATATTACCAAAACATATCCTAAGGAATTTAAAAATTACCAATACCACCCCTACAATTTAGGTATATTACAAAGTGCACGCATGGGAAAAAATGTATGAAAATTAGACAAAGGTATATTTGGGTTTTCATTGAAAATTTTGTTGACATCAGTCATTTTTGACCGGCAACCGGTTGATCAGGGGGGTATTTGTAATTTTGAAATTTATCAGGGTATGTATTGGTAATATTAAAAATTTTTGGGAGACCAACTGTAGTTTCGTATCTTAAGAGGAATAGTAGATGTAATTAACCCTATTTTTTTAATTTGGCCCTTAATTTTCCAATTTAGGATACCATCCGCTTGGTTTATTTTTTTTTTTCAATGGGTGCCATAATTTTGTTTAACTTCTTTTTTGGGGGGCTTCTTTTTCCTGATGTGTGTGGGTGGTGCTTGGGGGGGGGGGGGGGGCGGGGGGGTTTGGTGGGTGTATACCATCATTTTGTTGCATAGTTGGGAGAAAATTGGTGAAAAGAACCATAATTCAAAAAAAAAGTCAAATAAATATAAAAATTTTACGAAATTTTTTAACAATTTCTTTAATGAAAAAGAAAATGCTTAAATAAGTTTAAGAAAAATAAAATATATATAACTAATTAAATTAAAATTATATTTAAATAGTGAAACAACTTATTACTTATATATAGATTGATAAAACTAAAAACAACAAAAATAAATTTAAGATACAGAACATAAACAATTTTGTGAAAAGAAAATACATAATTTAAAGGAGAAATTTAAAAGGGAAGAGAAAAGCAAGCTTCCGGCCCAACCCATGCAAGCTCCGCCCAAGACCGGGCCAGCCCAGTATAGTTGGGCTAATGGGGCAAGCTAGTTGACACCCCCACTTCGAGCCCAGCCCATCTCAAGACAGTCCAGACTCGACCAAACCTAACGTGATACAATGATGGGGTCAACACTGGTCCGCTCAGCCCGGCCCAATTGATACCTTTGCTTATGGTTATAGACATCTTTTCTCTTTCTTTTTCCTTTTCCTTTTCTTTTTATTTTATTTTATTTTATTTTTTTCTCTCTCTTGATTTAGTATGTGTAAGATTTTATGCTTTTTGTTGCATGTTATAATGTATGGACACTTCTGAAATTAGAATTGTGTAGGGCCAAATATCATGTCAAACGCGACATTTTTCCTACACTCCAACACGTGTCCGACACATCATACGACATGTTCATAAATTAAATAAATTCGTCATTTCTAGTGGTATGTTGGATACACTATCAATAAAGTATACGACACTTTTTAGACATGTAGAGTTTTTTCACATGTTTTTGTAAGTATCCAAAGATAGTAAGATAATTAATAAAATTGTTTTCTAAAAATATTGGAAAAAGAATTGTTATTTCATCTATTAATTTATTTTTCTAATATATTTTTTATAAGAATCAAAACTTTCTTTTGTTTTAAAATAAATAGTTTATAGATCACATTGTGATACAATCACCAATATAAATATCCCTTTTTTTTTTTTGTAATTGTATCAATTCGCATATATAAATCTTACACTAAATATATATGTGTGTGTATGTGTGTAAAACTATATACATATATTATGTGATATTATGACTAAAATAATAAAAGAATATTTGTATGGATAGTGTCGTGTCATAACACGTTTAAAAATTTCATATCCGTGTCAAATTGTATTTGTGTCATCATATCCGTGTTCGTGCAATACATGTTTTATGAAAAATCCTCACATATTGCATACGAGTTAATTGCGAAAACTATGACATTTAAACTACTAAAATAACTTTCTTATCTTACAATTTAATTTTATTCCCATTTTTTAACCCCCTCCACACCAAAGAAAAAACAACAGAACAGCACACCGCCCTCTCTTCTTCTTCATTCTACACATCCACCCAACCTTCGTCCACCAACTGCACGCCCCCAACCCCTCTTCCTTTCAGTCTTCCCCTTCCCCTTTTCCGATGCTTTTATGGAGGAACTACATCGGGTCTAAACATTATAACTTCAATCCTAAAATTAAAATAGCAAAAATTAAAGTTCTGAATTGAAAAAGTATACAACATACGATTCTAAAATTATAATTTTACCATTTTGATATAGATTTTATATAAGTTGTATTAATCTTCTAAAATATCAAAGGAAGGTAAAATAATCTATTCATATTTGTTTGACTGAAAATCAACCTTATGGGGGTAGTGAGCAAATTTTGACAAACGTGAGATTTTTTAACTTTTTTTTTCACGTAATTTCTTCCTCTTCTTATTATTATTATTATTATTATTATTATTATTATTATTATTGTTATTATTATTATTATTATTGTCAATTAGACATAATATAGGGTAATAAATTGTATTTTGTACTAAACAATTAGCAAAATTAGATATCGGAGTCTAATTGGGTTCTCCACTTTAATCCATTTTGGATTTAAGTTCAATTCAGTTCTAAAATGGAATGTTGGCTAAGAACGTTGTTATTATTTTTTAAAATCATTAGATTGTTGCTGTTGCTGTTATTATTATTATTGTTAATAATAATGGAAACCATTAAATCATTAATAGCCATAAAGCTAGCCGACGTCAACTAGTCCAGTGAAAGCTGGCCATTAAATGTTCAGCCGTAAAATTCAAAATAATTCCTAACTTTTTACAGGGAAAATAATAATAATAATAATAATAATAATAATACTAATAATAATAATAATAATAATAATAATAATCAATTTCCTGCATCAATATATATTCCAGGAAGAAATCCCTTTCAAAACTACATAAAATGACCAAAATAAATGTTTGCTTAGGGTTAATTAATTTCTCAGTTTATATATTTTTTTTGTTCTAAAATTGCCATTGCTTATGGATAGAGGTATGAAATTGAAATAAATTAAAAATATAGGGATTTTATTTGTTTTCAAAGTGAGAAGGAATGAATTTGAATGTTGCGTGAGGAAACTAACTTGAGAAATCAAATAATCCAACAGATATATGTATAGCTTTATTAATTCAGTCGTCAACTTATTCAAGTAAAAAACAAAAATAATATATATATATATATATATATATATATAGCCTCACAATCACAAATGAACTATTTGGTGACAATCTTGACAGGGCAATGGAGGCAAATTAATTCTTTGCATCATTACATATAGATCCCTGCCCCAAGATTTATTTATTCATTTATTTATAGAGTTAGTCCATTATGATCGTCAAAGCACAGAAAGATACACACATGGTCGAATTGAAGCCAATCAATCATCCCATTCGGGACTGGGACTGGGACTGGGACTGGGAGTAAGGGGCATCAGCTCCTTGTCAATGCATCCGTTAACACATATGCAGTTTCTCCTGGCACACTTATGGAAGCAGTGGCGAGGGCCGTTATGTTCCAGCCTGATGCGGCAATGGCGCACGCATCTCGCCACCCTCCTTCCACACCTGTCGAAGCAGCACCCCTTGTCCCGCCCCTCCACCACCAAACTGCAAAGCAACAGCAGCGCCAACACGGCACCTGAAGCTCGCGCCATCGCTAGTTAGCTGATGATAGATCTCTCTCTTGTGTGTGTGTGTGTGTGTGTGTGTGTGTGAACTTGTGCTTCTTTTAGTCTTTGGAGAGCCTTTTTGTGGAGAGTATATATAGAGCATGGCATAGCAAAGGCTGGGAGTTGCTTAACAAACTACGCATTTTCGGGTTTAAATGCTAGTGGCATGATGCACAGTTGGTTATAGAGAAAAATATGTGCGTTATAAGAAATCTGCTACGTTGGGTTACAGGGTGGTTCTGCTTAGTTGAATAACTATACCAGGTGGGATTAAGTAATGCACGTAATTTGGAATACAAAAACAGGCATATATTACTACTACTATAATAGGCACACTCCATGCATGTGCGAAATATATATATATATATCTTTCTAAATCATTTTTATTATTTATATCATCTTTTTAATTCTCATAATTAATATGTATATTAGATTTATGATAAAAAAAATTAAATTTAAAATAAAACTATTATTTTGATTAAAAAATAAATAAAAATATAAATTAGAAAAAGTAAATTGAAAGAGGAATGTGAGAGAGGAACGAGATGAGAATAGACAAAAGGAAAGAAAAAACAAAACCAAGTTGTTCGAGAGAGGATAGAGGAGAGAAATGTGTAGTTAAATATTAGTAAGGATACTTTGAGAAATTTATAATTAAACAGATCAAAAGTAATTAACATAAGGTATCGGTACTTTATATATATATATATGTATAACAAGTGTGCAGAATTAAAAAAAATAATTTAATGACATATTAAAATTTTGATAGTATCTATACTATTAAAATAATTTTTAATAGATTCATAAAATTAGTGTGAAATAAAATAAATAATTTAAAATAAAAAATTAAGAAAACAATTAAAAAGAAAGTAAAAGAAAATTATATTGAAAAATGAAAGAGGATAGAGAGAGAGGAGAGGATGGAGAGAGAAAGAGAGAAAGTAAAAAGAACTTGGAAGAGGAGAGTAAAGAAGAAAATTAACACTATGTTTGGTTCTAAGATTTTAGGAGGGAAAGGAAATTGCTAAAGAAAGGAAAAGAAAATACAAGAAATTCAAAATACTCTATCTTGTTTGGTTGTCAAGGAAAATAGCAAGGAAAATGATTTTCCTAGAGAGTTGCCTTCTATTTTGTTTGGTTATTAAGGAAAACCAAAGGAAAATACAAACATACAAAAAACCAAAAAAAAAAAAAAAACAAACCTATTCCAAACAATTAATTCCAACCTCTCTCTCCTCCCAACCAAAAAAAAAAAAAAAAAAAAAAAAATTAAACCAATTTGGTACAACAAAGTATATAATCAAGAACTATGTTCATTACACAAATTATCAAGCTTGTTGTCTTCTTACCATATCTATCATTCTTGTCTTCTTTTTCTTTGGCTCTTCACTTGTCTTTGTGGAGCTTGTTGGTGCTTTTGATGTAGATGACTCTTCAATATTATCATGTTTACCACCTTCATCATTCCAAGCATCTTCATTATGCTCCTCCAAAGGATCTTGTTCTCTTGCCAATTCCATTCTTCTTTGTTTTGCACTAACAGCTTTGTTACCTATGGCACGATCTTTTCCAAAGATCTCATCCAAGTTTTCATAATTTGGAATTGGAGTATAACGTAAATGTGAAGCATTTGGTTTTGCCTATTATCACAAGACCAAGAAATGCTCAAATCAATTTAGTAACAAGAAAGCTAGTCACGAAATGAATTATGCATAAAATGAAATATTTACTAATATAAACTAGATATATATTAGCTCATTCTTAACTATTACTTTTAACTAAATTAAATAACTCAAAATTAAAAAGATTAGAAGAGATAGTACCTTAAGATAAGCATCCCACACCTCTGCTTCGGCTTCAATCAACTTGGTTGAATAATTAAAACCAAATCCACTACCATTTTGAAGAAGATCTTTAACTGTGGCCAAGTGTTTCTTCAATGTCTTAACACGATTCTTTATATTTCCAGAATCACAAAAAATACTAAACTTGGAAGCTACACTTGCTGCTACAGCCTTGTAAGCTGTGCTTGTGAACACTCCACCAATTTTTTGCCCTTTGAGTTTTTGTTCCATGAGGGAATCAATAAGGCATTCATCCATTTCATCACTCCATTTGAGATTCTTTTTCTCATTAGTAGTTGAGTCTTCTATATCATCTTCATACTATTAATTAAAACACAAAATCACAACACATGATGATATTTGGAGCTGTTCTTGATCTCTGTTTGACACTCTTTTCCATTAGGTTGCTTTAAAAAGAGATCCTCTAAAGAAATAATAGCTTTAAGCACCTTGTTAAATTGTCGGCTTACGGTTTCACCAGAACGTCTAAATGTAAACTTAATTTTTCTATTCCTTAGATTATGACCCACGATATAGAGAAATCTTGCTACTTGCTCTTCTACACTACTATGACTAGTATCTCTAAGTAGGCCTCTTCCTTTAAGAATGTATACAAGATTAGCAAATGCATCTTTTCTCATACGCAATTGATCACGACAATCCTCATCATTCAATTTTGTGAGACGTCTCATCAAACTTTGTCTTTCATAGTCTCCATCTTTTATAATATCCTCATCTATGTAATTTGGTGCTCGAACTAATGAAATAAGAAAAATAGCATATGTTGCATAAGCGACAACACAAGCAGCAGCCCATTTTCTCAAATTTTCCCATTGTTCCTC
Source organism: Petrea volubilis (assembly GCA_026212405.1). NCBI lineage: Eukaryota > Viridiplantae > Streptophyta > Magnoliopsida > Lamiales > Verbenaceae > Petrea > Petrea volubilis. Next base: position 15,136,304 of record CM047886.1, read on the forward strand.
ATCATCCATATCCATCTAAACAAGAAACAAAATCCATGAGATTTATTTTATCATTACTGTAAGAAAAGAACAAGAAAATACACACAGTAAGAAATCTATATATATATATATATATATGTTGTAACACCATTGAGAGAGAGAGTTGAGTGTTAACCACCATTGAACATCATCACATTTAATTTCAACAAGTAAAAGCGTGAGTTAGTTCGGTATTTTCGAAGTGGGTAGCATGAAATTTTCTGTTTCTTGACCCAAATAGGCATTGGAGGCTTTTGTTATGCATATGAAAGACTCAATCATTGCACTATAAGGAAAGCTGGTTGTTGGACAAGCTGATAGAATAATAAAGGTATGATAATATACTTTTGGTGTATTTGGCCTGAACCAAATGTCAGGGGAGGTAGGTGTAATTTTGGAAAGTAAAGTGTCTGTTCATATAATCTTGTCCCAGAAGGCATTTGTGACCTAAGAACAGATACTTCTAGGGTGTTTGGAACTACTTAAACACATTTAGAATGTCCGGATCACGAACTTCTGCTTTTAGAGTCAGGGAAGGGGTAGGCAAAAAAAAAAGAAGAAAGAAGATAACAGCACCTTGGGAGCAACTTTTTCCAGCTTCCAGGCAAAAAAAAATGTGGAAGTTCATTGTGACATTCATACCTCTACAAACAATTCATGTGAGTGCTTCTTAGATTTTCCCCCAAATACTCAAATACTACTTCGGCACACTTCTGAAATTTTTTAGAACAATCCCTACTTTCTGCTTTTGTTGCCCAGTTATGCTTGTATATTCACAGAACAAAACGTTATTCGTAATGCATCTAACAACAAGGATCAGTGAGGCCAACAACTTAGCTGACTGGAGATATAACTTTCTTTCATTTCATAGTGAACTTATTAAGCAATAGCACATGAGGAAAGACAGCAGACTCAGCTAGTGCCAGCAAGATAGAAACCAGCGACAGAAGTTCTTAACCCTTGGCACCAAAATGAAACATGGTATATACGAAGTACTAGGTTGACCCAACTTTCTACAAGTAATTGCAGGTTTCTTGTATTCTGTTTTACTATCAGTGAATGAACAAAGGAAGGATGTTTAGTATCATTTCACAAAAATATTTCCTCTATTTTAGCAAACTTAGTTAAACTGGAATAATTACACTTCAAGAATGAATTGGGTATGGCAATAAATAAGCAAGTTAATGATTACTTTTTTGGATTCCCTAGAAAACAAAGCATCAAGCAACACATCAAAAAATCCACCAAGAAAATAGCAAAATTAGCTAGTAAAATGACAAAGAACAAAGGAAAAAAAACTCATAAATTCATAGAGACAATTAATCAAACACCTAGAATGCATAATCCATCAAAACACTTATTCAAATAAAACCCAACTACTAGCACCTTCACATAGAAATTCGGTAATAACAGAAAATCCCAAAACATATACACATTTCTTAATAGGATTTGATATAGAAATACCTCTTCTTCTGTAACATGGGGAAATTGAGGTTCCAAGTGTGCAAATGGATGTGTAGATGTTGAGAAAACTGGATCTCCTACACCACTTCCACCACCAATCGAGTTAGGCTCATAAGAAGATTTCGTCACTCTATTCTTCAAGGGTGTTTGATTTTGACGACGGAATTGGTTGGCATTCTGATTCAACGGAGGAAATTGACGAGCAAGGTTTGACGGTGGAAATCTCCGTTGAGAACCCGATGAATTTCCTCGGGAATTCATGGTAAGAATCGAGAGAGAGAGGTCTAGAGAGAGAAATGGGTTAGACAGTGAAGAGTGAGAGAGCTTGAGAGAGAAATGAGAGAGTTCTGGAGAGAGAGAGAGAGAGAAACAGAGCATATTAGAAAAACGTTATTGAGAGAGTGTGATGTCTTTTTCCTTCCGTTTCCTCACCAATTTGGACGGAAAATGATTTTTCTCCATTCATGCTATATTTTTCTTTCATTTTCTTTTCCTCAGTATTTTCTTTCTTTTTCCTTAATAACCAAACGCTGAAAATTAAATTTCCTTTCTATTTTCTTTTCTTTTCTCTCCTAAAATCTTAGAACCAAACATAGTGTAAAGGAAAAGAAAAAAAGAAAAAAAGAATGCAGACCAAAGGTGGTTACTGAGTGGTATTTTCTAAGTTGCTTAAATAATGTACTAAACGTTGGTAATTTAAAACCCAAACTATCTTAAAATTAACATTGGTAAACAAAATAACAAGAAAAATGACAAACGCATACTGGGAATTATGATATCAACTTAACTTTTTGTTTGATTTACTGTTTGAATATAAAATTATATTAACCACGTAATATAAGCCTTAATAAATATTTTTGTAATTTTTAGAATTTTTCAATATATTAAAGTATTTTAAATTACAGAGTAAGCGGAATATCCTCTATCAATCGTTCCGCAATGTTGCAACATAACTAAAACAATAAGGGGAATTGGATTGCATCTTCTAAACACACTTGATTGGCATTATACATTTTAAAATTAAAATTTTAGCATTTTGTACTCTTGAAAATACATTAGTTTGACACTTTGCACCCTCCACCCATTCCCATTGAAAATTTCCACCAGAAATAATATTCCGACCAAAAATTAATTAAAAGGGAAAATTTGATATTCTATATAAAAATAAATAAACATAGTAACCAATTGAACGCCAACTTCTTCCTAAAAAACTAGGATACAATATAGAAAAATTGGATAAAAAATAAAAGGTGAAGGAATTCCCCTTTGACGGTTTTAGTGCTTCTTAATGTTTCTATAACTTTTCACCTAGCATCTAGCAACAAATCGAAAAATCTTAACTATTAAAGTTAGATGATGAACAATCATGAAAATAATACAAGAAGAGGATAATAACGAAGGTGAACTTCACATTGAAAATAAACTATAGAATATTTCTTTTTGTCTACTTTTTGTTGGTATTTTTATTGACCTATACACTATCACGCATAAGTTCGTATTATTGTCACTCAATAACAACCTTATTTTTCAAAGCTATGAGGTATTTTTAAAGTAATAACATACATACCATTGCCAATTTGAATCAATCTTTTGTTAGTGAGGTTATTAAATTTAGGTTGAATTATTGGTAATATCTAGGCCAAGTTTTGAATTTATGAGATTTTCTTTTACTTTGCTTTCTAGTTTACCTTTTGAATTCTAGATATTTCTTAATTTTACCAGGAATATTATTTCCAATAGAAATTTTTAATTAATAGGAATGATTGGAGGCTGCAAAATGCGAACTAATATATATTTAATGGTGCAAAATGCCAAAATTTGAATTTTACAGTATATAGTACAATCAAATGTGTTTAGAAGATACAATGTGCTAATTTTCCGAATCAATAGCCTCTCTTTTGTTCCCCGTGAATGCTTAGTTCTATGAACTACAATAATGAGTTGAACTCTTGCATGTCGTGAATCGGTGTCTCTAAAACTTGTGCAAAATCAGTTCGCATACTCTGTTAAATATAATCGTGCTATATCTTCTTCCTCACTCATCATTACACATCACATGTATTGGTGAACGATTGAAATAAGGAAAAAAAATCTTATCTCGAGTGTCTACCAATACATGTAGTATATATTGATAAATGGAAGAAAAAATGTAGCAAAGTTATATAGTAGAAGATGGACGCAAGCTGGTGAAATATATTTATTTCACTCAAAATATTAATTATTTGTAATCGGCATTGTTTACTCTGCCCTTCATGATATATTCTCCATTTTGCAACAGTTAACAAAAATGTCCACGTACCTAGTTTCACATGCTTTGTTAATAAACTAGTAAGCTTCAAGTGCACATGCTACTTATTATTGCCAAATCCAAGCATGGATATACAAAAGCTGAGAGAACGACACAGAGAGACACACAAACACACACTGCACACTCACAGAGACACACTCACACACACACAGAAGGGAAAACTCAATGGCACAAGGACTTTGGGAGGACTCGTGGGCCGAAGCAAGAGACGACGCAGGCAATGTTGGCGGCGCCACAACCTTGGTAGCAGGCGAGGGCTGCTCCAGGTGTTCCTCCGTCTCCGCCTCCGCCTCCGCCTCTGTTAAGTCCGCAATCTATGCCACACGAAACTACATCCTGACCACACACCAACAGGCATTGCCCGAGTTGCGGTTGGCCCTCAGCACGTTGCGCCAGCTCCGAACAGCTGCACACCAACACCAGCACGGCAATGAAGTTTAACATTCGCGGCGCCATTAATATATCAAGGAAATTCTTGATCAGAAATTTTTTGGTTATTATTTGAGATCAGCCAACTTGTATTTTTATACTATCTTCTATGTGAATACTCTTGAATAAGTTGTTTTGAGTTTGGAATGATCTTTTAGTTCATGAGGGTGGCGTGATGGTTTGTTAGTAAATATTGTCCTCATTTTATCATAGATATGTGTCCTTTTGCTGACAACAATGGTGGCTTTATGTGTGCTTTTTATGCCTTTTTACTGTGTGAGAACAGAGAAGGGGACAACAGGGATGTTTCCACACTAACTCCCAATGTCCTACCATCGTCTCTATTCAAAGTTACCTTAAGAGTGTAAACATTAGAAATCATGATTTAATGTGAAACGAAAGATATAAAAAGAAATGTATAATGATGGAAAATAGACAATCATGACAAGTGGATAAGTATCAGATTAATGGCCGCCACTCAGAAATTTGGTGCAGCAAGGTTATTATCATGTTGTAGGATATAACACTGTGGGTAAAATGCAATTTATTATTTTGTATTGTCCTTATTAACAAAAAAAAAAATCATGTGAAAAAAAATAATTTAAAAAACTCCACGTTTTTTTAAGATTTACATAAAAAAACTTTTGTGTATTGCACATGCATTAACTGCAAAAATTATTATATTTCAACTACTAAAATGATTTTTTTACCCTTACAATTTAATTTTATTCTGCATTTATTTTTTAATACTTTTTGTTATTATTTTTTTTAAAAAAATAACACCCATATCATAAGTCATTTGAATTTGCAACCATGTTCTTTTAATTCTTTGCTTCAAACCAGAGTTTACTAGATGGATGAATAATTTATATATTTGTAGTTGTACACTTATTTTCTTCTAGTTGTTGTATTGTAGAGTTTATAACTCCAATATATTGTTAAGAGTTATCTGGATTACGATCTTACGCTCGATTTGAACATTGTATTTGACCATGATAAGTTTATTGCGAATTAGTTTTAATGTTGATATTATATGTAGTAATGCTTTCGCTGAAAAGATTGCTAGTAAATATTTATTTTAAAATATAGTGATCGTACTAAATGCTTATCGATGTGCAGACACTTTGTACGATTATCTAGTAACACTCTGATTGTATTAGTTCATTTTAATGAGAGAGATGTTACATATTTGTGGTTTTTATTTATTTATTTTCTACCCCTTCTCTCTCTTCTCCTCTTTTATCTCCCATTTCTAAATATTTTTTCTTTAATTTTTTTATTTATTTTATTTTATTTTATTTTATTTTAAATTATTTTATCTTTCACTTATCAGTATCTTGTATAAAATATATTAGAAAGATTTTAATAATATAAATACCGCTAAAATTTAAGCATGTAACTTAATTTTTTTTTATTATATATACACATACCGAATATGTCCAAATTGCTAGGAAATATAAAAAGTTTTCATTACTCTTCTCCCTCTATTTTTCCAAGGCGCCTTTTTTTGTCCTCCTCACATTTCTCTCTTCAAAACCCCGTGTTAGCTTCTCTTTCTTTAAATGTACAATTTAATTTAATTTTAAATTTATTTTTTTACTTATCATAAGTCTAATAAATATATTAAAAATAATTAAATTTAATATGAATAATAAAAATAGTTGTAATAAATATTATATATATATATATTTACATAGAACTAATTTTTTAACTCGTGCGTGGCACATGACAATAATTACAAATTAAAAGATTTTATATTTAATTTAAGATATAACATAAATAATGAGACTCCTCTACAGATATTACAAATGTACAATAATCAACAAAACAATTATTGAATACAATTCAATTATTGAAATAAAAAAAAATGAGAATATTTCATGTAAATATGCCTTATTTTAATCATATCAAATATGATAGGAGTTGCACAATTTTCTACAAATCTTTATATTTAGTTGCACGAAAAATATTAATATTTAAAATGATGATATTTAGAATAAAAAATTATTTAATATTGATAACCCCACATATAAAATGTGAAATTTTATGGGAAAAGGAAAAAAAGAGGAAAACTTACCTTATGTGCTTTGAATTTGTTAATGTTGATATTCAACATTTGTTCATACTCATCAATTATTTAAAGTAATGAATTTGTAAAATTGTATTAAATGTCTTGAACAACAGACATGTAGATTATTTAATTTTATAGATTTTTTCTCTCTACTACAAAATATTTAAGTAATAAATTGAAAAAAACATTTTCAATTTTTCTTTCATGATATTTGTCATTTTTTTTCTCTTGAAATTTTTTTGATTGAATGTTCCATACCAAAAGAGATAGTTATTTAAAGTAACGCATTTTCAATCCATGTGAGTAAATATTAAATTACATAATAGAAGCGATAATACGTACCTCAAGCCATGACTTTATTTTAATAACTTTCTCATTCTATTAAAACTCAAATTTCGGTACTTATCATTCAAAATCTTGTTATATACTTTTTGAGAATAAAACACGTTACCCAATAAAAGTAAAAGGCTTGACACAGGAGTAATAATAATTTTTTTCATATTATCTTCATCTTGTTTGTTTCACCGCTTCTTAAAAATTGATTTACCCAATCTAATTGAGTTCATATAGATTAAAGTACACAATCTTTCAACTCTCACTTGCGAACACTGAATTTTATCATAATAAATAATAAATGACTGACATGTTTATTGTGAAATATTAAACTAGAATCAAACTTTCAAAACTAAAACGTCCAATTGTTTATAAACATCTTAGCAAACCTTTATAAACCAGGAATGCTTTCTTTTAGCATTTTCATAATAAAAGGTTTTATAAAATGCTTCAACATTATCCCAATAATTACATTTTATCAGAATTCGTTGTTCAGGGAGAATATATTCCCTTTCTTAAAAAGTACTAAGTCCCCATTCCTCAGCACTTATAATAGTTTTTATTATGATTTTACTGAAGTTATAACTTTGTTTTGAATGAGTGGGAAAGAAATGTGTAAATTCACATGATCCAATATGAGTAAGAATATACTCATAATTCATTCTAAACTTATAAGTCCTTCCAGCATATGATGTTGTATTAAGATACCTCTGGAGCAATGTCCAAGGTTCATCTCTCCATTTGAGATCCTTATTTTCCAAGAGCAAAATTATTTCATGATTAGAACTTTACTCAAAGTTGAACTTATCATCCTGTTCATCATCAGCCACAATTTTGGCAACGGATGGGTTATTATCATGTTCTTGATTTTTCTTTGTTTTAAGGAATTCTATAAATTCCTTATACATTGGATCATCTTTGTTAGGGATATTACCCTGCGATGATGAGGCAATATTCTCTTTAAAAAAAAAATTCTATCCCATGTGGAACAAATATTGTCTTCCTCCCCTATTAGGAGGGTAATTACCTCTGTCACCTCTTCCTCGTGGAATCATATCCTAAAGAGAATCAAGCAATAACTTTATTAATTTCTGTCTTAATATTATTAGACAAATCAGTATAATATTGAAGCAGATTATTAATAATCTCAATAATATTTCGCTCATGTGGCAAAGTCAATAAATATTTCAAATTTTCAATTTCCTTATAAATTATTCGAGATATTCGCACCATTTTGGGTATTCCCAAATATCTTCTATCCCTTTGGACAAGGCGTCTATTATAATAATGGATATTATCCATTCTATAAAAATCTTCCTGTAATACATCCAAGTAAAATGAACAAATATTATTATTCATTTAAACAATATTTCTACAGATAGTCGTCGATCTACATAAAATGAAGCTTTGAAACAAGATATAAATAATGACAATCAAGATATTCTCTATCCTCATCATTAAGAGGTTGATTCTCATCCAAATTCCTATTATTATCAAGAACATATCTAATATCTTTAATCTGTTGTCTAAGCAATCTGGTTCCTTGAACAAGGCTGGATATACCAACTGTTGGATATGACTTAAATATAAGTCTTCTACAATGGAGTCGGCTATAAACCCTTTTATCCCAAACATTAACATCCATAACAACTTTTTGTTGATTAGAAGCCATTTTGTAAATACTCAGGGGTCAAAAAATTTGAAAGACCATTATCCTTCCCTTTCTTAAAATATATTTCAAAATCAAAAGGGACTAAGTGTGCCTATCATCTAGCAAACATTTGTTTAGAAACATCATGTTTAAAATCTTCTTTAAACATAGTTTTAACAGATTGGCAATCTGTATAAATAGAAAATTTCTGACTATATAAATCATCTTGAAATTTCAAAACACATTTAACTATAACAAGAATTTCTTTTGCTATAGTAGCACAATTCTATTGAGTATTATTCCATTTACTAGAATAATATCTAACAAGATATTCTTGTTTATCATGAAGAGATATCTATGTCAGTATTCCTCCATATCCTATATTAGAAGCATTAGCTTTAATAATTTTTTCCCAATCTGGATTAGCAATCATTAGGCAAGAAAGATTATTAACTTTTTGTTTAATATTCTTAATAGCTTGAGTATGATCATCAAACCAAGGCTTAGGGATCTTTTTAAGTCTATCATATAAGATAGCAGTATCTTGAGCTAAATTTTTATAAGATGGAGAACAATAATTAAGACTTCCTAGAAATCTTTGTAACTGGGTTTTATCAATTATTATATTAGGAAACTTAGAAGCAAATTCAATACTTCTATTAATTGTTCTTTTTTCAATATTATGTCCAAGAAATCTAATCTTTGTTTGGAAAAGTGACATCTTTGGTCTGGAAATTACTAAACCACTTTGGATTATTATTTTTCTAAAAATATCAGATGCTTGAAATGTAATTCAATAGTTTTGAAAAATATCGAAATATCATCAATATATACTATGATAAAATCTCTATAAGGAATAAAAATATCATTCATAATATCAAGTAAATCTTTCTTATTAGTTATAGGATATCTAATCCATTTTAAGACCTTATTAAGGGTTTTATAATTTATTACTAACATAGGAACTCCTCTTTCCTGTTCAAAATGTTTATTAAAATAGAAGGTTGTACATGACAATGGTGACTTAGAGTTTCTTATTAATCCCTTTTGTAATAAAGAAGCAATTTTTTTTTACACAACTCTAAATATTTAGAGTTCATTTGACAAGGTCTTGCCTTAGTAGGAATTTTCTTTTCATCAAAATCTTCCTCATAAGGAAGGGAAACAATATGTTTCTTTCTATTCCAAAAAGCATTTGGGTGGTCATTACAGATTTGTAATGAAAATTCATGTATTAACATTTTAATTTTTTCTTGTAATTTAGAATTTTCTAATTTGTCTTCAATATGAAGACTATGAATTTCATGTTTAAGAAAGTTTAATTGTTTATCTTTTTTTATAAGCAAATCTCTTATTTCATTGAGAATTCTAGTAAAAGGTTCAGTTATAAACTAAAAACTCAATTCTTTTCCTTCAAATGTTCCAATAAAACCTTTTTCATCAACATTTTTTAGAGGAAATATTTTCTTTAAAAATGGGGTACCAAGTATAACTTGATTTGTTATATTTTTTACTAGTAAAAAACTAGTAGGCATACGTGTTTTTCCTTTACAAATATATGCCTTTGGAAGTTTATAACTAATATTCGTTTATGTCCATTAGCGGAACTTAAAGTATGAGTGGTTTTATGAAAATATCTTGTAGAAATGATTCCTTCTTGAATACAATTAGGATCTGCACCACTATCAACAAGGGCAGAAAGATCCTTTATAAAATTATTATCAATCAAAAGAGTAATTTTCACAAACCATTTTTGTGAAGTTACCATCTCAAGGGTTGACAAAAAATTTTCTTGTTCTGAAAACTCAATTTGTTCAAAAATATTATTTTCAGGACTATGTGAAATTTCTTTTCCTTTATAAGATGTTTCAAGTTTAGAAATTCTTTTATCAAAAGAATTATTTTGTGTTTTTAAAAGAATAATTTCTTGTTTAAGATTATTAACCTCTTGTACTAAATCTTGTACTGTAGTAGGAGTTTCTATATGTTGCTTTTGTTTTAAAATTTTCTGAACCTCAACCATAGTATAAGGTTCTGGAGATTAGTTATTTCTACTAGAGCTACTTGATTCATTTATAACTTGTTCCATGATTTTAGCTTTTAATTATGAATCCTTAATATATTTTAATAATTTAATCAAATGATTTTGATTAATCATATTAATCTTAAAATCTTTAAATTGAGAAATAATTTGATAAAGCTCATCATTTTCGCTATTAACCTCTTGTTTTAAACAAGGTTTTCTTCCTTGAAAATTTTTACAACAGATTTGTTGTTCATATTCAGAATCTAAACTTGAATAATATTCTTCATTATTAAGAATCTGCATATTATCAGTTTGATTAGAGAAGGTAGAACTTTCACTTCCTGTTTCATAATTTTCAGCATCAGAATTTAATAAAAAATTTCTAATGTTTCTTTTAAATCATTATCGATATTAAGATTGTTAATCTTTTATTTGGTCTTACAATTCTTATAATAATGACCAACTTTTCCACATTTAAAGCAAGCATTAGATTTTTTAAAATTCTTATAATTTTCTTTCCTTTCAAATTTTCTTTTTTCTTTTCTTTCAAATCTTTTCTTCCTTTGATTAGAAGAGTATGATTTTCTTTTGAAAGGTTTTATATTTCCTTTCTTTTCTTTATGATGTTTTGGTTGTTTAGGAACAAGAAGATTTATACCAAATTGGCCACAAAACTCTCCTGGTTGTCGCTTTTCATTTAAATGATGTTTTAAAATTTGTTGATTCAATTTTATCTCATTACAAAGAGATAAACCTTCCTGTACACAGGTTCCTATTAACTTACCAAAAGTATATTAATCATAATTAATATAAATTTCTCCCTTTCTAAGAGTTTTTCTAACTCTTTCAGCAAATAAAGTGGGTAATCCATCTATAGACTTTGATTTCCAGTGAGAACTATTAGACTCAGGTAGTTCCATAACTCTACTTAAAAACACATCCTTATACCATCTAAAAGATGTTAATGTAGGAAAGAGTCCTAATGTTTTCACTATAATCAGACCACCTTTTAGTAAAGTGCTCTATAATATTTATGACCAGTTTATAAACTGCATTTTCAACTTGAATTTCATTTTCAATTTGTACAATATTAAGAATTTTATCTCTAGTTTCTTGGTTAAGATAATTATCCCGCCAACCTTTTCATTGTCCTGTAAATTCATCAATAATCATAAGCAATGACTTTATCACTATTACCATTATTTTTACAAATAGTGTTATACATAAGCATCCTATGAACAACATTATATATTTGTCTTTCAATAAATCCATCAACATTCCATTCATAAATATTTTTACTGCAATAATTGTTATTATGAACAAATGCTTGTTCTTCATAAAGAACATCTTGAAGTGTAGGTCTTGGATAATAAAAAAACCCTCTGATTAGGTTTATCAGCGTATTTACTAAAATATTTTCCCAATTTATTTCTCTTCTTGAACGACTTGCTTATAATTTTGTTCTTCCCTTATATCATTCTCAAATTCAAGAGTGTTTAATCTTAGATTACTAAACTTTTCATCAAGAATCTTTTCAAGATCAATCATAGACTTTAATTTAAAATTTTTAATTTCAAGTGGTGGTTGAATACTAGGAGTAGCCACTGATTCTTCAATTTTTTCAGAAATTTCTTTAGTATTCTAAATTTGTTCTATCTTTGATAAGGCATTTAAATTTGCAACTCTATTATTTAAAAGAGTCATATCTCCCCCTATAATTATTAAATACATATTAGTATAATTTTGTTGTTTTATCATAGCATTAAAGTGTTTAACTTGAACATGAAAAGTTTCATTTTCAAAAAATTTTTGAAGTGCTATAAAATATCTTGAATCTCCTTCTTTCCCATATTCAAATTTGGTTTTTGGTGGAAAAATCGATTTTACAATTTTCCATCAGAAAGTTTATAATCTCTTTCTAAAACAGAAATATAATTTTCAACATAGGTTACTATAAACCAAGGAACAAAAGGAATGAATTGGTTTTTTTCTCATAAAAATTCATAACATGTTTCTTGGAAAATTATTCTATCTTAAGAGTTGAAATTTTCAAATAACCATTTTTTAAATGATTCCCATCTTGGTAACCTAAATTATTCTCTTATAACTTGTCTAGCCAAGGATCCTGGACTAAAATCAATTTTTTAGTTTATATCCATTAAATAGTAAAATCCATTTCTGATTGAGTAGGATCCTGATTATATAAATCAGTTTCATTATAAGCTCTAACAAAATTATCTTTTAGAACTTTTATATTGTCAAAATATTCATGTTTAACATTATCTCGTATCTAGGAGGTTGAAGCCCTAGAAGGTTCATTAACTTCATCTTTAAATTCTCTCAATCTAGATGTAGATGCTCTAGATGGAGTTGGAGTTTCTATAACATAATCAATTGGAGATATATATGAATATCTAGACTTACTAGATCCAAATTCAATTCTAGGTAAAGATCTTTGTTTATTATGAAACTGGATGTTAACTTCTCCTTCTGGAGTTTGATCAATATTAGTAGGTAGTGTTTGAATATTAGGTTGAATTGGGATGGCTTTTTCCATAATCTAGTTGTCAAGAAAATTTATTTCTTCCCATTTAATAGCTCTTCTTGTAGTAATATTAGATTTACTAAAATTGGTTTATACCAGTATAGTTTCATTCGCGAGTTTATTAATAAGTTTACATTGAGGATTCAATGTATGCAAAGGTTTATAATAAATTCTATGACAAACACATATCACTTCAGATCCGGGTGCATAATTATAACCATGAGTTTTAACATTCAAAGTTTAAGCATCACAAATATTAGCATCAGTCAAAGATAATTGTAAATTAGGATAGAAATTAAAATAAACAAGGCCATGGGCTAAACTTGATTGTATTATTTCCATTAGAGATTGTTTCCAATTTGAATTTCTACCATCACGTAAAGCTGTTCTAAAGCTTTCAAGTAGTCCTTCTAATGTAAGTGGTTTAAAAGCCACTTGAACTAATCCAACGTGGATAAACTTTTGAGTATATTTATATAAATTTACATCTTTTTCACCAAGCAATCTTAGTATCATGTCATCATTATTTAATTAAATTGTTTCTTCAGTAATTTTTACTACGTGCTTTAAGCCTAATTTTGCAAATATTCCTAGTTGATCTATAACCTTGGGCTCAATTTTAGGAATTGTCCATCTACTTAATAGATCTGAAAAAACATGTATACCTACTAGTTTTTTACTAGTAAAAAATATAACAAATCAAGTTACACTTGGTACCCCATTTTTAAAGAAAATATTTCCTCTAAAAAATGTTGATGAAAAACGTTTTATTGAAACATTCAAAGGAAAAGAATTGAGTTTTCAGTTTATAACTAAACCTTTTACTAGAATTCTCAATTAAATAAGAGATTTGCTTATAGCAAAAGATAAACAATTAAACTTTCTTAAACATGAAATTCATATTCTTAATATTGAAGAAAAATTAGAAAATTCTAAATTACAAGAAAAAATTAAAATATTAATACATGAATTTTCATTACAAATCTGTAATGACCACCCAAATACTTTTTGGAAGAGAAACAAACATAATGAATAATTTACACAAATATTGAGTAATTTGCACTGTCAACCATTATCTTTTATACATTGTGACAATTTATTTATTTTTATAAATAGGACCTGAAAAAAAAAAAGCTCTACTATTTTATTATAATGGTTGGTCTCATTATTAATTAATACATAAATTATGTAATAACATAATGAAATGGATAATAGTTCGGTTAATTACAATTACCAAAGATTATAGATTTTATCGCTAGTGATTTATCATCCTGCAGATCATTTGTGGATAATGATCTACCATGTTCTTTAGAATACTATAATTAATTTAATTAGATATGGGCTAAACACAAAAAACATCGAAATGAAAAATAATAAACTTTATAAAATTAGAGAAAAATAACAATAGAAAAACAAAATTTTCAAATATCATACATTAATTAGATATGGGCTAAACACAAAAAACATCGAAATGAAAAATAATAAACTTTATAAAATTAGAGAAAAATAACAATCGAAAAACAAATTTTTCAAATATCATACATTAATATATCATCTAATTAAATGTCAATTACAATAAAAATTATCTTCACAATTAAATATACCTCCAAGATCTGATTACAAACAAGCTTTCGGATGAAGAGAGGGATCTGATGGTGATGCCGATCGATCAAGCCGAAGTAATGAGAGCTCTGAAACAAATTCACCCCTCAAAAGCCCCGGGGCCAGATGGATTACCGTCGGTTTCTACAAGAAATATTGGTACATAGTCGGCAAGGATGTCATGGCAGGGGACGTGAACTCGCTGGCTGATATAAATAACACCACCGTAGTGACGATCCCAAAAAAGGCTGGTGCGATGTGTGTTACAGACTTCAGGTCTATCAGCCTGTGCAGTAACATACAAAATTGTCGCGAAAATTTTAGCAAATAGATTGAGGAAGGTACTAGGCAAGGTGATTTTGCCAAACCAAACTGCTTTTATTCCAGATCGAATAATCCACGACAATGCTATAATAGCACGTAAGGCAATGCATGTGCTCAGAAAAAGAAAAAAGGTGAATTTAGAAGAGGTGGCTGTGAAACTAGACATAGCAAAGACCTATGACAGAGTCGAATGGGAGTTTTTGTTCAGCCTTATGAAATATATGAATTTTCATCCAAGGTGGATCGAATGGATCAGGATATGGATCTCCACAGTGTCTTTCCAAGTGCGTATAAATGACTCACTATGTCGAGAATTCCAACCAACGACGGGATTGAGACAATGGGACCCATTACCCCATATCTCTTCCTATTATGCATCGAAGCTTTGTCGACACTCATAAAACAGGTTCAGTCCCGAACATTGCTGAGAGGATTAAGGTTGGCAAAAGGGATGCCTCGGCTCTCACGTTTATTCTTCACCGACGACTCACTCATCTTTCTCCGGGCCAAGCAGAACCCTTTTACACAAGTATGAAGGATGGACGGGGCAAAAGGTGAAACTGAGCAAGACCGCACGTTGCTAGATTATGTGCCACACGTTGAACTAGGCCTGTCAATGGGTGGGTAATTACCCACCCAGGCCCAAAAAAACAAAATAATACCTAAGCCCAAATCCAATTAATTTTACCCCGACCCAAACCCAACAAAAAAATATCATTGGGCTTCGATCCAGATATTTACCCGATTACTACCCAATAACCCGTAACCCAATCCCTACCCAAAAACAAGATCATATTTTTATTTTTATTTTAAAAAATTGATATACTAACATCATTTGTTGTAATCTAATTTGATATGAATTGAAAAAATATACATCTGATTTTTTCTTCATATTTTAAAGAGTTGGCTATTGTTGGACGAAATCATAAATACTTAGTTAGAACTAATACAATTTTAAAACTTTCTTTATTATATTTGTATTTGTAAGCATGATCTAATCATTTAAAAATTTGCATAATAATTTACATAATTACTGTACTTTTTTGAAAATAAATTTTGGTAGGATATTACGTAATTAATGTAAATTATTTTTTTGACTCATAATTATTATATAAGGTCAAAGATAAATAATATATAATAATTTAGGAGGATATATGGGGATTAAAAAATTAAATAAAATCATTAATAATGGAAGAAGTTGTCTATATATATTTATGGAATGTGCATTAGGAGATATTAGAAAAGCATAACAAATAACTATTATGTAATACATGTATATTCATTATCATTTCAACTTATTTAAGATTTATCAACAAAAAATAAATGAAAAAAAAAAATCTACTCAGCCACTCTATTTTTTATAAGATACATCATTCACATCAAACATTTTGATGCATCAAGAAATGCAATAAAAGAAGAACCTCATATTACATAACTACACAATCGAGTTGAAAAATTCAATAATCTAAATGTTATACACCAAATACATTTGATATCAGGAATTGCATATTGAACAAATTAATACAAAATCAATTGATTTTCAAAACTACTATTTTCCATCATAAAATAATATGAAAACCAAAAAGAAAAACAATGAACTTTAAAGGTAAAAAGAAAAACTAAAAAGAGAAAAAGATATTATGTTAATGCCTTACAAAATATGTTTTTTGGAACAAAAAGATAAAAAAAATGAAAAAACTATCAAAAATCAACCTTTAGGCGCATTAATAATTTCTCGAATTGTGAGTATGAGTATCACAATCAAAGACCATCCACAATTACATATGCCTCCGGATACATTTCTCGTTGAAAAGAAAACAGAGCCTAATTTTGATAAATCAAGCTTAATTGATATCCAATTTTGGGGTTGGGATTGACAGGGGGAAGATTATCTGAGTTGTTATGAAAGGCAAAAGTTTTAGAATATATAAACTGAAATGAGATGTTTTCAATGAAAAATTAGGAAATGAATTCAAGAAAAAGAAATTATAAGAATAATATAAGAAATTGATACTAATTTTGAGGGAATGATTGGCTTAGTTATTGTCCCATCTAAAAAAATACTTCAATATAGCAAATTTAAAAAAAAAATAGATGAAGTTAACTAAATATGGAATATGGGACAAATTATAGATTGTCATGGTAAGAATTAATGCATTATAAGAATAAAAACATGAATATGATATTAATCAATAGCTTGAATGGCTACATTCCATGTATATATGTCAATATGTAAATACAATGACTTGAGAAATTTATGACTTACTATAATGATAATAATAAGGGGATTTATATATAAAATTAGAAAATCAAATCTGAAAATTCAAATAATAAGGCATGAATTTCTTAAAATGAAGAATGGTATACAATATATATATATATATATATAATATGCATTCCATCATGTCAATTAACTACTTATCAAAACAAAATCACTTGTTAAATTAAGATGGATTAGATAATGGTATTAGATCATTTTAATTATGAAAAGATTTTAATGTGAATTAGAAGTTCAAAATTTAGCTAAGAAAAACGTCTTATATGGCAAAATAATGAAAGAACAACTTGTTACCTCATTGTCCACATAAGAAAGAGATCGACGTATAAGGTGGATATTATTATTATTATTATTATTATTATTATTATTATTATTATAGAGACATATATATAAATGAAAGTTGATAATTGCATGTGGTTGGAAAATCTGGTCAAATTCACATGTAATAACTAACATGAATTCGGACCGATATCAAGGAATTAAAGAGTGAAGGTAAACGATAATTTTATACACACACACACACACACATAAAATTTAAGAATTTGCACTAACTGATGAAAAGTTAATAATAGAAAAACTAATTATTGCATATAATTAATTATAAATTATATTTAAGAAAATCATTAATTATAATGAATAATTTAAGGAGTTAAATATAAATATGCTTGAACATAATGAAATTAGATAAATTTAATCATAAAAATATTTTAATGTACGATGGAAGTTTAAAATATAATATGAAAAACATTTTATATGCCAAAATAATGAAAATAACTTTTTCACCTTATTGTCCACATAAAAAAAAAATAGTTACATAAAGTAGACATCATTTCTATACTATTATATATTTGAAGAAGGTATTTCACTCAAATTCCTTCAATTTTAACCAAATTCTAATTTTCTAAAATTTTGATTTTTTTTTAAAACAAAAAATATATTTTCAATGAAATTATTATGACATTTAATTTAATACAACATTCTCAAAAGGCACACAATATAAAAAAAATTGCTGATTACCATAATTTGAAAAGGCACACAATCCAAAAAAACCTAATGATTTTTTTTTTCACATTTTGGACTACAATACCAACAAGCATATCTTCAAAAGATATAAAATAAAAAAATAAAAAATAACTTGATGATTTGTTTTTTTTACCTTTTGGACTACAATAACATCAAATATATTTTCAAAAGATATACTAGTATAGAAATGGTATTAAATTAGAATTTCAAAGATATTAAAAAGAACTTGAGTAACTTCAAGTCATGTCTACATTTCCTATTTTTTGCAGTTGTGCCTGTTGGTACTTTTTGAGGTAACTTTCCAAGTCATTTTTACGTTTTTTTTTATCCTTTTAACGTTTCCTATTTTTTTGCTTGTACAGTGGTATGGTTTATCGACTGTTTTCCTATTTTTTCGGTACATTTGTGATGTATAAAGAGAGTGAAAGTGTAGATTATGTTTGCACTGTTAATCCTCATGTTGGAGCCCTGGTTCCTTGCTCTTAATCTATTCCATGTGCACTCAGCATTATTCGATTACTGCCGATGAGGCCTAGCTCAACTGGGAAAGCTGAGGCCCCAAGATTCTAAAGGTCTTGGGTTCGATTCCCACCGATAAATGTGTGGACTTTATTTCTACCTTTATGGTAGTTTATTATCCTACTTTAATAGTAGTTTATTGTAATAGTTTATCTATAGTTTGTGAATGATATTGTTTGAAACATGATGTAATAGTTTGATTTGTACTCGAAGAGTCATTGATGTAATCTGATGATATGTATTAAAAAAAAAAAAGCATTATTCGATTACTGTTTTTAATTCATCGATATAAATCCCGTACTATTAATGCATAAGAATAATAATTATATATAAATAAAATTTTACAAAAGCTGGAATCATATATATTTATAGAACTCATGATATTTTTAATTATTTTTCGAACTATTGTGGTGAGCTTGAAATTTCTTTAATATAAAGTCATTTGAAAATCTTCTCTATTTACTCTCAAGTCATTTTTTTCAAATTCAAGACCTTCAATATTACAGATGATAATTCTGTTACGTATCTAAAGTTTATGATAATATGCTCATTCAATTTAATTGTTTGAAACGTTTTATGTTGGGATGAATTTGAAATTTTAAATTCATATAAGATTATTAAGTCATTCAAAAAATTATTTCCTTCTCTCTCTCTCTAGATCTCTCTCTCTCTCTCTCTCTCTCTCTCTCTATATATATATATATATATATATATATCCATCCATTAATCTATTATTTCCATAAAGTCAATCAAAAAGTGGTGATCGTAGTCATAGGACTTAATAACCATATAAATATATTAAATTATTGATTTTTTGTTATATCCATGTAATTGGTTCTTAAAAAAAGGTTATAATTATATTGTGGTCGTAGTCATAGGACTTAATATACTTACTTTTGAACTCAATTTGATCTATAAATTTAAAATATATATCCGTGTATTGAACTCAACTTAACTACCTATAAAATTAAGTTACGCAGTCTTAATTAACCTATGCAAATTCACATAAAAAATGCATTTTTTATTTCAATTGTAATTGTAGATATAAAACTCACGAGGATGCTCGCTTTAATGTATTCTCTTATTAGTGAATTAATTAAAAGATTGCTATTTTTTTCTGTTTTTTGTGGTAATTTAATATTTGGTGATCACATGAAAGGGTAATTGAAATGTACCTATTGTTTTTAGAAAGCTAATGCAAACAATTTAAAACAGTGATGCCTATGCACATCTCTTTTGTAGGGCCAATTTTCACACACACACACACGCAAAATATATATATATATATATATACACACACACACACACACAACTATTCTTGATATAGAGAACTTTAATACAACATTCTCAAAAGGCACACAATCAAAAAAAAAGCCTAATGATTTTTATTTTTTTTACCTTTAGGAAAAGGCACACAATAAAAAATAAATAAATAAACCTGATGATTTTTTATTTTTATTTTTTTTACCTTTTGGACTACAATACAAACAAATATTAAAAAAAACTTGATATTGAACTTACCATTTCTCAATTTCCTAAATTATTACTAAAACATTGAAGAGGATTTTTATTGTTTTACTAAAACAAAGCCTCATTTCCCACTTTCATATCAAGAGTGTTTATGCAGTTTGATCAAAAAAATTACTTTTGCATCCACATAATTTAAGAAATATATTATGCATGGAATTCATTATACTATGAATTATCAATATGACATTTAATTAAAAATTTTGATTGATATCATTCATTTCGTGCATAACACGGATTGCATACTAGTTAAATATATATATTGGATACTAGATTAGATTAGATTAGAGTAGAGTACAGTAAATAAGATATAAAAGATAGAAGAACAATTTATCCATCTCATTATCCACGGAAGCAATCAATCAAGAAACACATGAGGCATACATCATTTTAAATATACTAGATTAGCTGTGCCCGCGAGTTATTGCTAAATCCAGGCGCGGATATTCAAAATAGATACGTATATAAATATAAACAATCAATGACACATTGGTTTCGGGAGGACTTGTGGACCGAAGCAAGAGACGACGCAGACTACATCCGCGGCGCCGCAGCCTTGGTAGCAGGAGATGGCCCCAGCACCCGGTCGTCCAAGCCCACAATCTGTGCCGCAAGAAATTGTTTTCCGGCCACAATTCAAGAGGCATTGCCCGATTGTCGACTGCCCCTCAGCGCACGGAGCCAGCTCGGCGCAGCTCCACACCAACACCATCAACGCGATCACATTCAACCATCGCGGCGCCATCGACATTGAGGTACTTCTCGAGTGAAATTTTGGGTGATTTGATCGAGGAACTGATTGCGGGTTCAATTTATATTTATATTGTTTTCTCTGTTGATTTTGATTGAGTTTGGAGAAAACGGTTTTGCTTTTTTCAATCTTTTAGTTCATGAGGGTGGCGTGATGGTTTGTTGATTGTTGTCCTGATTTGTGATCTATCTGTTCTTTTTTTTTTCTCTTTTCAACAACAACGGTGGCGTTATGCTTGTTTTGTACCTTTTGGTGCATGAGAATAGAGAAGGGGACAGAGGGGTTGTCTCCGCCTTAACTAATTCGCTAAAATTAGATTTTGAGGAATCTCGGTGTTGTATCATAGAGTGTGTGTGTGTGTGTGTGTGTGCGCGCACACACACACACAGAGGACTTGGTGCCACTGTAAATTGTTGTTTGATCTGATAATACAATCTTGAAGAGTACATGGACGGTTAATTGTTCCAATTAGATCACATTTTTGGGACTCGAACTCATGTTTGGACTTAGGTCCAATGGGGTCTAATACGAATTTAGGCTAAGAATGTTGTTCTTTTATATGGCAAAACCATCAATGATCAATCAGTATGAAATTAACCTAAAATCAAGTACTCAGCTCATAAAGTGCTCTGTTTAGTCATAAATAACTACAACTTGGTGCATTAACTTGATCATGCGTGTAAATGGGAATACAAAAAACATGCGTGTAAATATATTTTTCGATCATACATAGTAGTAGTGTAGATTTTCTTTTACTGGTAAGACTACGAACACATAACCAACTCTCATCAAGAATACAAAAGGCATAGATTGTGGAAATTAATGGTAAGAGTAGTTGAATAAATACATATATAAAATGAGTCTTGCTCTCAATTGTGGGCATTATTACTCATCAGCAATTTCCCTGTCAAACCGCACGCAAGAGCCTCATTAGGGATCTTCTTGATACGGTGAATGCCCTCAGCGAAAACGACTCCCATTCCCAAATGCAAGTGTGGCTCAATATGACAATGGAACGCCCACGCGCCTGGATTATCTGCCACAAACCTTATTGCTGTCCATCCGTAAGGGAAAATGATTGCCGTGTTCCTGTATGGAGGGTTCTTCAAGTTGAACTTCGCCTCATCTTTATCGGTAAACTTCCCTTCTCCATATCCGAGCACCCAAAAATCGTGCCCATGCAAATGCCACGGGTGTATCTCGCTAACATTAGCCTTTAGTGCATTTGCATTTTGCAATATTACGTCGACCGTCGTGTTGAAGTTGAGCATGTAGACCCCACTTCCGTACGTTGAGTTCTGGTTAGGTGCAGGCTTCATGACATCATAGTCATGACTGAATTTATCCGGAGGGGTATTTTTGTCAAAAGCATTAGACAGGCCATATCTTATGGAACCTAAGTAGGGAGTAGCTGGGAGGACTAATGACACATTATTGATAGCCCACTTGGTGTACCCGTCAATAAAGTTTTGCGTGTTTAAGAGATAGATTCTCCTGTGGTACGTGGACGGGGGCTTGCGGGAGCCCATTAGGGCAAGAATCTTGTTGGAGAAGGCCTTGCTGTAATTGTAATCGTCCCATCGTGGTGGGACTGGTGGCGGTATATTCAGGAGCCTTGATGGCGACGTTGTGTGATAGTTGAGTATGGTTAGGCCCGGTGGAGTCTTCGGCTCTCTGCCTCGTACATTAACCGATATCCAATAGTTTTTGGAGGGGTCTTGATCAGTTGTGAAAAGGACTGAATAGCTCTCACCAGAATATATGTCCATATTGTCCACTGAGGCTGGCTGGAGATAGTTGCCATCAGCTTCAACCAGCACCATCTTGTGATTCTTGATATTTTTTTAGGAAAAGACAAAATGGATAGGAATTAGTCCTTGTCTGAAATAAACGATGTAACATCATTTGAAATAGAAAATTTGCACTGTAAATAAGTACAAGGCTGAAACAAACACAGGAAGGATATTTACATGGGAAAGTCACTTCATGTATCCCACGTATAAAGAGTGTCCAAATGTTACAATTTTTATGGTTTTCCTATTTGCTAAGAAGAGTTGAAGGACCGGTAAAAGAAAGGGAAATTTTTGTATACATTGGGTATGCCTCTCATTTTTGTATCTAATTGTCAGGATTAAGCCACATAAATATTTATGAGTTATTTGTTTAGTACACATAAAATGTGGTCTAATCCTAATCATAGAGTGTATGAGTGAACCCAAAGACATAAGAATTTTCCGTGTAAGAATAAGCGCCCATCTTTGTCACTTCACAAAGAAAATTAGAACATTATCCTGATTGGATGCTTTCGTTTCTGACCTATGCCAAGGAACTAGCCAAAGTTTGTGGTCATTATTTCCCTGACAGACAGTGAAGAATTTAATTTTATTCGTACCATAAGGTTCTCATTCCAGCTAAAAAAACTGGTCATTTTCCTCCTTTTATCTCACACTTCCGCTATACAAAAAAGTAGTTCATAAAAAATATCTTCTCTTAAAGAGACTCTTTGTTTTCAATTTTAGTGGATGGCTTCTTCTAACCGTACTGGAGTATAGAATTTTCTTGGTGTTTCTCTAGTTAAGTTTGCATATAATTACTTCATCTGATATAAATCATTATTTGCAATCGAGCTAAATATTAAAGTGAACGTACGAATACCCATTGGGTATGATAACCGGGCATGAATGGGTAAGACCCTAGCCTAATCATACACTAGTATGAGTAAGGTAAAGATAGAGCTCAAAATTTTAAGATACGGATAGAGTTCGAATACAGAGTGTACTGATAAAGAGCTTCAATTTGACAGAGTTTCTTAACTGTACTACTTTTCAATATTCCCAAAAAAAAATTTGTGCCTAGAGATTCCAAAAATAATTGACAAATTTTTTGTGCAAGTAATATAAAGTAAGTCTATTGAACCATATTCTATTCCTTTCTTTTTTATTCCCCAAAGGGACACTTCAATTTTTCTTTCTACAAAAAAAAGGTACCAATTAAATTGTGTCCACCACCCACTCCCCCAACTTGTACACTTTTTTCCTAAAGACCATTAAATATAAGAAAACTCTTGCCAGCACCTAATTTGATCGCACCTATCAAATTATATAATGAGTGTTTAGGCAATTTGTCATTTTTTTATTTTTTTAAGAAATATGCATCTATCATATGATAAGTATAATTTACTCATTACGTTATTAGTGTTTATAATGCCCAACCTGAATGTCATATTATTTTAGTAGGAATATACACAAGTGATCCGTTGTGGATCGTTGCATCATATGTGATCGTGTAAGTATTTTACTTATTACATCGGCATATTCGTAACTATTGATTTACATTTCAATTGGATATATATTTACTCTGTGTGTGTGTGTGTGTGTGTGTGTGTGTGTTTCTTACCCCAATAGCCAAGTTGAGTGCAGCTAAGGCAGTGGTGCTGGCTATCCTGAGCCTGTAGGTCTTGTTGGGTTGGACCTTGAGGATGTGGGGTGCGTACTGCTCATTGCCTCTTAATTTGCACTGGCTTACTGAGGAATTGCTAAACTGCGCCGCCAATGAGCAATTGAACTGCCCTCTCCCATTAATCAACAAGCTCTACCACAAAAGAAAATGGAAAAAATTTCTATTAATCAGTAAGAAAATCAATTACTCTCTCAATTCCATTTTATTTTTCACTTTAGCAAATAAATATTGTTCCAAAATATTTGTCATTCTCACTTTTTAAAATTGTATTTAATTTTTTTCCAGAGTATACCCTTTCACCTCAATAAAGTATATCATCTACAAATCCCTAAAAAATTATTAGAGTAATATTAGAAATAAACAAGTGTCAAATGATATTTGTTACTAATAATGATATCACTCTAATTATTAAGAGGTTTCAGTACTTTAGAGTATAGATTTTGGTTAGATTTGGTCACTTTAAATCATGTGAAAATTACACTGACTACCCCTAAGGTTTGGCCAATTTATAAAAAACCCTCTACTTTTTCAAAAATTACCAAAAATCCCCTAAGGTTCCATCCATATTACAAACTTATTTCAATTTTTGAATATACCCCTTCCCTTTTTTTGGGTTATTTACACTGACCACCCTGAGATTATGTTAATTTACGAAAAATCCTCTATAGTTTCAAAAATTACCAAAACCCCCTTGAGGTTATACCAATATTACAACTAACACCTACTTAGATTGACTTATCAATAATATTAAATTTTTTTTTCCCTCTGTAATATTGCTATCATAAAATTTTCATGTAATAGATTTGAAAAAAAATGTGATTACGTATTCAAATAAATATTCTTAATTCAATGGTATGAATTTATACTAAATATACGTAAATTTAAAATATTTATTTGAATAAATAATCACATTTTTTTCAAATCTATTACATGAAAATTTTATGATAACAATATTACAGAGGGAAAAAAAAAGAATTAATATTGTTGATAAGTTAACTTAAGTAGGTACTAGTTGTAATATTGGTATAATCTCAGGGGGTTTTTGGTAATTTTTGAAACCGCAAGGGGTTTCTCATAAATTAACCTAATCTCGGGGTGATCCGTGTAAATCACCCAAAAAAAGGAAAGGGGTATTTTCAAAAATTAAAATAAGTTTGTAATATTGATATAACCTTAGGGGATTTTTGATAATTTTTTAAAAAATAGGAGATTTTTCGTAAATTAATCAAACCTTAGGGGTAGTCAGTGTAATTCGCCCTTAAATCATTGGTAATTTATAAGTAGGTTAGGTTTTCTTACCTGAAATCTTTGCATTGTAACAGGAAGCCTTACGAGCCAAATGAACAGAAAATTAAAACACACACACACACACACAATGGATTCTAAATTACTTTTCCTCCGTCAACATTTTAACCAAAAAAGCCGACAGATGTATCATATTCAACTACTTGTCCATTCTGATTGTTTACTTTTTCATTTTTATGATTCACACACTATGCTTGTCTACCCACCTTTCCAAGCTTTATTTTCCTTTCTTGTGTAAAGGAAATTTGTTAGGTCTTTACAAGAAAAAAAAACGACTTATAGGAACTAGAAATTAGGTTAAAAAAAATAAAATAAAAACTCAAAACAAGTGTAGGGAGAGTGTTTTATACTTGCCTTATGAATAATTGATAATTTAGAAAGAGTGACCAATCATTTGACAAGTGCAATATATTTACCATATAATTTGTTGGGTTGGGTTAAATCAAGTTTGGGTAAGAATTTTTCTTTTTACTGTGAGTGGACCTTTCTATTCATTTTAATTATTTGTATTATCTGTAATTGGTAGCTGATAAATGCGCGCTTGTCCCTTTAACCTTGGACTCCATCGCTGGATTCAATCCTTTAACGTATCATAATCAAACTATTTAAGTGCTATATAGCCGTTGTACCAATCTAAACAGATGCACATGTACACGCACACAAACACACACACATAATATATATATATATATATGTAATATTTTGAACTTTATTTTGGTGGTTTGATTACCTGTGGCTCACCAACCCAACGCATGGGCTTGGCTGAGAGGTCAACCTCTTGTTCATGAGTGCCCTTGTGCCACCAATCACTTAGCAAAATACTAAACTCCCCATCATAGTGGAACGGTTCCCTCTCTCCTTGCGCCACGTCGACTATCAATGAACCATAGAGCCCTGCTGATCTTTGCATCCCATAATGTCCATGGTAAAAGTATGTGCCCGCCTACACCAAATCATTACACACACAATTAAAAAAGAAATAAAAACCTAATTTTGTAAAGTAGAATATTATACCTAGTCTAGAATTTTTGGGTTAATGAACGTATACTCCGTTTTTAGAAGTGCATGAAGGATAACTTTAAGGGTTGAACCTAACAACGTGCGTGTGTGTGGTGGTGTGTATGCGTATTGTTGAAAAAGTCTGGAGTTTTTGACTTACTGAATATGTAATTTATCTTTAAAGGTATAAAGAGTGTAATTTAAAATTCGAATTTTGATCGTATTTGTATGTAGAGTGATGTGCATGTGTATTGTCGGAAAAAAAAATGTAGAATATGCCTACCCGCTTAGCAAATTGCTTTTTTCTTGATTAATGAACCATAATCAAAGGCTAAAAAATAAAAGACAGGGTGAACAATAAAAAATTACTCAATGTGTCTTTGGTGATAGTATTCTTTTTCTGCGTGTTTTCACAGACTCCGCATCCAATAGATCAGTTTGCTATTTTTATGAATCAATAGTTTACTTTATTCAAAGTTCTTAATTTGGACTCATTATGCTAGCTAGTAGTCCCATTAAAAAACTTTTTAGGCAATATTTGAATTGATGAATTTGAAATTCAAGATTTTTAAGTTATACTAGTGTATTCTTTAGATTTGTTTCAATAGTTGCAGAGTCGGCGTTTACAGGGTGGGTCACCCTTTTCAAGTTTATATCACAAGCTAAATTATATATATAAATATTTTGAAAATATTTTTAATACAAAGTTATTTGAACAATTTCCCTAAATCTTTTGTTCATGTGGACCGATCGTTCAGTTCAAATTTAATCTTATACTACAATAAAATTATTATTCCTTTTAAATTAATCCTTAGCTAGCAAAAAAAAGAAAGATAAATTGAGATAGCATGGATAATGTACCTTGTCCACTTTAAACCTGTAGACAAATGTTTCCCCAGGATTAATGGCGCACTGAGAGATAGATGCTGTCCCATCTGCCCATGGTGTTCCAATCTGAAAATTAATCAAAAATATTATTAATTCCAAAAATCAATAAATTTGTATATGTTATCGAAGTTATGTTACAGTCAACATATCATGAACCCTTCATGCAATAAACATGCAAATGTACTTGTAAACCTAACAAAATTCTTGGTCAAATCAAATTTGACCGAACTTAACAAATTATATAATAAGTGTATTGCACTTACTATGTAATTGTCATATATTTTGGTTACTCTTCTTAAAATATACACCAAATCACATTATAATTGTGATACACTCGTCACGTAATTAGCAGTTCAACACTAGTTTGAGCCGAGCCGAGTCGGGTCTAGGCTAGTATTCCCTGTAAACCCCTAAACAATCTGAGAGAGAGAGAGAGAGGACCTGTCTGATACCATGCCAGTGAATGACAACTCCTTCAGTGGGGAGCTTGTTTGTGAGCTCAACATGTATGGTGTCTCCAGCCCGAGCCCGGATGGTCGGGCTCGGAAACTGGCCATTGATCCCCATAACTACACCTTCGAGCCCGTCTGGAGACCAATGCATATACTCTACTTCCCATTTGAAATGGCGGGCCTTGGCGGCCATTGCTGAGTTATAAACAAGAACATTTGACGCAATGTAACCACATATAATTAAAACGACCCTAAATGGACTCATCAAACATGGATCACTCAGCAGATCACCCATTGCTTAATTAATATTTGATGAGAATGTTAATTTTGGTTACTAGCGGACTCTAGTACTGCTGGTATTTATATGTCTGTTTATATAGATACAAACATGTATGTATGTATGTATGCATGTATGTATGTATGTAGAGAGAGAGAGAGAGAGAGAGAGAGAGACTTATGGGATCATTGTTACTTTTGCAACGGTGTGGTGTAAAGCAGTAAAGGTATATATTCTTTTGATTTTCACCCATAGTGCGTGGGTCTTGATGGTCTTTGTCATTTTCCTTCTTAGAAGCAAACCAACTTTTACTTCAATAATCATGATATGCTTGTTGTTTGATCATATTTGTAGTTTTTGATTATTTTTTGAAGTGTTTCAAAATAAATTATTTTTGTAGAAAAGTTGTTCTAAAATAAGCATATATAAAAAATATTTAATATTTTTGAAGTATGTAATAGACTTTTAAATTTTAATTTCTCATTTTCATTTAATATGTCATTCTGACTTGAATAAAAGTCCACCTTGATGAGTATATTATTTATATTAGTATATCTGGCACACTCGATGCGTGTGTAAAATAAAAGTAAAATATAATTTCATCTAATTAGTGTTATGCTAAATTCTATATATATATATGCAAATACACATAATTCTTAACTATTATTATTTATATTATCTTTTACATTATTTATAATATATTTATTAAATTGACAAAAATTTAAAAATTAATTTTATATAAAATTGTTTCTTGATTACAAAATAAATAAAAATTGAAAATTGAAAAAATTGAAAAAAAAAAGGATGTGATAGAAAATGGGAGAGAGAAGAAAAAATGGGGGAAAGCGTTGTTGGATAGAAAGAAATGATAGAGGAGAGAGACTCAGAAAAGAGAAGTTAAAAATATTTTAGAAACACCACAATTTCGCACACCAAAGAAAGAGTCTAAGCCCCTTACACTTAATATATAACTAGTAGTCTATTATATTGGGCACACTCGTAATATGTGCAAAATAAAAATGGGATGTAATCTATTAAAATAATAATTAAATTTAAAATAAAGTTTTTATTGAATCTGTATAAACGTGTGTGTGTGTGTATTAATTATTTTTACTATTTATACTATCTTTTGAACTATGTTTTGTATTTTGACTAAATTTATCATAAGTGAAAAATCAAAATTAGTTAAAGTAAGATTAAATTTTATTATTAAAAAATAAGTAGAAAACAAAGTAAAAGAAAGTTCTAGAAAAAGGGTTATGAGAGATGAGAGAGGAAAGAGAATAGAAAAGAAAAATTAAAAGTAAGTTAGAGAGATGAGAGAGAATAATAACTAAATATTTTATACTTAGAGTTATTTTATACTTATAGTTATTTTAGTAGGATATTTTAGAAAGTTCAAAATTACACACACCAAATAAAAAATCAAAGGAGTTCTTACTTAGTATATAGTATAGATAAGCAATTGTCCAAATAGTCACCAAGTTAATTCTAGTGCAATTACCTATCTGTGTTTTGCTTCATACATTTTCTTCGTTGGTATATCGGGTACATTCGATGTATATGTAAAATAAATTTTAAATAATTTAGTCAAATTGTAAATTTTAACAATATAAAATTATTTTTCTGCCAAAATTTCTATGTAAATACACATCTTTCTTAACTATTATTATTTATATTATATTATAGTTATTAAATTTATGGAAAGTTAAAAAAATCATTTTTAAATAAAATTATTTCTTGATTAAAAAATAAATATAAATATAAAGTAGAATATATTTGTGGGGGGGTGGGGGGGGGGGTGAGAGTGTAAATGGGAGAGAGGTGGCGATATAAAAAATAAAAAAATAAAAAAAGAATACGTTGCTGGAGAGATAAACAAAGTGATAAATGAGAGATGAGTAGTTAAAGGGCATTTTAAAAATACCATAATTAAACACATCAAAGAAACAATTAAAGCCCCTCTCACTTAAGTTATAGTATAGATTACAAAACAAATAAAAATATAAAATAGAACAAAATTTTGAAAAAAAAAAAGGATGTGAGATAAAATGAGAGAGAGGAGAAATGGGGGAAAGAAAACATTATTGGATAGAAAGATATGATAGAGGAGAGAGAGAAGAGAAGTTAAAGGGTATTTTAGGAATAACACAATTACACACACCAAAGTAAAAGTCTAAGTCCCTCACACTTAATATATAACTAGTATATTGGACACATTCGATGTGTGTGCAAAATAAAATGAGATATAATCTAATGAAATAATTAAATTTAAAATAATTTTTTATTGAATCTGTATAAACGTGTGCGTGTGTATTAACTATTTTTATTATTTATACTATTTTTTAACTATGTTTAATGTATTGACTAAATTTATGATAAGTGAAATATCAAAATTAAAGATCAAATTTTAAGATTAAAAAAATAAATAAGTAGAAAAGGGAGAAAAATAAATTTCTAGAAAAATGAATGTGAGAGATGAGAGAGGAAAGAGGAAAGAGGAAAGAGGAAAGAGAATAGAAAAGGAAAATTAAAAGTATGTTAGAGAGATGAAAGTAAGAATAATAACTAAAGACTTTATACTTACAATTGTTTTATTAGGGTTATTTTATGAAGTT
The DNA here is from genome assembly GCA_026212405.1 of Petrea volubilis. Classification (NCBI taxonomy): domain Eukaryota; kingdom Viridiplantae; phylum Streptophyta; class Magnoliopsida; order Lamiales; family Verbenaceae; genus Petrea; species Petrea volubilis. The sequence goes on from CM047886.1 coordinate 15,167,171, forward strand.
CAAAATTACACAGCAAAAAAAAAAAAGTGAAATGGGTTCTCACTTACTATATAGTATAAATAGACAGTATAGATTATTTTTACTATCTTTTTAATTATTGAAAATATATTTATTAGATTTATGATGAGTTATTAAAAAATTAAAAATAAAATTACTCTTTGATTAAAAATAAATAAAAAATATAAAAGATAACAAAAAGTTTTAAATGAAGGAAAAAAAACAGGTTTTTGGGTGAAGGGAGTGGACGGGAAGAGAGAAAGTAATTAAAAGGTGTTTTAGGAAAATAATAATTACACACACTCAAAAAATAAAAATAAAAATAAATGCTCTGATTCTTAATGTAATAGTATAGATATAGATATAGCTTTTGCTTCCACAATGTCATATAGATTTTTTTTTGTTCCCTTCTTTTGTCACCGGAATGATCAATCAAAAATCATGATTGGCCATTGCCCTGTTTTTATTCTTGTTTCTTTAGTCACCAAAAAGTAAAAGACTTAAGAAACTAACGCAATGTGAAAGCATGAAAAGCTAATGCATTTCCCATTGGCGAATATATTTCCAAACCATTTTATAAGTTTCTTTAGAAACTTATTGACATTAATCATACAAATCAATGAGAGTGCATAAGAGTAAATTAATTGAAAATACAAAATTCCCACTTGAAATTAATAATATGACAAGATACAAATATATCAGTAATGGATCAGGTCGTAATATATATATATATGTATGTTTTATTATTATTATTATTATTATTATTATTATTATTATTATTATGTCTTTTCCTTTTATATATATAGCAACAAAAATAGCCTACTCTTCGCACACATTCGTAGATGTTTCACTTTCTTGTGCCAAACTCGGGAAATATTATCTTTCTTGTGTGATTTGTAGGGTTGTAAACGGATATTAAACGGAGTGGATGTACAGTATCCGAATTCGTATCTGAATCAAACGGATATTCAAAATATTCGACGGATATTTTGCGAATTCGGATATATCCAAATCCATTTAGTATTTCTGAAAATATGACAAAATTATGGATATCTGAATATCGAAATGTCCGTTTTCGCTTATAATTATCCAAATATCCGATTGAATATCCTAATCAACTTATCCGAACATCCGAATCTATTTATATATAAAAAAAATCAAATAAAATTTATATAAGTTATCTAATTGAATTTTTTATATATATAAGTATAGTATATGCTCATTAATATAAGTAAAGTAAATATATTTACTTATATTTTTATTTCATTGTAAATTATGAAAATATGAATCAATTAGACATTTTCTATTTTTCTTATAAGAAGGCATTATAATATAAACACACACACACTACTACTACTACTACTACTAATAATAATAATAATAATAATAATAATTTTTTAATATTATTTATTGAATACGGATAACGGATATATATTAAACGAATATATCCATCGGATTAGATATTAAACGGATTGGATATGCAATTACCATATCCGTATCCGTTTATTATTCGGATACTTGTAATCGGATACGGATAATATCCATTTTATACGAATACGAATAATATACCCATAAACAAATACGGATGCGAACGTTAAACGGATTTTCAGTTACCCATTTACAACCCTAGTGATTTGGATACATTCTACTTTGAGGAACTTGATTGTGGTAACTCGTATGGTCACTGTAAAAATATCTCGTACTATTTAAAATAAAAAAATATATTTTATAATTTATATATCATTCTTTTTTATTTCTTGCACATTGAATATTAATTGCCCTTCAATAACCAGTTTTTATTATACAAAACGAATCAAAAAAAGTTGCAAATTGACAGAGAGACACAAGTTTGTGTTTAGGGTATATATGAAACTGGCAAGCAAGGAAAATGATGATATACCTAGCTTGTAATATGCCAAGATCCACAAGGTTTCTTGTTATTACCTTTTGTTTTTGGTTAAGCAATCGATTATCCTCACTTTAATCTAAATTAACTCACACTTCTGACGTATAATTGAAAATCAAGATTCTAAACCCATTCGGATAGGCTATTTTTTAAGTGAAGTCACTTAATTTTTGACCAAATAAATAAAATACTTCAGTGAAAAAAGTTGTTGACCCACTTGAATAAGCTAAAAAAAATGCTTCTCAATCTTGCTTTTCATAATAAATATTTTTTTAAACCAAGCAATTTTATGAATACACTAATTACAAATGTTTTAGAAAATGGTTTTATTTGAATCTACCGCAAGAGCTTCCAAAGAAAAAGCCATTTTTGAACTATTTTTATGGCTTTTGCTTCCTAAAGAAACCCAACAAAACATAAATTTTTCACTTAAGTGTTTGTTTGTTTAAAAAAATAAGTGTTTGTCTCCTATTTAAAAAAAAAAATCCAAACAGGCTCTATGTTTTACTACACGTTTTTAAAATAATAGAAGCTAGAAAAAAATTCAAAAAGTGGCTTTCTTTAAAAACTACTCAAAATAACTTTAAATAAAAGCATGTTTTAAAATATTTTTAATTATTACATCCAAACACAAAATTATTTAATTTAAACAGACAACTCCACTTTGAAAAACGCACTTCAAGCAGCACCTTTTTTGTTAAAGTCTATTCAAATGAACCCTTTGTCTTAGTAAATTTTAGAGAGCGCAATTAGTTATAACTGGACCAAGTCATATATATATATATATATATATATATATAGAGAGAGAGAGAGAGAGAGAGCAACCACACCCCAAAACAACACATCTTTGCACCGATTACCCAAAAAATGAGCAGTAAAAGACGTCAAATGCATAAAAACCAGTTTCCATACACTACTGGACAGAAGCGGGTTTAATAGGGATGATGACATTATCATAATGCTTCGCTTACGAGCTCCTAACACAAACACAAGTAGCAGAGATTCATTATGTATGTGATGTGATAGCAATTAGCAAGCAATCTCAACATACTCTGTTGCCCACAGTTTGGTAGAGGGATTTAAGCTGTGTGTTCCATTTGTCTATTGCAGTGTACTTCTTCATTCCCTTTGACCTGCATTCATATTTTCCAAATATTGAATGAATATTATGCTGTGCTACGGAAAGAAAACAATGGGGAAGCTGAATTAAATTTGAGCTTATCAACCTGTCGCCACGCTCCAAGAGCCGATTGACTTGATCAATGTGGCCATGAATCCGATTGTCTAAGATAAGGGACACCAACAACTCCTCCACATCTTTCTCCGGCACATTAAGCTCCTGTTGCTCACAAAATAATGTTACTAGTAAGATGCGGATACAATTTCTAGGTAGCCTATGACCAAGATAGCATTTCTGTATTTGAAACATAAAAATTGCCAAATTGAATCAATGCGAGCTAAGGCATGGCAGACTATCAAAGTTTTTGATTTTTTATATTTATTTACCTTCTCTAATTTCTTTAGTTCCTTTTTTTTTTTTTTCCCTTTTCCAGGGGTTGGGGGTGGGGTTCACCAAAGCACCCCCTTCGTGTTTTACATTCTTTTTAGTAAAAGGACAGGAAGACAAGGAAATAACAAACAAGGAAAACATTATAAAAGACTGGACAGTTCCCATGCTCAAAAATGAACTTTGTCTTCACCTTGGATATGAAGGGAATTCGGATTCTTGTGTACGGCTTAATGAGCTTAAGCAGCACTTGTGTTCTCACATTCTTTAAAAGATCTTCAATGTAATTTCGAATGAATGGATCATCCATTATTGTCCTTCTGTTACTCTGAAAAATTCCACCTCATAATTACTTCATATTAACAAAATAATACGAGCACATGAGCCTTCAAGAAGCTGATATTGAATTTTAGAAGGCAATAATAGTACCTTGAGAATTTTTTCAAACTCCAAAATCTCATTCCTTTGATATGCTGCTATTAGATTTGTCATTGCCAGAATCTCAGGATCATTCTTGTACCTAGGGGAAAAAACACAAAGAGAGGCAGACAGAGAAATATCAGCAAGACTGAGGTTCGAATTTCATACGTGAGGGCAAAAATAGAGATCCTATATACATGAAAACAACTTACGGTTTCGCCTCTTGTCCGTCAAAAGGATTGACCTCTGATTCCATCAGCATATTTGCCAAAACCAAGTACCTGACACATGGGGACCACTTGATTTGAGTTAAACTGGAGCCCAAAGGAGCACATAATGAGAATATAAAGCCAGCGACTCCAGGAGGACATGCTATGTAGTAATTTCTTCATAATGAAGCAAGCAACATCACCATACACTTTCCTTTCAGGTTGAAAGCTGACATCCAATTACATCCAGAAAAGAAGCTAAGCAAGTCATATATCAAAACCATAAGATACATTAGACCCACCAAGCAACTAACACTGCAGAAACTAGCACAAACTAGCAAAAATAATGGCTGCCGACAGACAACCATCCGAATTATACTTCACCATCAATCTATTCACTACTCAAACACTGCAAGCTTCTTCAATGTGAAACTTTTAAACCATTGAAACTCCAATAGAACAAAGCAATATAGCCATTTTCAACATGGAAAAAAGTGGGGAAAAGTATGTGAAAACCATTGACCAAATTACTGATCCCACAACGCATTATTAGGAATGCTGTATATGAATGCAAAATTGCAAATTGACCCAGAAACCTAACATCCTATATTGGAAAAATAGGGAAGTTTCAACATAGTAGGTTGATCAATGCCCATATATACAAACGTCAAGTAGTAAGAAGCTACAATCTACAATCTACAATTAGCCCAACAGCATAAACTAAGCAGGCTAAGTTATGTGCATGACTAAGAATACAATTGCAAGTGGAAATATCCAAGTGGAAAACAAAATGCAGACACCAACTCCTAAAGAGAAATTCAAAGAACACCAAATTCAAGACATACTTTAGGCATTGAATACGCCTCTGGTTCCCAGCTTCATCATAGTTCTTGAAAGCTTCAAAGAAATCAGTAGCTGCATCTGCCCATTGCCGTTCTGCCATATGCATTTTTCCACCACATTCACGAATTATTCCCATGATTCTTGGATGAGGAATAGCCGATTTGATAGATAGTGCTCTTTGATATAATTCCTGCAGCATATTCAGCATTCAGTAGTAACTCAATAAGTGATGAATTTGAAAGATCAAATAACCAAAGTCTATGTTATCCGAGGAATTTTTATCTTCGAAAGTTAGAATGCAGAAAGAATAGAGAGAAAAAACATATATAATAACCTCTTGACGCTTGTACAACTAATCTAAAACAAAAAAGAAAAATGGAACAAATAAAAGTACAAAAATGAAAAGCGAGGATTGTGTTCATCACTTTGCACAAAGGCAAGTACAAAATGGAAAAAACATAACACTCTAATTCAAATTGCATTAGTTTTCTTCTATGCCACATTCCCTAGCCACGCCAGCTCAATCCTATGACGGTTGATATGAATAGCCAAGAAGAATGCAACTTGAACACTGACAGTGACAATTCCACAGGAAATTGACCCCAGTCCAAGATTGTCCATCAAAAAAATCCTGCTGCCTCTTTCCCTGGTTCTTAGTCTGAATTGTCAATCACGTGATGGGCTTTGAATGGCTAATGAACTCTGTAAATCGAATACTCTCACCAACTTATAGCTGACATCCTATTGGAAGAGATATATATCATTTTGCCTGAAGCAACCACTACAACAGATGTTAGGCCATGTTTCATTTTGATTACTTATGGAAATCTAACAAATTCATTTAATCATTTTTAATTTAATAAGTTGTTTAGCTAAGATCAACCAATTGACTAGGAAATACGATGAACCCATTACTAAATCAGCCAAGAATAAACATCATTATGACCCACTACTGTGTCTCGAAACATATTATGGCATCACCGCATGAGCATCTTATGCTACGTCTTTAAGAGTATCTGATATTGCAATACATTTTCAGTGATAATAGCAAGCAATACATTCTAGTGATAAAGAAATAAAAACATCCCAACTCCTTGGGATAGTAAGAGCAAAAAAATGGCATGTTGTCACCGAATCGATATGCCCTCAAGCACACAAATTCATTAATAGAAGTTAAACATATGACAACAAGTGGATTTAAAACTGAAATTTGAACCCTGATGGTTGACAACAACAATGTTTAACATCTTAGGATTGTTAAAGTTCCAATCACATAAACCAAGAAATCATTAGTGTATTAGTTCATTCCTCAAGTATACAAATTCATTAATAGAAGTTAAACATAAAACAACAAGAAGATTTAAAACAGAAATTTGAACCCTGATGGTTCACAATGACAATGTTTAAAATCTTAGGATTGTGAAAGTTCCGATCACTTAAACCAAGAAGTCGTCAGTGTATTAATTCATTCCTCAAGCTAAGATAAAGGACTCCCAGATCTTTGTTGCAGCATTTTCTTTCTAAGTTAAATCTTTCAACGCTAGATAATTTTCCAGTACGAAAAAATATGTATCTGTTCACTGAAACCTTCATTCAGAGGAGCAAACTGCTGTTCTCCTCCATTACTACAAAAAATCTTTAAATGCATAATGCTCATCCGTATTTATACTCAAGTTTATGACCAGTTATGTTGTGCAAAACAGGCAACGGTATTCATGATGAAATAAATAACTATTCTCAAATCCGGAAGAGGAAGAGGAAGAAGGAAAGAGATAGCTGTAAATTTGAATTGCCCAATCAGGAGAACATCACTGAGAAACTCCAGAAAAAAGAAGGGAAAAATGGGAATCAGAAGATAGCTTACATGAAGCATGTAAAGCACCAACTTACCTTTAGCTTTTTGTTGTTCTTAGTCTCAGTGTACATTTGGATCTCAATTGCATACACTTCCAACAGTTGTGTGCCTTTCTTCTGATCATCAGTACCATCCTCTTTTTGGCAAGACTTGTGAAGCTCCTTCAGAATCTGATCAACTATGTTCAGTTAGATCCATATTAAGTTATCAACAGTATATTACCACAAAATAATACCTTACTCATCCGCCCATATTCACCCATATCAAACCATATTTTGCACAGTTTTAGATTTGTCTTAAACCAGAGTCTCTGCAGAAAAGAAGACCAGTTAAAATTTTTACCAATGACATGAAGGATCACAAAAGTATCAAATCAAATAGATTTTCCACCTCATTCTTTGCCTCTTCAAGAGCCTTCAAGGTGGTCTGATAAAACTCTTGCAACAGACTAAAGTTTTGACTGGCTGATCCAGAAATAAAATCCATAATGTTGTTTATGCATTTCTCACTGTAATTCCGGGTCACTGCAGATTTAATGTAAGTTAACATGTCTCTGTAAGCCTCCATCATTTCCTTGTATTTCCCAAGCTTGTAGTAAAGCTTCACAGTTTGTTTTAAGGCCTTAAATCCCCTGAAGGAAAACAAGAAGAGTCATGGACAGTGATTCATTGAAGATGCGCAGTGTTAAGGCATAAGCCAACACATATATCTATAGCAAGTTAGCTTTTAAATGAATTTTAGAATGAGTATTTGATAATAGCACATCTCCTGAAACAAACCAAAATGCATACCAAACCCTACATCTCATACCCAATTACTGCATTAGGAAAGGTATTCAACATAGAATAGCTCAAAATTGATAAGGAAAAAAGTTTAATATATCATGAACAGACAAAACAACAAAGAGGACATCTGGAACTATATGAGAAATTACTAAGTCTACTTGATCACATTGACTGCAGAACACTTGATTTAGTCTTCATGACAAAATCCATAGTTCCAACAATTCGAAAGACCCTTTGCTAACCTTTGTTTTGTTTGAAAAGAAATTTCAAACTGAGAGTCAATAACTAAATTTGGGAATCAGCATGAACTCAACAAATCACAACCATAAGAATCGATTTCCAGCATGCAAAAGCAGTGCAAGAGGGAAAAACAGATAACTTGGTAAAGCTGGCCCCATAATATGTCGGTGGTATATTATGAACTTTATGTATAATTACTCAAGCAGAGAATTAATTTTCCAAGCATAAAAAGGGCCAGCTTTATTTCCTTCACCATAAAGCATAGATGATACCACAAAGACGAGGAAAGAGTACATGAAATGTATGCTGAGTGCTGACTATATAAAGATTCAGAAAATTTACAAGCATCGTCAAATTCAAACAATGGTGTGTGTTAAAAAAACCAACTGAGAAGCAAGCACGTAGTAAGACAGCAAATTATGGAGGGAAAAATCTTCGTGTTGCGATCAATAAGGAGCTCTTTACTTGCTTGATAATCACACAACTTACATCTTGAAAAAATCACAAAAAAGATTAAGACGATGCTTGTGGTGAAAACAACACAACCAACATCTTTGGTCTTCCACAATTTAGTGCATCATCACAAAACAAAAAATATAAATAATTAAGGCCCAAACTGCTCTTGAATTTCCCTTGACATATTTTTAACACCAAAAACTATTCCAGCTCCATTCTCTGTTTATTATTTCCAACCAAAATCAATGTCCAGCCATCTTAAAGATGAAGGAACACTAAGATTCTGAAGTCCATTGAAACTCACCATTCAGCCTTTTCAGGTTCCATTCGCACCACTTCGGCAAAACCCTCAAGTGCTGCTTCTGGGTCTGTTTCTACCAAACCTGCAACAGACAAAAAAATAATAATAATAACAAAAAAAAATCTTATCTTAAACAATGGATAGAAAAATACGCACTTAGACCCCCTAACAATTTCATACAGACCGCATCAGAGGAAAAGCCCACATATTTAACATACTCCTACAAGTTCCCCTATGAAGTAAACACGTGAGTCTAAGTTTTTCATATGCCAAAAAAAATGTTATTTCTCAAACTAAAATAGAAAAGAAAACAAAAAGAAGGTGAAACAAAGTAACTCCATACCTTTAGAGTTGTAATACTGGTTTTCGATATCAACGTCCTGTTCCTCCGGTTCCTCGTCGGAGTACTCGAACCCGTAATCCTCCATATCAGCGTCTGCGAGAAACACACCATTCAAATCAAGATATCCACACTATTATTCAACTAAAACAAGAAATTCATAGCACGGTAAACAAGAAATTGAAAATTAACAACAAAGAAAGCATGATCATAAACAAATAGGCAGAGCATTACCCGACATGATGTAATTGTATTACTTTCAATCGGAGAATTTGTGGAGAGAGAGAAAGTAGAGAGAGATTTTCAGAGGAGACTGTGAGACTGAGAGGGACGATGCTGAACACTGTAGAAATTCTATTTGTCTGAGTTGAAAATTTTCGACTCTTTACCTGGGCTTTCGAGCCCATCGATTTGGGCCGGAAAGTGGGTCTGGCCTGCTTTATTGATTTGGGCTGACACGAGTACATTCTTCAAGTAAAGTGGGCTAGGGGCCCATTGGCAAATATGAATATTTTCCCTTGAATAATCCTTCTGTTTTTATACCATTTGCATCTAAATTTCTCCAAATTGCCCAGCAACTGGAGGCATTCATTTTCTATAATAGGGTTCAGCTTTCTTTAAACTTTAAGGGGTGGTTTACATATTGATGAAGTGGGTTGTAGGTTCGGGTCCACGTCCTCGCTAGCACAATGATTGGTGCTAAAAATATGTTGGTGTGAGTCCTCGACCTATCAACATGATGAACAAACGTGAGCTTAACCAAAAATGTCCCCGGAAAAAAACCTCCAATATTTAAGTAAGTACGTATTCGAGTAGGAAAGTTGGGGGAACTATTGTATCAGAGAGAGTAATAGTGAGTAGTCTGAAAAACATACCATTGCTATTGGTTGATGGCCTTATATAGGCGGAGTTTGGTAGGATTTTTTGGTGGTTCTAGGGCTGAGGTGGAGGTTTGACTGTCATCAGTCTCGTCAGGTGATATTAGCTTAGTAATTAATGCTCCTTGCTATTTATGTTGAGCAATCAAAACATGCTCGTGTGTGTCCCGCTAACACATCTAGAAGATGATGTCAAGCTCTCTAGGGAGGGGATATCTGAGGACAAATGGTTGAGGCTGAGGCCTCAAGGCCAAACACCGAGATGGTAAAGCCTCCTGACAACCAGATTTGAGGATAGTGTTCGAGGACAAGAAACATCAAGGTCACCACGGTGTCTCTAATTTGAGATGGGATCCACGTGGCTATCGAGGTGGCAACTCTCCCATCACATATGTGGTTTAAATTTGAATGATTTGGTTATGATATTAACGCCGCGTGCAAAACATGTGGTGCTTTTGTTAAAAATTGAATAGAAATTGACTCGTGGGATATGATGTAAGAAAAATTATATTTTATGGAACACAATGTGAGAAAATGGTAATTGTTAAAAGACAATGTAGGCAATTTTCCCTCCAAGTGCCAATGGAAAACAAATTTTGATGAGACGTTCTTACTTTTTTCAGACAATTACACACTTCCTTGGAGTTTAGGTGAAATTACAGATAACCCCATCTTGTTTTGAAATTACCAACATGCCCCCTACATTTGTTTTCATTTAATAAAAATCCCAACATGGCAATAACTTTCAAAATTACCAATAACTTTCTCGTATTATAATAGTCACCCTAGTTGGTCTGATGGGATGAGGCACTAGATCCCTTAAACAACATTCAGAGTTTGAATCCTGGTATTGTGAATGTAACAACTGGGTTGGGAGGGTCGCCCCCATAATGAACCTCTGTAATACTCGATCCGAATTAGTTAGCCAATGAGTCGGAACCGGGTGGTTAAGATAAAAAAAAATAGTCATCTTAGACACCAAGAGATGTGATTCGTCAAACCTAAAAAAGCCCCTCAATTAATTTTTTGATTTCACCAACCTTTATAAAGTAATTTTATTTGATAATATAATAACCACTACTGGGCATCACTATATAATTCGATACCACTACTTCTTTTTTCTTTTTAAATTAATTTCATATATAGCTTTTATATCTTTAACTTGTTAAGACCATGTGAATTGCATCTCAAAATACCATCAAAACACAAGAAACATAACTCGCAATTCGTTCCACTTAAATGAAGGATGAATTTCATTAAACTTATACATATGCCTAATGGGGGTACTTGTAATTTTTAAAAAAAAAAAAAGAGTTATCCATAATTTCAGTTAAACTCGAAAGAGGTAGGTGTAATTATCCTACTTTTGTTAAATAATAATAATAATAATAATAATAATGATAGTAATAACGATTGTTATTGTTTTTGATAGTATATGATTGCCATCTAAGCCTATCTTGATAAGTTGAGCAAAAACACTGCTCAATCCGTACACGCACAAGAAAAAACATGTGGGAGAGCATTATCTTTCTTTTTTCTTGTTTCCCCCCTTTCTTTTAAAGTAAGTTAATAACAACATTATCCATACTATTAATAAAGAGTGTGGGAGTCTAATAACCACATTGGTCTCTTTTATCTATTAATTTTCCCTCTTTTCTTTCACTTTTTAACCTATTTTCATCTTCTTTCTTTTCTCCTTCTCTCTCCTATGTCAATATATATAAATTTTTCGATGCAATCTTTTATCAATTTTGTTAAATTTTTCTTGCTTATTTATTTGCCAATCTTATAATTTTATTTCTATTTTAAACTATTTTTCTATAATAAATTTAATAAAATACAATCTAAATCATTAAAATATATAATGCCAATCTTATAATTTTATTTCTATTTTAAACTATTTTTCTATAATAAATTTAATAAAATACAATATAAATCATTAAAATATGTATAATCATGTATAGAATTCAATAAATATTTTAGTTTCATTTAGAATTTGAATATGTAATTAAACAATATTTTACTTTAATTTCGCACATAAAATATATAATTACATATAAAGTCTAATAAATATTTTAACTGTTACATTCTAAATTTAAACATGTAATTGTTTTTGCATACGTATCAAGTGTACCTAGTCGATTAGTTATAATAAAAACTTATTAACAGTTAGTTGAACAAAGCATAAATAGTTAATTAATTATAGTGATTATGGAGATAACAAACTCCTACAGACAAGAAGTGATGCATGTATCCAAAATTTAAACTCTTGAAACCTCAATTTTACCTTTGATTTTACACCACATTTGAGAAAGAATATCAATCATAATATACATGTGTACCTACAGTACAATTCTTCCATAAATTGAGTGTATACACCCAACAGTCTAAATTTAACCACGTCTTATATATTAATTTTTTATAAACTACATAAATACGTGATTGAATACGAATCATTGAGTGTATGGACAAACCTAAACGCCCGATCTATGTAAGAATTTTCCTACACCTACATAACAGGGTATAACAAAAATCTAAATAGAAAGATACTTCCTTGAATTAATGACATCTCTAAAGTCCAATCAACTAATTCATTTGAACAAATGACAACGCAAAACCAACCATAGAAAGAAGGGGGGGGGGGGGAACCAATTAACCAATCATTGTTTTTTTTTTATCCTAAAAATATTGCAACTTTAAGCATGTAGTGCTAATCACTTTAATAGACTAGGAGGTGAAGTTGTAAGTGGCCAACATATTTTGTACGTTAGGTAATTACATGAAATGTGCTAAAAAATAATATTTGATGGAATTTATAAATCTTTTGAAGATATAGATATCCTCTAAATTGATTTGCAAAGTTCAAATTAATTCTAAATTTTGGCAAAAGTATTTCGAGTAAAGTGTCATCGAAATTGTATAAAAATTTGATTTTCATGTGGAATATTTGAACAAAAATAAGTCAGGAATTTAGCATAAGATGTGAAAATAATCTTGATAGTACTTTGATTTTATTTTTCATTCATATCTTATAGAGGGGCCAATGCAAATACATGTTATATTGGGAACTCCTCAGTAATTTAATTAATTTTAGAGTGCAACAATATTTATTTAGTGAAATTAAATATTGTTAAATGATAGTCAAATATTATCATGGGATGATAATCAGATTTGACCCTTTTCAGAGCTAAAATTAATGTTTCCCAAGGTCCCTTTGTAACCCTCTAATTATAACTCATTTGAAAAATATTTAACTTCTCCATGAGATGGACCCATTGGATCAAAGTTGAGGGGAGAAGCAATATTTCATTTTTTTTCTAAAAAATAAAAAATAAAAAAAATGGGGGGATTGTAAAATGCAATGTACTCTGAAGGTAACTTTACAAAACAAAACACACAGGTTCAACACCCCCCATTCAGTTAGTTTTGACAAAGCCAGAAGATTTAGCAAACCGTCAGGTGCGTGAGACATGTCTTGACCGCGTACAGGAGCGCATAGAGCCCAGTGCCTCACACGTGGCGCATTTTGGGAGCTCCTAGGGTTCTAACATAATTGGATTCTTTGGGATTTGTTTTTTTTTTGGCCTTATCCCACATCAGATTTATACTATTCTCTTTCCTATAAATAGTAAGTTTTGGAAATTCTTACAAACACACCAAAAAGCAATAATTTTTTAATATTCTATGAGTTGAAAAATATAAAAATAGAATTGCTTTAGTAACAATTTCTTTCATAGAAATTTTGTTTTTCTACTTGAATATTTTTCTTGATTTCAAATCCCACACTCTGGAGTTAGTGAGGGTTTACAAAACAGATTTTGGTGGTCAAACAAATTAATCTCGGGCTTAAAGAATTTATGGGAGAATTTTTCATGGTAAATGTGCATCCTGGCGCAATTAGTTTGTTCAATGTTTGAGGTCGGTATACTTTATGTTTTCTAGTATTATATAATAGAAGTTATTTAAATAATTAAATTATTTAATTGATTATTTATTATTTCCCATAATAGGTGTTTTTGATTTTAAAGTGCCAAATGCCACCTCTTCGCGCCACGTCAACCTAGACGGGCCAATCCAAATCCTAAGTGTGGGGCAACAGAGCCCTCGACCTGATAGGCTGCCCTCGAAGGAGGTTTTTAAGCCCGGCTGTCCTCGACCATGAGGTTATAAACCATAAAACTCACCAAGGGTGAGAACCGATGCCCTCGAAGAGACTCAAGGTCCTCGAGAGTGCGTCCGCGTAAAGAGTGGGCCCTGAAGTGCGAGGCACGAGAAGGGAGGTACCCCCCTCCTCTAGGCTTATCCCAGGTTTGGGACTAAAAAGCCACGAGGGACACCTGGAATCCTCAAGGCCTCATAAGTTGGGCCAGTGGCACTAAAGCATGGGTGGCTTAAAGGCTTGGGGGGTCCTTGAACGCAGTTGTGTCGAGGGCACGAACCCCATACTTAGCCTTCGCCAAGCTCATCGGCCAATGGGAAAAACCCAGCAGGCGAACGATGACAAGCCTTGTACCTACAGCCACCTAACGTGCTCCTGTGGCACATGGGTCCATCTCATCAGTCTCCAGCGCATTAAATGCCTAGTCATAAATGCCCAAGATACACAATAAATGCTAATTGAACCCCTCATTAAATGAGAAGATAAGGTCAATCGGTATTTGGGGGTTCAAAGGGGACAAAAAGCACGTCCACCAGTACCTCACGTGTCAGAAGGGCTGACCAACCCTTATCATCCACGTCACATCAGGGAACCTCTCATATAAATAACCAAAGACTCTCCATGTAAGAGGTAATGGTTCATTCATCTTTTGAATCATCTTACTTCACTACAGCAAAAACGGCGTTTTCCGGCGGAAATATTCCGGGGGAATATTCCGCCGGATTTGGACCGGCGGAAAACCGACGGGCATGGCGGAAAATGAAAAACCGGCGGAAAAACCGGGGGAAAGTTCCCCCGGTTTTTTTTTTGAATTTTTTAAATAAAAAAATCGGGGGAAATTCGGGGGAAATTTCTCCCGGTTTTTTTATTTATTTTTTTTAAAATATTAACCGGCGGAAAAACCTGGGGGAATTATTCCCCCGATTTTTTTTAATATCTTTTTATATTTTTTTAATTATAATCCGGCAGAAAACCGGGGGAATTATTCCCCCGATTTTTTTTCAATATATATTTTTATATATTTTTAAGGGAAAAATGCACGGTACTCCTTTGTGGTTTGGGAAAGAAGCACGCTAAACCCTGAGGTTTTTTAATTGTCAAAATAAACCCTGTGGTTATAAAAATTTGCCCACCACCCCCGTAAATCATCCACTGCCACAGCACCGCCGGATCACCGCCAGAACACCACCGGACCGCCGGACCGCCATCTCTAAGATGGTCATACTATACACCAAATCGTTCGTCTCACCAAGCCCGTCAAAAGCCCTCAATTGGAATCGACAAAATCCAATTCGATTGGATTTAATTAGACAAAAACATATAGAAACCCTAACTCACTCTTTTCATGTTTATCGAGCAATTACTCCGCCACCAACCACCGAATCCCAAAATTGAGGCTACCATTGTGTTCCCCATGTCGAAGTGCTCCAAACCCAGTTGAATATCGCCGGAAAAGTCGCCGGATTCCGGCAACCCACCGCCGTCGCACGATTGCCGCCGCTGCTGCCATTTCTCTGATGCCTGAAACACCATAAAACCACCACCGTTGCGTTCCTCTCCTCGAGCTGATCAATTTACACTACTCACACGCTCGATTTGGCCAAGAAACGAGAGAGATATAAGCAAAATAAGTTTTATGTATAAATATGTATATATGTATATATTGTATATATTGTATATGTATATATTGTAATAATGTAGAAACCTAGGGGTAAAAATGTCATTTTACACATGAAAAATGAATAATTTTCGCATTAAACGCGCGTGTATAACACCGCACGCCAAGAAGGTCTGTTAAACTTGATTTTTATAACCACAAGGTTTATTTTGACAATTAGAAAACCTCAGGGTTTAGCGTGCTTCTTTCCCAAACCACAAGGGAGTACTGTGCATTTTTCCCTATTTTTAAATAAAAAACCGGCGGAAAACCGGGGGAATAATTCCCCCGGTTTTGTTTTAATATTTTTTTTATATATTTTTAATAAAAAACCGGCGGAAAAACCGGGGGAATTATTCCCCCGGTTTTGTATTTATATTTTTTATATATTTTTAAATAAAAAATCGGCGGAAAACCGGGGGAATAATTCCCCCGATTTTGTTTTTATATTTTTTTATATATTTTTAATAAAAAACCGGCGGAAAAACCGGGGGAATAATTCCCCCGGTTTTGTTTTTATTTTTTTTATATATATTTTTAATAAAAACCGGGGGAATAATTCCCCCGGTTTGGTTTTTATATTTTTTATTTATTTTTAATAAAAAAATCGGCGAAAAACCGGGGGAATTATTCCCCCGGTTTTGTTTTTATATTTTTTTATTTATTTTTAATAAAAAATCGGCGGAAAACCGGGGGAATTATTCCCCCGGTGTTTTTTAATATTTTTTTATTTATTTTTAAATAGAAAACCATTTTTTTTATATATTTTTTTATATCCGGTTTTTTTTATATATTTTTTATATCCGATTTTTTTTATATATTTTTTTATATACGGTTTTTTTTTGATGTATTTTTAAATTTAAAACCAGCAGAAAAATCGGAGGAATAATTCCCCCGATTTTATTTTGAAATTTTTTTTTATGTAAAATCGGTGGAAATTAATTTTTTTTATTTGAAGTTAATTAATTGTTTGAATTGTTTTAGAGTGTACTTTTATATTTTCTTTTAGTTTACAATAATAACCAAGTAAAATGAAAGCCAATTGTACTTTTAAGAATTATGATGTGTTCTTTAACAAATAAATAAGATAGAGAATTTTAAGTTTTGTTATAGGATCTGATATACAAAGTCCAAATCCAAATCCGATAACATAATTTGACAACTGCTCAATCCAATTTGAGAGATCCTATAAAATCACGATCTATAAATATATACTAAACTCAAATCTATCAAAGATCCGAAAACACGTCAACCAATTCTAGTCGATTAAAAATAAAATAATATTAAAAACCTAAAACATCAAATTAAAATGGGCATATATAAGTATAGTGATGGACAGAAAAGTGATAGTCGTTTAAGGATAGTATACATTCAAAGCATGTTTACTTGAAATTAAACGAGAATACGTTAATAGAAAAGTACCAAATATTATAATAAGTGCATATATTATGTGTAAACTAACATATATTACATTTTACTTAAGAGGCACCTTTAGTATTATTTTATAGAAATTTTTACTAAGGCTGGGGTGTTTGAATTTTTATATTTTATATTTAAGTAAGTGAATTTACCTCCCCCACCCCCACCAATCAATTTTAATTGTTCTTTTATTGATTTGAAATGTTAAGATTATTTGAAATGTTCGGAAGATAAACTTAATTTACTGGACAGTTAGCTGAATAGTTGAATCTTTTTGTAATTTATTCCATAGTACATGACAACAGGTATGTGTTGTCTCGTATCCCTCATTGGTATGTTCCTCAAAATGGACGAGATGGTAACAATCTTAAGTCATGGTATTTTCTTGCTAAGAAGTCATTTGATCGATATCTACATAATGTTATTCCTTTTTTTTTTTTACCTTAAGTTAATTGAGCATTGATTCCTTATGAATAGTATTATCTTTTTATCAAATACTTTTTATTTACTGAATATGTTTATGCCCAAAAATCATGACACAATAATACAAAATGTGATTTTGTTATGTTTTCCCAAGACATTTTTATTAAATTCTTTATAATTAAATCAAATATTTTCTTTTGAAACGTATATATTTTTAAATTTTACAAAAACAATTTTATCGTTTTAGACGATCATATCAAAGGGATAGGACGTATTTTGATCACGGATAGATTATAATGTGGAAAAAGTTATATGTGCCCGATATTTTTATATTCTGCAATCTATTTTAGTTATTACTTTTGAAAATTTAAATAGTTATATATGATTTAACATTTGTTGAAATATCGAAAGCATATGTAAAGATTTAACTCATAAATTAAATACATAATATGAACTAAGATACGAAAAATTAGTTCTACTATTTTCTTTTATGACTCTATGTAATAAGGCTATTATAGTTTAGTCCTTTACTTACATCTTTGAATTGGAGTTGTAATACTAGCTAGGGTTATTCTCATTTCCCCTGTGATATTTGACTAAGGTCTTTAACGAATATTTTTCGATCATCATTACTCTTAAAAAAATCATATAAGTTCTAATTTTTACCAAAAAAATTTATAATTTATATGCTTCAATAATAAAAATATCAAATGTAGTATATTCAAAATTACTTTATGAAAAAAAAATACTTATATTTATAATTAATATAATTTGTGAAAACAAATTAATTTCTTTTCCCCCAAAAATCGGGGGAAAACCGGGGGACATTTCCCCGGTTTATTTTTTAAAAATTCCCCCTTAAACCGGGGGAAAACCGGGGGACATTTCCCCCGGTTTTTTTAAAAAAATTCCCCGTAAACCGGGGGAAAACCGGGGGAATAATTCCCCCGGTTTATTTTTTTAATTTCCCCCGTAAACCGGGGGAATACCGGGGGACTTTTCCCCCGGTAAACCGGGGGAAAATCGGGGGAATAATTCCCCCGGTTTATTTTTTAAATTTCCCCCGAAATCGGGGGAAAACCGGGGGGAAATTCCCCCGATTTTTTTTTTTAAAATTTTTTTCCCATAAAACCGGAGGAAAAACCGGGGGAAATTTCCCCCGGTTTCCCCCCCATTTTCCCCCCTATCTCCTCCTCCTCCTCCTCCTTTCTCCTCCATTTGTTTCTCTCTCAACTCGCCCTCTCTCTCTCTCCGACTCTCCCGCCGTCGACGCCCCAGCCGCCAGCCGCCGCTGCCCGTCGCCGTCCCCTCCTCCGCCGCCCACCGCGCCCTTGACCATTTGACCGGTTTTGTTTTTTGAATGATAGTTTATTTTTTGTTATTTTACATATTATTTGTTTTGATATTGTGATATGCAAATATATAGGATTTTTGTTGTTAGATATGTTATAAAATAATGTATTTTAACAGAAATATTGATTGTTAATATGTACAAATGTTAGAAGTCTTTCATGTATGGATTTATTGCTTTTTTAAAGTATATTTTTGCTGTAATGTATAAATATTGAAAGTGATATATATACAAATGTATATGATTTTTGTATTAGATATGGTATTTTTTCGTGTATTTTGACATAATTAATAGTATTTGTTATATGAAATTATTGATAATTTTTGATTGTGTTATTTTGTAATATGTAAAGTACTTTATTAATTGTTGATGTAAAGTGTGAAAGATGATTGTAATTTATTTATTTGTCTTGAAATTGTAGGTATTTCGCTTATTCAACTTCGTTTGCGTAGCCGTGTAATTTGGTATAAATATCGAAAAGGTACGTATGGCTAACTTTTGCTAATATGAGCCATTGCTTGGCTATGCGTAGTTATAATTAGATGTATATGTATATATTATTAGATAGTTTGTAGCTATTAAGGTAGTACGAGATGTGGAGATGGTGGATGGGAATTGGGGGAAGGGATGGAGCCTTTCCATTGTTTGTTGTGGTTTATACGTGCTTGCATGTTGTGGTGATATAAGGGGGTGGTACGTATTTTTTGACAATATATAACTAGTAAATAACATATAATAATGCTTTATACATTCTGTAATATGATGCAGTTATTTTGTCTTTCGTGAAATTTTTGTATACGTTCTGTAATATGATGCTTGTGTTTGAATTTCTGTAAAATGTAAAATTTGTTACAATGAAAAGTTAGATGATATAGTTAAGAATAAACAAACCATATAATAATTAGTTAATCTGTAATATGTAGATGGATATACGCTCGCATAGAATGTGGATGTATAGAAGGACTGAGGCTAATTCTTCGGGGCTTTCAAACTCGTTTATTGATGGAGTGGATGGATTTATTGAACATGCTAAAACTTGTGAAGAGTTTATAAAGTTTCGAATGATTCGATGTCCATGTGCAAAATGCGTTAAAAAGTGGGCCGTTCTAGAACCGTTTAAAGTTAGGGAACATCTTCTCCGTTTCGGTTTTAAAACAAATTATTGGTTTTGGGTAGATCATGGTGAGGTAGGACCGGTTCAAGATAATGCATCGTTCGATCAACCAAGTACATCTATAAATCTTGACAATAATCCCCTACAAAGATATGCAGATATGTGCTTCGATGCCGTTAGGGAAAATATTATTGTGGATGATATGGTTGATATGAGGAATAACGATGGACCACTTTTTGTGGAAGAGGCGCCAAATGCGGAAACAAAAAAATTCTTCGATCTCTTGAGTGAATTTAACAAACCAATTTGGCCTGGTTGTAAAGATCACTCCCCTTTATCTGTTGCGGCAAGATTAATGAGTATCAAAACTGATTACAATGTTGCGCGGGACGGTATTGATGAAATCATACAGTTAATGTCTGAAGTAATGCCTACCCCGCATGACCTCCCAACAAACTTTTACGAGGCGCAGAAACTTGTAAAACGATTGGGTTTGGTTAGCTACAAAATTGATTGTTGTGTCAATGGATGCATGTTGTATTATAAAAATGATTCTGCCGCGACGGAATGTAAATTCTGTAGTGCTCCTAGATATCGAGAAATTCCGACTATTAGGGTTCATTTGATTTGTAATAGCTAATTGTTAATAATTGAATTCTTATGTAATACTTTATATTAATGTAAATTTTATATGTATCTTTCTAATTAATATTAGTATGCAATTGATCTATTAATTTATATTAACGACAATAATTTAGATGCAACCTTGGAAACGCTCTGGATCAAGTAATGCCATACGGGGTAGAATCAATTCTTCACAATCATATGTCCCCACAACTAGTCCTTTATCACATGACTTAAACGATCCTCCAATTATCAATGAACACATGAACACAACATACCATCATGCTGCATCGGCTCCATTGCATTTTATGCCTACTCCATCCATTGGTGGACATAGTCCACCGATTAGTTCACCTAATCCATCTGCTCAGGATGCATATAGCATCCCGGATCCTCCAACCACACGACGAGCTGGACAAAAGCTTTTCTTGGAGCCGGCTCTGAATTGGTAAGTGAGAGTTTGAAATGTCAAGTTTAAATGTATTTTAATAACTTAAGCATGATATGACGTGTATATATATTGTATGTACAGTAGCTTCGTCCCGGCCGAGCGTGGAGCTAACGCGATAGGTACCGTATTGAAAAGCCGAATGACTGAGTTCGTTCCTACATTTAAATATGCTAGCACACCGCTTGTTGATACGTGGTTTGAGGAGTGGAAGGTTCGTATTTTATTTTGTATATTGATTATATGTACCACGTAACACGTAACACATAAATTTTTATGCATATTGTAATCTTTTAAAATATAACATATACAGAAATATGTTGAGTGGGATCCTGCACACGAGTATCATATGAAAAAGGCTTTTCGAAGCCGTGGTTCGAGAAAACTGTCGTAGCTATATGAGCATGTCAGGGAAGTTGGGACGCGACCGGCGTGGATAGTGCCCCAAATATGGGATCAATTGACCGCCTATTGGGCTTCAGAGACATTCAAAAAAACAAGCGAACAGAATAAAAAAAATAGAGAAGCGGGTGGTGGAGCATGTTATGGTGGCGGGCCGAAGTCACTTGCGACGAAAAAATTTGAGATGGTATGTTATTTATTATCAATTTTATTATAACTATTATTGTTATTAAAAATTTTATTTGTCAATTATCTAGGAGGCTGAGTGTGAACGTGAGGTCGGCTATCATGAGGTTGTTCAAAAGTGTTATACGAGATCACTTAGACCCGACGAGATGACCCAGGGTGACGAGGATGAAGGGAGCACGGCCAATAATGTGGTTTGGCTAAATCAAAATGCCAAACAAGTCCACGTACGTATACAATATATTAATTTGCATATTTAATTAACTAATTATACATACTTGCATGACTTAAATTTTAATTGTTTAATCTAATTTATTTAATTTCGTGTAGGAGAACTACCAACAATTGTTGCAAGCCCAGGAACAATCAATAGAAGCAGGGTTGAGCGATGAAGCTACACAACAGTCTCAACACGAGTTGTTTATGCAGGCGGTCGGACCCCCGAACAGAAAGGGTAGCCAAATTGGGCTGAACTACGTTCCTCGAGAAAAGAGGGGGCAACACTCATTGGGAAGTTCCTCATCGTGTGCTGATCCTTCTAATTCTGGAGCACATGTACAGGCGCAGTTGACGGATCTCAGAAATCAAATTCAGACTTATATCTCAACTCAAAAAGAAAAGATTACTGAATTAAAGTCTCAAAATAACACAATAATGTCAATGATGCAACAACTGTACACCGGACTTGTGAGCAATCGCCCGTCCGCCTCCGGAGCAGCTCCCCAGTCATCTCGTCGGCGTCGTCCCACGGGCAATACGTCCCACGACACACATCATGATCTCGATCAAGGATTTTCCGCTCAACACATGTTCGCACCGCAACCAAATACGAATCCCATGAATGTCGGAGATGATAACGAAAACGAGATCAACTATTTTGAGGATGACGATGAGGAGGACGAGTAGACACATTTGATACTTTAATTTGACGTATGAACAATGTTTTTATTTGCCGGACGAATTCGTATTTCATATTTGAATTATATTTCAAACAATATAGGATAATATTTTATATTTGTCAATTTATTTTAGCTTTATGTATTTTTATTTATTTTAGATGTTTGTGAATATTAGCATTTTACATTATTAGAATATTATAAATGAAATTTATAAATAAAAAAATTTTAATGAGCTGATTTGGGCGATCGAATTAAAATAATTATTTTAAAAAAATCGGAGAAATTGGTTTTAATTAATAAATTTTTGGTTTTTATATTTGCGGGGGAAAACCGGGGGAAATTTCCCCCGGTTTTTTAAAATTAAATTTTTTTTTATTAACCGGCGGAAAAAATCGGGGGAAATTTCCCTCGGTTTTTTCAAATATAAATTTTTTTTATTATCCGGCGGAAAAAACCGGGGGAAATTTCCCCCGGTTTTTTCAAATTTAATTTTTTTTTATTATCCGGCGTTATCCGATGGAAAAAACCGGGGGAAATTTCCCCCGGTTTTTTCAAATTTAATTTTTTTTAAATTATCCGGCGGAAAAAATCGGGGGAAATTTCCCCCGGTTTTTTCAAATTTAATTTTTTTTTATATTATCCGGCGGAAAAAACCGGGGGAAATTTCCCCCGGTTTTTTCAAATTTAAATTTTTTTAAAATCCGGCTGAAAAACCGGCGGAATATTCCGCCGGTTTGGCATCCGGCGGAATATTCCGCCGGTCAATCTCGCCCGCGTAAACCGGCGGAAAAATCGGGGGAAAACCGGTGGCCCGGTGTATTCCGGCGCCAAAAAAACTGGCGGACCGGTTTCCGCCGGTTTTACGATTTTCCGGCGGAAATTCCCCCGGATTTTCGCCGGATTTTTCCCCCGCTTTTGCCCGTTTTTCCTGCAGTGCTTGCGAAACAAGAACACCATATTCAACTGACTCGAGCGTCGGAGAGCTTATGCTGGGGTAAAACTGGCTAGTTTCACGTGCGTATCTCCCTCTTTGACAGGTGGACTACCAGCATAATCACCCGGAGCAAGTCCGACTCCAAAACATGGTCGAACCAAAAAGTGACCGCATTAGATTTAAATTTTGAATGTTATACACACACACACACACAAGGGTTAGGTGCTTTTATTTTCCATTGCATTTATTATTTTTGTGATTAATTGTTGATTATTTTCCCAACAACACTCAAGGAGATAGGCTGACAAAAAATATTGTAAATGTGGAAAATAATAATAATAATAACAACAAGAAGAACAACAAGATATGAAAGAAATGACTATAGAAGAAAAGAAAAAAAAAGGTCATTTTTCTTATAGATAGCGTAAGTGGAAAACCCAACTTTTTTTTTTTGATAATTAAAAAAGATTTGCATTAAAATAAAACAAGGTCAAAACATACCACAAAAAAAAAAAAAAAAAAAACTGAGGGAAACCTCTACTTTATAAAGAGCGAAGTTAAGCCCAATTTCCAAGTTATTTATTTATTGGTACATAATTTATCGGTCGTTTGTATCCGGGTAAATTTGTGTTTTGTAGTATCATTGTTTGTTGGTGGTTAGGAGCTAGCTTAAACTTAAAAATCGAGTTAGTTTGCTTAGTTGAATAGCAATTGTTACATTAGAAAATGTCTTTTTTGTCCTTGAAGATAGTTGCGTTCATGTTGACTTAGGAAATATTGGCGTGAATAAACCTGTCAAATTTTTACAATGAAAATGTGGAATCAATTTCCCCTGGAATGTTTCTAAAAAATTATTATAAAAAATTTAAAATAAAAAATGCAGTGGAATTTTGGCCATAATATTAAAAAAAAAAATTAATAAATTACATGGTTACAAATATTAATAAAGTTATAAAAATTAAAAAGTTACAAAATAAAAATAAAAATAAATTGACTAGATTCGGATCTTCTGTTGTTGTTCTATATCTGGCTTTTTCGAGAGAGAAAGAAGAGAGATAAAGATGGACGGAGGAAGAAGATGATGCCTCAGATCTAATTTTTTGGATTGAGGTTGTGATATCTTCTCGTTATGCCGATCAGCCTTCCGAACACCACGCCGGCCCCTCTTCTTTCTCAGTAATTTGTGAACAACCCTGGAGTAGAGAAAGAGACCCTTTTTGTTGAATTTTAGTCAAAGGTTTTTTAGATTGGGAATTGAACACAAAGAGATGACTAATGAGTGATCAGTTTGTTTTTTCTTTTATTTGTTCCTTCTTATTTTTCTCTTCTAACAACCCAATGGAAAAATATTAAAGAATTTTGAAGTTTCAATGACACCTCGTTTTATTTGGTATAAATCATATTAAATTTACTAAAATTTTCTTAAAATTAATTTAATCAAAAAAATTATATTGATTTTTGAAAATGAAAAATGCATGGGAATCAACAATTTTTATTGAAAAATTATGTTCATGAGGTATTTGTATGTAATTTTTGTGTTAACTATTTTTTATTATTTTTTTCTATTTATTTAAATAAAAGCATATTTGAATATTATAAAGTAAAATTGTGTCTTTATTAATTAATATGCTAACATAAAAATTAAATAATGCTATATTTAGGGTTGTAAAAGCATTTATATGTTATACTTGATCTTTTTGAATTCTTATTAGTTATTATAAAATTAAGCTACAATCTGATATGAATGACCAAAATTTTGACAAAAAAAACTTGTTTGATTTTCAGTTTATTATTATTATTGGTCTTTTTTAATTTTTTTTAATATATTTGTAACATTTTACACATATATATATAAATTAATATAATATTTTTTATTTATTTATAACGTCATACCAATTAAACTAGTGGTTGAATCGATCAAATCGATAATCAATAAGATCACCAATTCTACGTTGGATCCGATTTTCAAAACGTTACACATTAACATAAAACCATACAAATTAGTGTTTGAGCAGCGACATGTCATGTGCCTTGAAGTACATCTGACATGTAGATAAGAGCCAACGGCTCTTGTTATCACTTACGCACAGACATTAGAGCCATGCATTTCCTCAACCAGCATGCCATTGGCAATGGGGTGGGGTACACCACAATTCCCCTCCCCCACCCCCGCCAACCATACCTCCGCGTAAAACACGTGTATCAGGTTCCCTTCACAATTTTAAAAACACTATTATTGCAAAAGGGAAATTTGAGTCCTCCAACAAAACATTACTATAAAGCAATAAGTTTTTGGAACCTTCCGACAAATAATTCTGAAAAATATTCGCAGCTGGTAACAGTTTTAAAGGTGAATCTTGAAATTCTTGGGTATGTGATGGTTTGCTCTTCAATCATATAAGTCTTGGAAAAACTTGAAGCCCTTTTGACCCATTCGGACTCCAATAGCCACTTTTTTCCATGTCTGATTGATCAATCTTTTGAGCCCTTCTTCTCCACGAATTTCTTGAGTATATCCTCTTTCACCCTTTTCATCTCCCACTTGCTCTTGTAGTATTTTACTTTCTTGGATCCTAAACTACTGGCACATGTACATGTTTATTTTAAGTGATTTGCGAGTGAAAAGTTGCGATTTTTTTGTTCTTGGATTTGCTTCCCGGTTCTGAATTTTGCGATTTTTGTTTGGATCTTGGATTCTTGAGTGATTACTGAAAGTGGGTTTTGGGGATTCTTTGAGTTTGGTTGGAATTTTGGTTTGATTTGGTTGAGAAAGTTGAGAGCTTTCTTCGAACTTTTGAGTTTAGGGTGAGAGTCGAGCTGAATTAGGAATTTTTTTAAGTATTGATACAGATGTTGTTTTTGGGCTTGTGATTTATTGCAAGATTTGCAGTATTGTAGTATCTCTCTTTAGCTAATTTGTGGCAGTGATTAGTTAATCATTGAGTTGTTTACTTATTTTAATATTGGGACCTCTTTGTTTAATCACTAATAATTTAATATGTTCCAAGACAGTCATCTACTAAAAATGCTAATACTTAAGTATGTTCCAAGAAAATCATTTGATAAGTGCGCTTACTTTTTTAAAATGAGTCTTAATCTCTTTTACCATAGTTAGGAGTTTGTCATTGCCTTAACTGATACGCACTCTCACATTGACACTCTTTCCCAGTCGAATGTTTGTTGCTTATGCATTAGCAAATTTTTTTATTGAATTCTCATTTTCAATGTTTGTGCTCAAGTTATTTCCTTGATTCTTAATGTCCGAATAATTTGTTGCTTGCTGCAATTTATGAATCGCCTGCGCATGCAGCATGAATCATCGTTTGCCATCCATGTGATAATGTTTGATTGTGCAAAGAAAAAGAACAGAAGAGCAAGAGTTGGTATCTTCATTAATATAAGTATGCTATATAGCTATGGTCAAATCCATGTTCTCCAATTAAGACAAAGATTAGTTTGATAGGTGCAATAGTGTATAATTTTTTTTCAAAAGGACACAAATTGCTATTTTTTTTGGGGTGGGTGGGGGGTGTTGTATGTGTGAGAATCAAGAATTTATTTAAATAGGAATGTCCTTAAGACAGCTGAAATTGCTTGTGCAGGAAATTCTTATTGAAGAGCACAACAGCTGAGTGCTAAGGTAAAGAGCCACCAGATAACCTGCTGCGAATGAGTCAACCCAAAGTTAAGCGCAGAATCGGGAAGTATGAGATCGGAAGGACGATTGGAGAGGGTACATTTGCAAAGGTTAAATTTGCTAGAAACTCTGAGACTGGAGAAGCCGTGGCTATCAAGATTCTCGACAAGGATAAGGTCCTAAAGCACAAAATGGCTGAGCAGGTTGATTTTGCTATGATAAATCTTGAAATTTTTTGATATAGAGTTTTCCATTTATAGTCAATTAAATCATGCCAATGACTTCTAAACCAGGATTTCAAATGCTGTTGTGTCCAATTCACACTTGAATACCCATGCTTCTTTTTGAGTTATCACTGGATGAAATAACTTCAGCTCTAAGCCTCTAACATATTCTGTGCAAAAATTGGCAGATCAGACGGGAGATAGCAACAATGAAGTTAATCAAACACCCCAATGTTGTTCGCATAGATGAGGTCTCTCTCTCTCTCTCTCTTTCTCTCTCTCATGTGTGTGTGTGCATGTGCCCACTTTGTCTAATGATCCTGTGTTTGTTTAGGTGATGGCGAGCAAGACCAAGATATATATTGTTTTGGAGTTTGTGACTGGAGGAGAGCTCTTCGACAAAATTGTAAGATGAGAAATTTCTTATCTACATATTCTGGAGGTTACTGTTTTCCTTAATCGTGTGGTCTAAACTTAAGATGTGTGACTACGAAGGTAAATCATGGAAGAATGCGAGAAGAGGAAGCAAGAAAATATTTTCAGCAACTGATTAATGCTGTTGATTATTGCCATAGTAGGGGGGTCTTCCACAGAGACCTCAAGGTACTTCATTTTCCACTTTTAAAAAAATAAATGTTCAATCAGAATTTATCTGGGATATCTATGGTCCAAGCTTATGCTCTGTACTGTCTCTTTACTGATGCAGCCCGAAAACTTACTGCTGGATGCTGCTGGAAACCTAAAAGTTTCTGATTTTGGATTAAGTGCTCTGTCCCAGCAAGTCAGGGTATATTATCAGATTCTAAATAAAGAAATATTTTAGTTGTCGAATATCATGCTTCACCTAATTTGTTAATGTAAATTCAAGAAATAGCTTGCTGATGCTTGTTTATGAGAAAAGGCCCCTTTCCGTTGACTCACACAATTAGCCCTATCTTAACAGGTTATGTTGTTTCTGACGTTGAGATATTTCTCGCTGGTCTTCATTGAATTCTTAGTTAATACATTTAATTGAGGAAATATGATGAAGCTGTTGGTTGAGTTACATTTTCACTGAAATAAGCAAACTTGAAGATAGAAATCAAAATCTCAATATGAAATATAAGTGAAATTGTCCGTGGCAGCTATGGTATTTAGCCAAGTACCTCGAGTACTTTCGAGCTGTTATGACCCATGGGAGAGCCACACCCCAAAAGCTAACTTGTGAGGTTGGAGAGCCCATAGACCATATAAACCCCACATCTAATGCCCATATACTTGATGTGGGATAAACTCTCACTAAGATCGCATACTCTTAGTGAGAACCAACTAGGATCATTACACGAGCAATACCGAGGCCTACAAAAATCAAAAGATGGATTTTTTTTTTCCTGTTCTTTTTTTCTTTTTCTTTTTGTGTGCTCGAGCGCGCTCTCGTGTACTTGTGTGTTTCTAAGTGATACAGTTTGCAATCATAACACGAAACCATTGGTTTTGGTGGAATCAGAAAATAATTTTTTTAAATTTTTATTTGGCAGGATGATGGTTTGCTTCATACCACATGTGGAACTCCAAACTATGTTGCTCCCGAGGTATGGCTTCTAAATATTGAACTCTTTTCTTGTCTTTGTGTACCTCGTTCTCTTTTCTTCTATGATCTGATTGGATGATTTTGAAATGCATAGGTCCTCAATGATCGAGGCTACGATGGAGCAACTGCTGACTTGTGGTCGTGTGGAGTCATACTCTTTGTATTGCTTGCAGGTTACCTGCCTTTTGATGATTCTAATCTTATGAACCTATATAAAAAAGTGAGCATTTTGGAAGAGTTTTATTGCACTTTTTACCATTGATTGTGATTTTATATCTTCAACAGTTTCACCATTTTATTTCTTGTAATGTTGTCCAGATATCTTGTGCCGAATTCACCTGCCCTCCTTGGCTTTCGTTTGGTGCCATGAAATTGATTACTCGAATCCTGGAGCCAAATCCTGAGAAAGTAAGTATATAAGATCCATATGATCAACTCGTTAATTCTTGGATGGTCATACTTCTCAAGACTACTAATATAATCTTGATTCATTTACCTGTTTTATTTCTTCCCTAGTGGCCTTTATGATTTTTTGTGGATCTTTATAATTTTTCCTGAAAAGTGATAGTTGAAAATTGTGACACACCCGTCATCTAGTTAATTGCGGGTAGCTTTGGGTGGTGCATTGATATTTTAAGGAACAGAATGTTATCTGTAAAATCCCATCAAGAAAGTAGGAGCTTTGCACTTCTGTTAGAGGAATGAATGCTGGGAAGTGCAGAAGAAACTTAGAATGAAATTTCATACTCAGAAGTCATAACATTTTGTATTGTGTTATAGAACTCTCCTCCCCCGTCAACAACCCCTATATCTATCTATATATATATACAGTGGCAGAGCTAAGACTCCAAGGCAGGGGGATCATTTGTATATATGTTGGGTCAGAGGATGCGCCATAGAACAAGGGTTTCACTCAAAACTAAAAATACCATATATATGCATGGAAATAGTTTTGAATTCACGGTGTGTACATGCACTCTTATCTCTCCCATGTGGTTCGTCGCCTGTCAATTAGACTGGCATCCTTTTAACTATGTGAAAGTATACAAATGTTCAGTCTTAATTCTAATTACAAGTACCCCGTTTTGACCATTGAAATTTAATCAAAATTGTTAAAAATGTTGGAGAATATAAATAAATATATAATGACTCTCCCTCTCTAAAGTCAAGAGAGTGAGAGTCATTATATATTTATTTATATTCTCTAACAAAAAAAAGTATCAACAAACTTGGATAATATCACCATACATGCGAGAACAATTAGAAAAGGTCACTATCTGTAATAATCAACCAAAGTGGTTAAGTGTAAGGTGGAAATAAGTTGCAAGGCAGGTACATGTAATTCTGAAGCCAAGAGGATATTTGTGTAATAACGTAATCGCATATAGTTACAGGGGAGGATGATGCAATTATTGCTATATAATATAGTAGGTACATATCTTGTATATTGAACTTTGATGAGTTTTGCGCTTATGCAGCGCATTACTGTCCCAGAAATATTGGAGGATGAGTGGTTTAAGAAAGATTACAAACCTCCAATATTTGACGAGAACGAAGATACAAATTTGGATGATGTTGAAGCTGTATTCAAGGATTCTGAGGTGTGTGTTTCCCCGAGCATATGGATTTATTAGCTTCGACATTCCCGGATAGCAATTTTAAAGTTGTAAAAAGGTCTCATGTAATTCTTTTATGTTCAGGAACATCATGTAACAGAGAAAAAGGAGCAGCAGCCGGTGGCGATGAATGCCTTTGAGTTAATTTCCATGTCGAAAGGTCTCAATCTTGGGAATCTATTTGATGTAGAACAGGTTTGACTTCTATTTCCCTTGTATAATTTCCGGCACCAACTAATGTGAGAACATTTTAGATATCTAAAACGCTACATGTACAAAATTTTTCTGGCTTATGTAATATGATATCATAATTCTTGTCAAAGTTTTTCCGTTGTAAATTCACGACAACCGAATGGCTGATGTCAGATTTTCCTGCAGGAAAATGAATGTTTATGAGTTCATTGTCTATTGTATTAAGTAATCAGTGTTTAAATTCTTGAAAAAAGTTTAATGTTTTTTCACCTTTATTTGCCCTTTTGGTTCCAGGGATTCAAGAGAGAAACAAGGTTCACATCCAAATCATCAGCCAATGAGATAATTAATAAAATCGAAGAAGCTGCGAAGCCTCTTGGTTTTGATGTTCACAAGAAGAATTACAAGGTAAGAGCAATTTCTTTCCCCTTTCTTTTTATTATCTCATTGAGTTAATTAATATTTTCATAATATTACATCTGAAGCCCCTTATCCTTTTCCTCATGGTAATTAATTAGCTTGGTTCCATTTTGCAGATGAGGCTCGAAAACTCAAAAGCTGGAAGAAAGGGCAACCTTAATGTTGCGACTGAGGTACGTTATTACTGTAAAAATGTCGCTGTTTCGTACCAGAACAAATTGTTTCAAAGTTAATCATATATTTGCTTAATAGTTGATGAATATTATTACCTTCTAAAATCAGGTTTTTCAAGTTGCCCCGTCTTTGCATATGGTCGAGGTTAGAAAGGCGAAGGGAGACACTTTGGAGTTCCACAAGGTAGATTAACTAGTTGTTCAAAAGTGTTTAAAGGATCAAGAACTTCCTATTATCCAATAGGGCTAATTATGGATAAACCCCTGAGATTGGGCCCATTTTCAAAAATTCCCTGTTGTATGAAAAATTACAAATACCCTCCTATGTGCAGGTGACATTTATAATGCAAATGCAAACATTAGAGGGCATTTGTAATTTTTCGTACCACAGGGGGTTTCAAAACAGGCTAAACTTGAGAGGGTGTTTTGTGATTAACGAACATAATCACAGCTACGCATATGGAGGCTAATTAACCATGCACTGCTTATTTGCAATACAATGCGCCATCATAGAATATCTTTTGCGCTAATTTGGTTTATCCACTCAAAATATAACAGTGTTTGTGGCGTTGTTCGTTTGCAGTTCTATAAAAACCTTTCGACCTGTCTCGAGGATGTAGTTTGGAAAACCGACGAGGAGATGAAGTAGAGTGTTGTAATAAGAATACTTTCTGCTTACATGATGTATCATTTATTTTCTCTCTCGTCGGACATTTTTTCTCCCGAGAGGGGATTTACTCGCGGTGGTTTCTGTATGAAGACTGGATACGGATAGTTTTCTGGTTAGATTTGGTGTATGTTAATTGTGTCCTCAGGCGACAATGCAAATCTTAACTGTAAATTTGGACCTTTTACTTCCAATTTATAAGACCTTTTGTGGTGTGTATACTTTATTTCTATTATGATCTTGGATGAAAATTGATGGTTTCTTAAAAAATAAATATATAAATAAATGACTTTACTTCTGCAGTATGTCATCTTATTGTGTTTGTAAATTGAACTTGACAAAGTAAGAAATGAGGCGTTTGTTTCAGAGAAAGAGGAGTGCAGTTTGTAATTTTACTAATTTCCCGGGGGAGATCCTTGTCATAACTCTAAAATCATTCTACCAGTAAAAGAAAAGCAGGTTCTGCCTTATATAGTCCACAACTAGTTTTTTCATAACAAGCAATTATTGCAAAATATGCAAGCAACAAAAATCAGCTAATTTCTAGTTTATACATGGATACACAAAGCCAGGATCAAAACCTTAATGAGTGAATCGACCTTGCCTAATGTCTCTCATTGTTCTATGAGGGCTCAGCTTCTCATTCACAGAATGCTTAGCTTGAGCCAACATCCTCGGAACATCCCTCGACGCTTGGAGTTGTTCGAGCGCATCTAAAACCTCGGTCATGGGCGGCCGGTTCTTGGGGTCCGTGTTGAGGCATCGTAGTGCAAGTGCAGCCATGGCTTGCGCGCCCTTTTTGGAGTACTGACCGCCCAGCCTCGAGTCCATGATTCTCAACACTTTCCGGCTGTCGCTTAGGAACGGCTTCGCCCAGTCCACCAAGGTCTCCTCAGCTCCCCCAATGTTCTCGTCGCCCATTGCACGCTTGCCCGATAGGAGCTCTAGTAGAACAACTCCGAAGCTATATACATCACTCTTTGGAGTCAAGTGACCTGCTCAAATTTGAATAGATGTGATTTTACAAATTTACCAGGGATGACATACAGAGGAAGAGCAAAAAGAGTGAGCAAAAAGAGTTGAAGCTGACCTGTGGCTACATATTCTGGTGCAGCATAACCCCGAGTACCGATAACCCGGGTCGAAACATGAGTCCTATCCCCTTTAGGACCTTCCCTTGCAAGCCCAAAGTCCGAAAGCTTTGCATTGAATTCCTATGTATACACAAACATAATGAGATTCAGAATAATCACAAACTGTTAAGAGTCCTCCTGGTGAATACAAGGTCAGAATGGCTAGCCATACCGAATCAAGAAGTACATTGGATGCCTTTAAGTCCCGGTAGATCACATTAGCATGCAGACTATGCAAGAAGGATAACCCTCTTGCAACATCAACTGCAATACGCATCCGTGTAGCCCAAGGCATGAGTTGCACTCCTTCTGCACAAACCATGGAATCAAAGCCATTAGGTGATAGCGGTATTTGTAATGCCCAAAACGATAAAGAAAAATTTGTTTCACTGTATATACTAACTAAGTGCACAATGGGGACCAACTCACTTCTAAATAGATGGTTCTCCAAGCTTCCTTTTGGCATATACTCATAGACCAAAAGCTTGTTCTCGGCTTCTGAACAGTAGCCGATCAGCTTCACAAGATTTTCGTGCCTCAGCAGGCCTAAGTAGTTCACTTCTGTCTGTTTCAAACAAAACACACCGTTTAAACAAAACAGAGTCCTAAGTCATTGATCAACACAAAAACATTTCAAAATTACATGGGGGTGATTGGATATGTATACATACAAGCCATTCTCTGTGGCCTTGAAAGCTTTCTGCCTTGAGTTTCTTAACAGCCACGACCAACCCAGTTCCCGGTCTGCTAGGGGCGAACGTGTGCTCGTCTATCCATCCTTTGAATACGAACCCGAAGCCCCCCTCGCCAAGAAGACTATCGGACCTGAAGTTTCTAGTGGCATTCTTGAGATCACTGAAGGTAAAGGATTTGAGGTTGCTTGATTGACCTTGTGCTGCTAAGAGTGCACTGCACAACGAGCCTGATTGATGTTGCTGATCTGAAGAAGAAATTGAATGGCTCTTCTCTGTATTGCCGGCCAAGCACTTGTTATCTGGAAAATAAATCCTTAAAAAATTAAATACAATTTTACTAAAACATGAACCATGACATCATTTAACTATGTGTAATAATGAACAAAAGGCCCTAACCAAAAAAAACTAAAAAATAATGAACAAAAGGTGGCAACTAAATAACATCACGAATAGACTGGCTTAATGAATGTGAAAAAAATTCATACTGTAAGAAATGAACCAGAAACAATTATCACAAGAATTAAGTTCAACCAACTGCACGAACCGTATAAGATAATCGTTCATCGGCGTAATTGAGATGAAATGCTAGCAAGATCACTTATCCACTTATTGTACATATATCAAGAAGAGCAATATTCAGGACTCTGAATAAAGTGAATGATTTTGAGATGAACCTTATTGGAAATTCAATGCAAAGATTAGAGAAAAGGGTGTTCTTCAAATCCCATTCAAAATCTGAAACACTTAAACAAATGAAACAATCATGATCATACCTGAGAACTGCCCAGAAGAAGCATGAGCTAGTTTTGCAGGTTTTCCCAGGCAAAGGCCCATCACAGCAAGATTAATTTCAAGAAATCCTAACTTAGAATATGGCGATATTAAAGAAGAAAAAAAAAAAACAAGAAAATGACTATGGAATTTTAAGATGAGGAAAATGAACAAGACTGCAACTAAAATCCTCTTATTAGAAGAAGAAGAAGGCACACAACCCTCCACCCACACCCCCAAGAGATGGGGGTGGGGGGTGTATTAGTCAAGGCTCAGGAAAATCTTCATTGAAAATGATGACACAGACTGCCAAGTTTTGATAATTGTCATTGATGGTCCCAATGGGGCTCAAAACAGATGTAAACAAGCTTTTATTTATTCATGATAATAATTATATGGAAGCAATGAGTTTGACTGCAATTTTAATTTGCTTTAGAATATCAGATTTTCAAAAGGCTGACCAAATCTAATTAAATGCCAATAGGTAGGTTTGGACTTGGTATGAGGATGTGTTGTAATTTCTCTTTTTTTTCTTTTTGTTTTTTTACATAGTATAGTAATTAAGGTAAAGGTGCCTTGGAGAGAGGACCCTATGTAATGTGCAAGTCAAACGTTTTTTTTAGCATGGTCTAACTAGCACAGTGGGTGTGGGACCAGCGTGGCGACAATATATAACTAACTAAGAGGGTGGGAAATTCTTATTTGCCTCATGTGTTTGGGCTCCAGTTGATATAATATATCGGGTAGTCAGATGAATGGTGCGCGTACAAAATTGATGCAATAATCGTAATTTGGTGGATAAAAGAAAAGGAAAATTATTAAATTGAAATGCATATATATTATTCATTCAACCAACTCAGTGTATTACACCAGATGCAAGATTTACAAGACCGTATATTATATCTTGATTTCTTTTTGTAAGTGACTTTATGATGTGGCGCGATGTAAAACTGTTTAGTACATGCGTGGAACCAAAACCCAGTATCGGAAAAAATTTACCCTAAGAGGGTGTTTGGTTGATAAGCTTCTCAAAATATGGTTCATAAAATATCTATTTATGGGGCTAATATCAATCAAAGTTTAAATTTTACAATAGTCCTTCAAATTTGATATTTTTGGTACTTATGTCCTTGAATTTTTTCCACACTGATTTTCAAAACTTGCAGGTATAGTACCATACACTACCGCTAGTGTTACAATTACTCTGCACTTTTTACAAAAAGTCCATAATTGAATTTTCTAACTTTGCTAAATCCAAAAATATGTTGAAAAATGCATTCCATAGTTATTACACCATGCTTTTGTAGGAATCTAGAATTAAGTATTTTTATACAATTCTAAATTTTGGCATAATTTTTTTTTTTGTTTTTTGATATGAAAGATATGGGGTATATTGTGATTTTATACTTTTATTGGCAAATTATTATTAGTGCGCTCTTAAGACTTTTTAATTAGGATTTTAGAATTACAAAAACTAACAATGTCATAAGTGTAGGTAAATGTAAATAATATTTTCAAATAAAAAAAAAAGAGAAAGTATAAAATCGCAACTTATCACTAAAAAATACTCAAAAGTTCAGGAAAATATAAAATTACAACTTATCACATATATTTCAAAATTAAAAATCTATTCCAAAATTTGATTTGGTACAAGAACACTTTATTTTAGAAATTTCCACATGAATAGCTCGCAGTAGCCATAGAATATTATTTTTATTTATTTTTTGTTTTACTATATGATAAAATTTAATTATGATTCCTTTATAAATAGTGTGTGGTGACTCCAACACTAGTAAGAGTATATAGTGCTATATTTGTAAGTTTTGGATGATTAGTATAAAAAAATAAATTTGATAGGACTAAAGTGGAAAAAATATAAAACTTTAAGAATTAAAGTGCAACTTAAACTTTGAATTAACAATTTTAGCCCTAAAAAAATTGACTAAAGAGTGAAAGTGAAACGTAATTAAAACTTAAAGGACTAAAGTGTTGCGATTTAAAGATTAGAGACTAAAGTGTCAAAAAAAAAGCTTTAGGAACTAATAATGCCTTTTTTCATAATAAAAATATATATATACTTAAAGTATTCTTTAATATCACATTCCTATCATCTCAAAAAGTATTTATTTAGACAAAATCAATAAAATCATATTGTTGTTACAATAAAGAAAATTTATAATCTTTATTTTTTCCAAATAAAACTATAGCTTATACTACCCCTAAAATAATTTGTGTGTTGTTTAATCTTATTTTACCCACATGTTTGACCATTTAAGAAAAAATTTAAGAGCCTATAATTATAGAAAACTCCTAATAACATTTAAGAGTCTAAGCTCTTACAAAAAGTAAGCTTTAACCAAACCCCCACTAAGAGAGTGTTTGATTGAGTTCATAATATGCTTAAGAACTTATAAATTTTTTAAAAATGTTTTGATAAATTTTTTTTATTAAAAGAGCTTATAAACTCCAAAATGATGTTTAAATTTTATAAACTCCTTAAAAAAAACTACGCTACCCGAACTTATTTTTAAAATAGCTTATAAGCTATCACTACAAGAAAATGAATAAATTTGTGACACTATAATAAGTGATAATCAAAAAATTATCATTAATTATATACATTTGGTGACAACAAATTGATGTTGTCACAAAACATAATATGCACAATGTCAATGGTGACAACTTATTGTAAAAAGGTGGCAACATAGTGCAAAAGTGATAATTAGTGACACACCTATTGTAACAACTTAGTGGCAATGAAATCTTATTACAAAATCCTAATAACAATTTTTATTGTCACTAAGCTGTCACTATAGGTGTGTCACTAATTATTAACGGTGACAACTAAAACATTACTTCTTGTCACATTCAGTGATATTGTGACAATATAAAAATTGTTATCACCAAAAAAACTTAATTAGTGACAAAATAGAATGTATTGTCACTCTATACAATCATTGATGACAACTTTTGTTTACTACTTTTAAATCTTGTCAGTAATATTATTTTTTCTTGTAATGTATCAAGTTCAAAATAATAAAATGATATACATATCCTTAATTATTCTTCAATATCACATTCCTACCCTATATGAAAATATTTATTTACATAGAATCAACAACGCACTATATTTTCTTTCATCATTTTTATACTAAAAAAGAACTTATAAACTCTTATTTTAATCAAACAAAATTGCAACTTACAAGACTCCAAAATATATTATAAGTTGTTTATAATCTTGTTCATCCAAACACCTTAACAACTTATTTTTAAGATAAGATCTAGGAGCTTATAAGTTTCAAAAATATTTTATATGGTATAAGAGCTAATAAGCTCTTAAAAAAGCTTGTTTGGCTAAATTTATTCTAAAGAGCTTATACACTTGTAGAAATTATAAGATGGTTTTGGGTCGTACGAGCTCCTACATCTTATTTTAAAAATAAGTTATTGAAGTATTTGAATAGAATAAGATCCTGTAGCTTATGAGGTACTTTTGGAGCTTTTAAGTTGTGATTCTATTTAGTAAGAATGAGAGCTTATAAGTTCTTTTAAGCGTAATGATAATAAAAAAATAAAGTAAAATCAATTTCATATAAATAAATATTTTTTGAAACAGTAGAAATGTAGTATTGGAGGAAAATAAAGATATTTATGTAATTTTATTTTATAGTATTAGACAACTTATCAACTATGTCAAAAATAAGTTGGGGTGGCTTACCCTTTTTTTCTTTTTATTTCTTTTCTTTTCTTAAAGTTTATAAATTCCTAACAACTTATTTTTTGAACTTACAAACTTATTTACTTAAAAATACTACCAAACACTTTTAAAAAATTTACAAACTTTCAAATATTTTATACAATATTTTGAGAAACTCAACTTTGCCAAACACTCTCTTTGTCAAACTCCCTCTAAGCCAATTGATTTTGCACGGCGGGGTTGTCAAAGGGATGTGTGGTAATTCAAATGATCTCATTGCCTACGTTTCAAAAATATATCACGTGCTTGATTTTATTGTTAAAAAGACAAATTAATTTGACAAGTTTGTTATTTTTAAAAAATATCTCAACTATAAAGTAATTGTGGCTTTTTATAAATGTGTCTCATAAATTATACAAAATTTAAATTAAAATGTATCTTTTACAACAAAATAAAATATCAAAATAAATTATCAGAACACTCAATTGTGTGATACTTTAACAAATATTTCTTAGTTAAAATATCGAAATATCTATTTTCTAATAACACTTTGTAATCTCTCAATTGCCAAATTATTTAGTAGTGCTTGTTCCATTAAACAATAATCGATAAAGTAATTGTTTCTATACTGAAATGATATTAATGTCGATGCGTTTGAAGTGTTTGGTCTAATAAACACTTATTTCATCCTAAAAATATGAGGAGTGGCTTTATAGTTCAAATTCTAACCGTGTGTGCGTGTATCTTGTTAAAAAAAAAATGTTTTCTTTGAGCCTTAGTCCCAAAATTTTCAAAACAAATGTGTATAAAAAATGTTATGTTAATAGTCCCTATCTGCCTTTTTATTAATTAAAAAGGTCCTACAAGAATAAATGTATCATGAGC
This sequence comes from Petrea volubilis, assembly GCA_026212405.1. Classification (NCBI taxonomy): domain Eukaryota; kingdom Viridiplantae; phylum Streptophyta; class Magnoliopsida; order Lamiales; family Verbenaceae; genus Petrea; species Petrea volubilis. The sequence continues at coordinate 15,206,204 of CM047886.1, forward strand.
TATTGCTATATTTCAACAACTATTGGTCCCGAGCCATCCAAGAAGTTTCACATTTTGATGTGATGGGGAATATCTGATTTTTTTTTTTTTTTCATTTTGTTTAACTTTTTGCAGTATTCACGTCTGTACATGCAAAAAACCCCTTTATAATTGGTCAATATCACATATGAATTTATTATTCTAAAAATTCTGAACTTCGACAACAATGTTGAAAAGCTAAGTTGATTTTTCAAACTTCCCTAATTCCCTATAATACAAGGTTTGAACGTTCTTCCCTTAGGTTGCCAAGTTCAGCTTCGCAAAACGCATAGTTCGTAATATGAACGGATAGCAAAAAGAAAAAAAGAAAAGAAGAAACACTTTGCCCCCTCAATCATAACCATTTTTACATTTCAATTAGAGATGACAAATGGCCGGGTTATGTTGGATTTGAGTTGGGTTGAAGATATGTTTAGATGGATTGAAAATGAGTTGGAGGTGGATTGTAAATAAATTTGTTATGGTTCTTAAGCGGTTTAATGCATAGTTATTTTATGTTTAATCAAGGCCAAAAAAAAAATTAAAATTATTAGTTCTTATACTCTTTAAACGGTCTTAAAATACTAAAATAAATTGAAATTAGATAAACAAATATATATATATATATATATATTGTTTATATGATAACTCATTTATAACCCGTAATCAATCCATGATCAATCCATCTATCACCCATTATCAACATCAACCAAATGAGACCCAACCTAACTCAACTCACTTTAGAATATATTAGACTCAATTCAATCCAAAATCATATGGGTTGGGTTGAACCCACGGTTCCTAATCCATTTTGCCACCACTAATTTCAATTATTAAATTATTTTTCATTACACTTTATTATACAAAGTAGGACAATTACGTCTATACCTCTTAAGATATAGTGTTACTACATTTCAATCTCTCTTATTTCAAAACTTACAAAGACCCCTTTGAGGTTTAAGATCTTACGATAAATATTAACAGAGATGTTCAAAAAATAAATTTTCTACAATTGTAGTAGTCAACCCGACCACCAAAAAATGTGCCTCGTTGAGTTTAACAAAATTCATCAATTAATTTTGTATTTTCAACCAATTATCGTGAAGCAATTTCATTACTTTATATCATCCTAGTAGCATTATCATCTATAATATGATATCATCATTATTTTTTTTTATAAATTTGTCTTCATATATAACTTCTACATCTTGAGCTTATCATGATCATGTAAATCTCGTCTCAAAACTCCGCCCAAAACAATAGAAATATAGTTCTCAATTATGTCTCACCTTGATGAAACATGGATTTTGTTATGCTAATACATAACTCATTTGGGGTTATTTGTAATTACTAAAACTACAAGAATTAATTTGTAATTATATTATATTTCAAGGGTTGTAAACGTAATTTTTTTTCTATTTTTATTATACATTATCATATAAAGTACACGGGATTTGTACTTTACCCCTCAAAACTATTCTCTGACCCAAAAAAAAATTGTCAAAAAACGGTTAGCAATGGTAACATGGTCATTTTAAATATAAAATTGATGGCATGGAGCTATTAAATTATAATAATTGTTTTGAGCCTTTACTCGTAGAGTGTAAGTGAGTCTAGTGGTGAAGTGAAAAACCTCTTTAAGTGCAACGTTGAGGTAGTACAATAACTTTTTTGACTGGAAAGTGAAAAAGAGATGTTAATTTTCATGTATTTTACATGACAAAGTATTGTAGAATATAATTTAGGTATTTAAATATAAAAATTATCATAGTTTAGGGGATATAGTACTTTTATCATTGGTTGGATTTTATTTTTTATTATGTTAACTGCCTACTAATATATATAACGTATGTTAATAAAGATAATAGAATGTGTAACATATTGGTGCCATTGTGGTTGAGGGATTAAAGATAAATAGAAAACCATAAACATAGTATCACTCACTTAAAATAGGATAGCACCTCATGTATTTTAAGTCACTAAATTATGATTTTCATTTCAATTCGATTATCCAAAAAGCCATCCACATAGTGCAAGTGGAACTAATAATTTAATGTCAAGTCTCTAAAGAATATGTTCGTAATTAAAATCACAAATCAAATCATGTATAAATTAAATTTAAATTTTGGAATTAAGAGTTTCAGGGCACCAAGTTATTTATAATTTCACAACGCATTTTATTTAGGAATTAATGAGTTGTAGTTTATATATCAAGTGGGCCATTTGAGTCCATATGTGTATTTATACGTAAAACATTGCACAACTATATGTTCATTTGTAAGTGCTTGACTTTTAAACATCACTTGAAAATTAAAATTAAATATGAGTGCTGTATGATGAAAAAACTTTCTAAATTTCCTAGTGTTTCATAAAATTTTGACAACCACACCAATGTGGTTATCCAAAATTAAAAATCACTGAATTCGATATGAAATCAATAACTTCGAATTGAGTTTTGTGTTCAGTGTGAGCATGTCAATGTACGAAAAACACACGAATTAAAGTTTTGTTTTGATTTTGATGAACTACGCCTTAACTTCTATCCAAAAGACGATTGAGTCGGAGTAGGCAAACACTACCCCGAAGGTTCTATGCATCTATAATTTAATGTAGGACTTAAAATTTAGTACTCTAAAGATCGAAATGGGTCAAAAAAATATAAAATGAGAAGGTGCATTAAAAGACGATAGCTACTCACTATGAATAATACAAACTTTATTTATAAGCAAGTGCATTGATGATATAGGCCATGTTTACAATTCTAATTGAAAGACAACTAAGGATTTTGACTACAAAAAAAGACGCATTGATACTCTATACGATGAACACATTAATGCATTGAAAGAATTATACTACTCTATGAGCATTGATTACTTTGGCTACACTCTCTCATGCATGTGCTCAACATGAATGCAGAATACCACTTGGTTGCATTGATATCTCATCTCAAATCGAGCCCAACCGAGGCGAGAGATGGCTATGACTTTAAGACGTTACAAAGTGAACGCATTGAAAACCTCATCTCGAGCCAAATGGGCGTATGTCTATGAACACTTACATAATGATTTTCTACCTATGACTAAGCTAATCTTTGTTCATTTGGACTAAATAAAGAAGTGTAGACTTGTCGATTGAAGTGTTGTTGTTGTTGTTGATTGGAGTTGATTGAAGTGTTGGACTTGTTGATGATGATGAATCCGGCTCCCTTTTATAGACTTGAGGCTGTAACCGCTTCCCCTTATTTTTGAATTTAGATTGTATTATTCAGCTTGATCGTTCGAAATGAAAGGTGGTCCTTATTTTTCGGATATGACACTTATGCTACCTTATTTGAATTCTGAATTTTCAAGATCAGATGGTCTTTATTTTTGACATATTTAGTTATAAAAATGTCTATTTTTAAACATTTATTATTTTCTATCCTAACAATCCCTAGAAATAAGGAGTAACTTTGACTTGGTTTATTTCTTATTTTGTCTTTTTTTTTTCTAGCCGATTGGGCCATGGGCCTTTATTTTCGGCCTTGATCTTTGTCTCACGCCTCGTTGGAGTGATTCGAGCCATTTTTATTCCTTTTCGGCATGACTCGGATTGACCCATCTGAATTTATATAAAAATTTATTTTTAGATCCACACTCTTAGAAAAAATTTTCTTTTCAACATCAAACAGCTTAAATCGTACCTTCTTCGCAACAAACTTCCAAATTTGAATAGAATTTATAAGTTAGAATCATACAACTTTAGGGATAGAGTCAAAAATAAAATTATTTAGGAGGGGAAATCGAACTTTCGTAATATAGATAAGGCATTTTTATGTTTTCATAAATTTTAGCAAATAAATATATCATGTGGCTACATATAAAATTCAGAAAGTGGCCGGGGATCGCAGCACCTTTCAGCGCCACCCCTCCCTCCTATAACTCCATCTCTAGTCGCTTAGGAACACCAACAAACTAATATATCTATCTATATATATATATATATATATATTGGATTATTAATAAAAAGTTACTATGTGAAAAAAGCTAAAAAAGGGGTAGGGAGGGTTCCGGCGGAAAGTGGAGTGCCGATAAAATTCTCGTTGTTTTTATTATTTCAGTGTAATTTTGGCAGTAATTTTGTTAATGTACCAAGCAAGTTTTTGTTCGAAATTCAGACACACGTATTTCCTTTTTCTTGATTATCAAACTTTATTTGCCGGAATAGCAACAGGTATCCTATCCAAAATTCTTTTTTAATTTTTTATTTTTTAATAAAATCATTCCGATGGACTTGTCTGTCAAAATTCCATAATTTTTTTTCATTTTTTAAATAAAATAATTAAAGTCCATCATTTTTTTTAAATTTAAGTGTGGCGTAATTACACTTTTGATCCCGTAAGTAAGACCTCATTTTCAAATTTCGTCCTATAAGTTTGATGGTTGCACATTTAGTCATGTATATTGGTTCAATTTGATACATTTAATTCTGAATTAATATATTTGGTCATGTATGTTGGTTCAATTTGACACATTTGGTCCTGAATTGACACATTTGATTATAAATGGTGCAGAACTATATTTAAAAATTTAGGATCAAATATATCAATTCAAGACCAAATATGTCAAATTGAACAAACATACAGGACTAAATGTGCAACCATCAAATTTATAGAATGAAATTTGAAAATAAGATTTGACTTACATGACCAAAAGTGTAATTAAGCCTCTAAAGTTTTTTTATTAATAAATATCAGATTTCAAAGAAATAATAGGGATTTTTCTTTCTTTCTTTTTATTTTCCTTTTTAGTACCAACACGTGTGCTTTTTTCTCTGGACTGGTTTATAAGTCGTGAGACAGTTCTATTTTAAGTTAAATACTATTACATATTGTTCACAATAAAATTTCACACAAAGAAAATATAAGTATTGAAATCAAGGAAAAATTTAATTAAATAGAATTTTTATGAAACAATTTTTATTTATTTGTAATGTTATACATCACTTGATTCTTCGTAAGATAGTTTCATTTTTAGTTAAATACTATTACATGTTGTTCGCAATAAAATTTCACGAAAAGAAAATATAAATGCTGAAATCAAAGAACAAATGAGTTAATGAAAATTCAATTAAATAGAATTTGTAGGAAACAATTTTGATTTATTTGTAATTTTACACATCCCCTCATTTTTGACTCCCTTCATCTTCTTCTTGTTCTCGAGGGAATGAAACATATTTCTCAATTAAAGAAACGGTTGAGATTTGAAAAGTTGATTGGTTGATGCCGGATAACTTGAATGAATTGTGAGAAAATAGGTCTTTTAACTAACTCTTGTTCTCAGGCAAAAGAACTTATTGAATTTGATGGATTTAATTTGCCAGAATTATTTTAATGAGTTAGGTGTCACCTCATCACGCCATATCAGCAGACAAACCCCAGACAACCCAAGTGGGGAGCTGAAGCTCTCGATATGCCGGGTTGTCCTTGAATGAGCTTTTAAGCTGGCCGCCCTTGAAGTTGTCATAAGGCACAAGTACGCTACCCGGAGACCCTCGAAATAACCCATGACCCTCGAAGACGTTCAGCCCAGTAAATGAGCCTTGGGGTGCTTCCCAAGGAGAAGCGAGCTCCAGGTTTACCCAAGGGCACGAGGAGCTTATTGGCGTAAGGGGCCCTCGAATGCGTCTGTGTCGATGATGCAATCCCACACTTGGCCACTGCCCAGCTTGACGCCCAATAGGGAGGGATCCAGCTGGCGTCTAACGGCAGGTCTTACCTACCGCCACCTAACATGCCCCAGTGGCACATGGGTCCATCCCATCGATCCTCAGCGCATTAAATGTTAAGTCATAAATACAATATGTGGTCATAAATGCCAAAAATACACATTAAATGCCAACAAAGCCCCACATTAATGAGAGGCCAGAGCAGCCGCCAATGGGAATGACAAAGGGGACAAAAAGCACATGCCCGTATAGCTCATGTCAGGAAGTTGGCTGGCTCCCACCAACCTTGTCACATCCGGGAGCCTCACTCTCACATATATACCAAATCGGCTCTCCACCCAATGGTAAGGGAAAATCATAAGATTCATGCACTCACTTTTGATAAGCAAGAGAACCTCTCATTTACTATTCATCATCTTCTCCAAGTACCCTACCACTGACTTGAGTGTTGGAGAGCCTACGTCGGGGCAAAACCGGCTAGTCTCACATGTGTTCCTCCCTCTTTGACAGCTGGACCACCAGCATTATCATCCGGAGCTCTTTGGATCCCGACACGTGGTCGAACCAAAAATTGACCGCATCATATATAGACTACAGCCAACTTGAAGGCTTGGAGCTACATCCTGAAAATTGTGAATTTGAATGTGTAGCCGACTCAAAGGCTTGGTGACGGAATTTTGTAGATTAGCAGAATTTGGAGTGCAAACGACTCAAAAGATTGATGACTACATATTGGAGGCTTGTAGGATTCTGAATAATATTCGTGGAGACGCACAATGATTCTCCTTCTTCAAACGACTGATTTGAAAGATATGTACAGTTTTTCAGAGAGCGTCTTCTCCTTTTCTCCTTTTTTCGGTGTCTATCGATATTAAGTTTATAACCCTTTTACATAGGTGTTAGAGTGAAACTCACTATCAGCTCAACTATTTTCAGTATTTATTTATCTTTTTAATATGTAGATTTATTACTAATAAGAACAACAAAATTTTATCTCAAATTAAATATTTGATATTTATCCTATAAATATATATAATTAAAAAGATAATTCTAAATTTTCCATATCAAAACATATGTCCAAATTTATTACGTTAATGTCAATGAGAAATATCACCTTTATGGAAATTACCATGAATTTACTCAATCCATTGAAGCTGACTATGAAACATGAACATCGCCATCTTTGACATTGTAACGTTACTCGAAGTCGAGAAAGCGATTTAAGTTTAGTTGCCCCCATGTTCCGTTGCGAAAAGAATTAAAAATCGCCAACTTTGAAGAATATTTTTTTATTTAAACATTTTTGACTGATTCAACTAATTAGGCTATTTTAAATTTATCGGGTTCCTTGACTTGGAAGATTCTCAAAATTGTTTAGAAAATAACTTTATTTTTATTTGGTGGGGTATTTTAGGGGTTGAAATTGTTTACTAATGAATTTATGATAAACAAAATGTATAACAAAATTATATTATTCAAAAAAATTTATTAAATTTATGACGGACTGTTTAGTTAGTGAAAGAAAATACGCGTTCTTATAATGATTTTGAGGCACTATGCCAGATGCAAGTAGATTTTAAAGACATTTTACCTCCTCGAACTATCAACCTTGAACCATGATGCCTTCAAATCAAAATATATATTGGGCACTTCTAAATAAATGTGAATGGGCATACATATTTGTATTATTTATTGTTTTAATTACTTAATTAAATTCTTTTCTCAAATGAAAATAACAAGACATATATTATTTTTATATTAAACAAATCATATTTATTCAAATATATCATAATTAAATATTTTTAATGAAATAATATATTACAATTATAGTTAAAGAAAATTAGTTATTGATGGTTTATCCAAAAATAAATAAAATTTTATTTATATTACATAATTGATAAATTCATTAAGTATGCATAATTAGGATAATATATTTTATGTATTGATACACTCATCTATTACTTTGTCTTAATTGAGTTAATTAAACTATTAAACATTTTCGTTAAATTGGAATTATAACAAATAAATAATTTTAAATAGAATTTAAGTTGTTAAATACCAAAAACATTATATTGAAAACTAGATAAATAGGCATGACTTGAGGGTGTTTTGTCCTACTCATATAATTTGGGGTTGGGGGCGTGGGGGGGGGGGGGGGGGGTGTTGGAGTTGAAATTGTTATTAAAGGTCAAGCCTAGGGCAACGCCAATGATCAAACGTTCTTATCTTTTTACTTTTTGAATGCGGGCTTTTTATCACGTATATATTATTTTGAACTATACATAATGCGTCTTAATTCATAAAAAAAATCATACATAATGAGTCAATTATAGAATTTTGAAATTTAATTACAGGGTCAAACCATCATATAATAGCATGTATATTATATATTAAGTGTGAACAATTTTAATTTTTTTTATATATACAATTATGGTATTTCTAAAATACCCTTTAACTACTAATCTATCTCTATCTTTTTTTTTGGTTTTTCTCTACGACAACCCTTTTTTTTCTCTTTTTTATTATCATCTCTCTCCCCCTTTCTCTCTCACACCCTTTTTCTTAAAAAAATTGTTCTACTTTATATATTTTATTTATTTTCTAATAACTAAACAATTTTATTTTAAAATAATTTTTTAAAATTTTCAAATTAATAAATATATTATGGTTTAAATAATAATAGTTAAGAAAAATGAGTATTTACAAATTTAACAAAAATAAAATTATATTATTAAAATTTAATTAAATTACATCTCATTTTTATTTGCACACACATCAAGTGTGTTCGATATACTAATATTGATTAATAATTAATATAAAATATCACATATATATATTGGGAAAAAATAATTCAGTGGGGTTGCGTGATCCCATAATATTCATACAATAAAAACCTTAATATGCACATAATAATAATAATAATAATAATAATAATAATGGATAGATAGATAGCTAAATAGATAGATAGAGCATGACTAATTATCAATTGATCTAGTGGGATGAAGCGCAGGATTCTTTAAACAACGTTCAGAGTTTAAATTTTGATATTGTGAATAGAGCAACTGAATTGGAAAAATCATCCCTATAATAAACTTATATAATATTCGATTCAGATTAATCAGTCAATAAATTAAAGTCGAATGTTAAATCAAAAAAAAGATAGATCGAGCATGACAATTTGGAATCTTTCAAAATAGAACCATTGACTAAAATATATTTGCAGTCACTTTCAAACAGTGTACAATCGGTGATTTGTCCAAAAAAAAAAAAAAAAAGCAAGGCGGCGGAAGAGTTGCATCCGTACAGATACCTTGAAATTAGCCCAATTTGTGGAAGCCACAAAGTTGGAATAAACTTCATTTTAGTCCCCGATTTTTAACGTTAAAAGTAAATTTGTCCTTTATTTTTAAATTACATCCCTCCAACCATATTCGTATGGTGATTTCCTGTCAAAATATGCAAATCGGCTCAAATACTCTTGAAAAACTTTCACCTATATTCAAAAATTAAAACCATCCTTCTATATGATATAAACCTATTATTAATTTTTTATTTTCTATATATAGATCTATAAGTTTTTTTTTCAATTAATTTCTCTATTCGTATAATCAAGAATACATTAAAAGTGAGGTAAATTACAATTGAGATGATTAAAATTGATATATTAATCTAGATGCAATTGAATATTATTTTTATGAATGCATCTAATAGAACTTAATAGAAAAAAAAAAACAAAAGATCTGCATGAGTTCATATGATAAAGCAAGTTTAATAACCGCATATATATAAATAAAATTTAGAGTTGTAAGTAATTAACAGTTGGAAGGTTATTCAAACTAAATAATATATTCCAGGTAATTGCAATATATTGCACAATTAACCGGTACCCTTCTATTTTGGTAAGGTAATAATATATCTAATGTTAACTTAGTATTTAGGTACCTTATTTTAGGCAAATCTATCCTTTTTTTTTCTGACCAAAAAAATAATAATAAAGACATAGAACCCTTTAATAAAACTTTTTGATCGATCACATTTTTTTTTTTTTGAGGGGTTACATTACAACTCAAATTGTTTGATCGATAATCCAAATCAAAAACAACTATTACGTTTCATAATCAATTACTGATTCAAAGAACTATTAAATAATCAAAAGAAAAAAAACAATAACAAACTATTATAAAATAGAAGAAAACCCATAAATTTGGGAAGCAAACCCATGACCCATTTTATAATGGAACCTCCTTCTTGCCACTAAATCAAAGAATTCTTGATAGTCAATCAATTTTTTTCTTTTATTTTTTTAATTCTCTCTCTCTTCTACTCATTGCACGTCATTTTTCTTTTATTTTTTTTAATCTACCTCATTTACTCACTCTCTTATCTCATATGATGCCATTAAATAATTTTTAATTCTTTTATGATTAATTTTCAATCATATCTTTTTATCTTAGTTTTTTAGTTATCTTAAATTTAATAAATACAAAAATTCTCTACGCATATTAAAAAATAATAAATATTTATAATTTGATTTATTATTAAATATATAATAAAAATTGTATATATTTTCTATTTTGCATATCGATTGATAATGTGCTCACCTAGATAGTGTTAATTAACGCACTATTTTTAACAAAATGACCCTAGGGAACAATACATAAATCTGGAGGGAACCATAAAATACAGTGCCGTAACTTTAGCATACAACGAAAAAGGGAATGATTTAAAATGTCACCAACATCCATATTCTCCCCCAATCACAATGGTCTAACACAAATACAGCACTATCATAAATCAAAACTCAAAACTTGGTTATATGTATAATGGGGTGCATTACATAAATGATTCAGATACACTTGCAAAGACTAGCCAAAATGAAAAAATAAAATAAAATACATCAAGAAAAAGAAGGAAAAATCAGATCAAGGCAACTGAAAAAAAAGGCCTAGCAACTGACACGAGCAACTAGTAAAAAGGCTTAAGGGTCAGCTAGAATTCCGTGTTCACTGGAAAAAAAACTTTTACTGGATACAAGATAACACTAAGAAATGGCTATGATTAAGTTGATAGTCTCAAGTTTCTGCAGAAGATCTGTCATCCGGCCCGGCTAGCGTAATCTGTTCAAACGAGCATCGAATGTTACCTTGGTTCTGAGTAAATATTGAGAGAGAGAGAGAGTCCAATTTTTTATGCTTACATTACAGTCGAAAGCAAATCTTCTTGCGAGCATGATAGCTGCATTTCTTTCTCGCTCTGATTCGAACGCTAATACAAAAGAAAAACCGATTTTTGGTTGCCAATATACTGCCTGGGCGGCGGCATTCCCACCACCTCTAACTCCACAGAGCTGAGAGAATGAAAAAGACTGTTATGACATTATATGTTCAACTTTAGGGAATAGCAGGCGAGTGACGGCACACGACAACTACCTGCATAGAATTAGAATAATATTCCTTTGCCATATTCGTTTTCCCTTTGCAAAGTTTGATCCTCATCTTTCCAATGTGCAGTACATGGATAGACTGCGACGGATGATCGGCTCCATTCATCTGGATAATGACTACCTGGAGGGCCATTACATAACAAATAAAGAAAAGGGCACAAAGAACAAGAAACAGACAGCTTAAAAAGTAGTAGTACTATCCTATACTATCCTAATAAAGAAAAGGGTCAATAACACCGGCTGCCCCTGTAACTGTGTGTCATTACAAAAACTTCCCCTCTTAGTTCCAAAGTTACAAATATCCCCTTTCGATCATCGAGACTTAATGGAAAGTGAGAAGAACATACATTGAACTCAGTCTCATGCCTCCGCACTAATGCCTCTACATAGTTTCCCAATCCTGCAGCTGTAAAAGGAAAGCTGGTTCAGTTTTTTAAAATATTAAACCGCATGCAAATTTTAAGAATATAAGAGTTAATGTTGACGGACCTGGATCAATCGTCCCAGAGGTTGTAACAGTTATTAACCGATCATCAGTCGATATATCAGCTTGCAGTATTTGTCCAACGTCAAAAGGCTCAGGAGCATATATAGATTTGGTGGCCCCTGATATATTGCAGAGCTTACTTTACACTAAAGCATTGAACTACAAAAGTTTATACTTTATAATACTAAATTTCAGGTACGAACAAGTACGATTAGCAACAGTGAAGCAGATCAAGGAAACCTGATATAAGCTCCTTCTTGCCACCCTCAGGGTGTGGAACGATACCATTGAATTGTACACTCGGAAAGTTCTGGAGCACTATCAGAACATGGATATATTCGCAGATATGAGCCCAATGCTTCAGTACCATCCATATCATACAAATGAGGTGTGCTTTTGTCGCCCTTCTTGCTTATTGCCAGCTGAAAAAGTTCATGATGAACATTTTAGACATGAACTTTCACTTGATAATTTCTCAAATGAGCATGTCAAAAACATAATTCCAGCAAATAGAATGTTCCCCAAAGAATTGCCTTTACAGATATAAATAAGTAGGTGGTGCATTAGTAAATAGTAGATCTATGTCGCCTCATATTTTGTTGTCCCTCTATCCCAAATTGATAACTCCTTTTTCCTTTTAGAACACTGTAGACCAAGTATCCATTACAGAATTCCATTTTTTCGTTCCCAAAACTAGCCTCGATGAACACCAATAATGTCACCAAAGGAAGAACCCAATGACATGAACATACACAAAACTTTCACTTTTTCAAATCTTATCTAAACTTAAGGGGAAGCTTAATATTGGGACCGAAGGAGCATCGAACTGTTATATAACAAAAACAATTTCCATTCTTCAATAACAACAATGTTTATAAGACTGAGTATTACAAGCTCTTACCATTATAATATCCATTTGCATTTGGTGTTTATGTTATTTATAGTAAACGAAAAGTCATAAATTTTGGGGAAATATATCGAAGTTTAAAGGAAGAGCACTCAAACATAACCTTTCCAAAAGATCTTAAACAAGATCAAAATGAAAAAGAAGTCACAACAATGTCGAACATATCATGCTACAAATTATATGCATTCAAGTTATTAATGTTGTTGCATGCATCGTTATTCATGTAACTTATCAAATATAAGTCACTTGGAAGCCCTTTAAATCTTTCTTTCAGCATACTCTTGTAGCCCAACTGTGGTTAGATTGAAAGGGGGAAAAAAAATCTTCAGACAACCAGTAAGAAATGAACGATAACTACAGCTGAATAGAGATATAGAACATAGATAGAAGGAAGTAAATATATGCAAAACAAGATGGCAACCTCCTTCTGGAGCTGCAGTGAATGCTTTGACTTTTCAGCAAGTTGAATCCTCAATGCTTGAAGCTCATGTTCCATGTCCATGACCTGCCAAAATATGTCTTATAATATATATATATATATGAGGTACGTGAAATAGGAAATACTGATTCTTTTCTTTTTTTCTTTCTATATTTTTGGTTGAGAAAATGTATGGAAGCACCAGTACCTGCCAAAATATGTCTTACAATATATATGAGGTATGTGAAATAGGAAATATTGATTCTTTTTCGCTTTTTTCCTTCTTTTTTGTTGAGAAAATGGAAGAAGCACTAGTGGAGACTTTGCCTCCTCTTGCAACACCATGTGCAGGAGAGCATAGGCATAATACTATCAGAAGTTTTCTAGTTATTATTTAAATTGAATCAACAGTGTATTCACTATGGGTTAAAGGAGCAGAAATGTGGTGGCACCATGATACAATAGAATAAAGGATTCAGGTGTCACTACCTTACTGGGCTGATGCAGCATTTTGATCCGCCTAGCTTCTTGAACCTCCTTCATCAATTCATCCAAGTCCTGATTATGCGAACAGAAATCAAATAGCAAAAATCAAGAATGCTAAAGGTTAAATCCATAATACAGTCGCAGCTCGTGTTCAAAGTTTGCAACTACTATCACAGAAGCAATACAAAGCCTCATCGTGTGCTCAGACATGTGGAAAACAACTGCAAGACTATCATAGTCAAAAACTAACTATATAATCTTCAACCATGACCCTTATTCTTCTATTCTCCATGCAGGAGTTGCAAAATCTAATATTTAACATTCACTGGGATAACTCTCAACTGCTGCAAAAGTGTGGACAAATGGTCATCACTTTATTAGTATAAATTCATGAGTGATGGTACATACAAGTTTAGATTATAGATTAGTATCTCTTTCCACTTTATTGCAGGTAGGGCAGAAATCAACAAAAACTGCAAACAGAAAGGATGAGAAGAACTGAAGATGACACCTAAATATGTTGAAGACCTCTTAGAAGACTGGAGTATTAAATTCCCTACACTTGATTGTATGTTTGGTGAAGATTTTAGGTTTCTAAACTTCAGTGCTACAACAGTGCCGCACAATCACATAGAAAGGTCTTTGATTTTATAAGAGAATGTAAGAATTTCACTAAAACCTGTTTTCCTGAAGCTCGTGACATCCGTTCGTGCTCCTGAAGAGCCTCTTCCACTCTCTGAACTGCTGTTCTTGCATTCTCAATTTCAGCCCGTGCAAAAGCTCTTTCTTCATCAACAAGCTTTTTGGCATCTTCAGAAGCCTGCAAGAATTTAGTTATTTAAACGAGGTTGAAGAGAAAATGTGAAGAATATACACAAGAGGAAGGTCCTTAGCCCAATGTCCATACACGAGTATAGGCCGGCGCTAGACACCGTTTAACTATCTTGACCCAAAAAAAATACCAAAATCCAATCAAGGAGGACTTCTAGAATGTAAAAGTTACAATGAGCACTACAAAAATGATGATCGTTACAGAAATAAAAATGAATGACAATGATTGCAGACATAAAATAGAAGTATTTTGTCATCGAATCTGAAAATTATCCACGCAACAAAGGTCTACTCATCAGCATCGGAAAACAAGATGATAAAGATTGAAACTTAAGAGTTCATCTTTCGTGCCCATGCATAAGAAGGGGACAGACTCGTCATAAAACAAAAAATCTAGTGATTTTACCTGTTTCAAAAAAGTCGCAAGCTTTTTCACTTCAGCCTTCTCTTGAATTAGCTCTCCTTCCCTCTGAGTTAATTGATCTGCTAAAGCTTCGACCTGGAGACATTAAAACAATGGGATACAGAGTCGTTGCAAATATTTTGCAATAAATTGAAGCAGGCACTAAGAGAGAGTACTATGACTTTAAACTCAATTTGAAGCATCCAAACCAAAGATCACCATAGCATACCATTTATACAAGTATAAACAATTTTTTCAGTAAAGTTTCAACACAAGATGTCAAGTACAACAAGACCTTATATTAGTTAAGAATAAAAACAAAGGGATGGAATGTGTACACAAAGAATTTCCAAGAATTCTGTCACTCGGAAATTAGTCTATATTTTTGGAAAAGATACTTTCAATTGTATCCCACATTCAAAGTATATCCAAATAAATTGGAGTGCTAAAGACAAGGAAATGCTTAGACTATTTCTACTGTATGAACTATGATGCCAGGGGTTATGGATTCTTTAAAATAAACTGAATGAAGTCTTAACATACAGCAAGATCAAACGTTTAACAGGATACTCCCCTTCGCTGTGGGTTGGTTCCGACCTTACAGAACCCATCCCTCAATTCTTATATTCACTAATGCTCAGTTTGTCATTTAAGCATGCATTGACACATCTACTATGAAGTACGAACATAGAGGTATTGCATACTGAATATCAACCAAAATACAACAGGAATTTTTGTCTTTATTTTGTCTTTTTCTACTTTCTTTTAAAACTTTGAGGGATGTGTTGTTTCAATGAGGTATTGGCCAAGAATCTAGATGGAACTGAACGCTTTACAGTATTGCAACTGTAATGAAAAGAGCAATTGCAAGGAAAAAGTTGATTAGATGGAAAATGACCAACCATGGCTATAGCTTCTTCAACATCATCTTTGTTTTTGCCAGCTACACGCCCCCTCAGAGCTTCAAGTGCATCTCTGAGTTTCTTTAGAAGTACATGTTTCTCCAATGAAGCTGCCTCTTTGAGTCTTGCCTGAAACCCATAAATAGAACGACATCTAAATAGGAGCCAATCAAACAAAGACACGTGTCACTAGCTTTGAGTTTTGAGAGAAAAAAGCAACAAAACTAATATATCTCTCAAACAAAAAGCAGCATACAGATAAGAATACCAATCTTATAAAATAGGGATCCCTTCACTTCTTCAACATCATTGTTTTATTAAAAAAATATATTTTTTCAAAAGAATATTTTACTAAAGATACTTCACGAAACAAGACGAAACCTCATCAGATAGTTTTGCAGCAGCAGCTAAACCCTTCTCAAATTTGCTAGCAAGATCACGCACTGAAAGGCGTGTCTGCTGTTCCACCAACAATGCAGTTTCTCGCGCAACCATATCTTTCATAGACGATACTTTAGAGTCCTCTTTGACCTCCACGATCTGATTGTTAGCCCCGATTTTGTAATTAGGAAAACGACTTGAGGCGAAAAATACATCAGCTGACACCGGTGAGACTGCACTCTTTTGCATTGTATAACTAAAATCACGGCTTAACCTCGTCATAATTGAAGTTTCCTACAGGCATTAGCCAAGAATAATTAGATTGTTAGTATCACCAGCTGAAAGTGTTATTCTTACATTAGGACTACACTACTTTTATTTCAAAGAGATAATAGTAAAACAAGTAGTTCAACAACAGTACATTTCAACTCCAAGTTCTCTGCCTAGCAATACTTTGCCAAATAAACTACAAAAGAAGAAGTTTTGCAACATCTCTATGCACGTTATAAGGACCAAAAAGAGAAAAAGGTTTATAGTTGGTAATGGGTTTAGCATTCGTTCTCCTCACCCAATTTTCTTTCTCTATGTCAACCCAGATACCAACATATTAACCAATAAATCTGAAAAATTGACGGTAAAATTGCAAGTGCATACCAAAGTCAAAAGCAAGAAGAATTTCCCCACCAGCAACCAAAAAAAAAAACTAAAGTAAATATACAAATAAAAATAAAAAGAGAAGACAATAATAGAAAAGAAAAGATGCCATTTTTACATTGTATTATAGTCTATGCAGACTAATCAAATTAATACTGATACTAAGCAATTAATCAGAAATTTAAACCATTTTTCAACCTAAAGCAATAGCATTGCAACATCAAACCAAAGCAAAAAGAAAGAAAAGTTTTCCTTTTGTCCAAAATTGCAATTAAGTACTTATCCACTACTTGCAGAAATCTCAAAAAGTAATCAACAAACCGCACAAAAACAACAAAGTGCAACCAAACATCATCAAGAAATACATAATAACATCAAGTTTAGTGCAAGCCAAGAAAATATTTTCAATGGGTAAACGAAATAAGTACATGAACAAAAAGGGAACTCAAAAATCTTAACGGCTATTCAAACCCAGAAAGAGAACCCACAAAATTGGATACATATATCACTGAAGAGAGTAAAAACAATAATAATAAAATAAAAAAAAGCAACATTTTACTCACAGATCATGAAAATACAAGAACTGGGTGGGATGTTTTGTCCTCAAAAAGATAGAAAATAAACAAGACCTCGTACCAATTGCAGCAGCGTTTGAATGTAGAGAGAAAGTAGATATATGTACGAACGCAGAGATAGAGTGGGAAGGGTAAAGGGTAAATAATCAAATATAAACAAATTGGTGTTTGTTTGCTTTTCAAAAAGCCAACAGAAGGAAAGAAAAAGCCGGCCTCTTAATTATATTTCTCTCTCTTATTAAGAGGCTCTTAACAGTTGAGACTGTGTCATCCGTGTGAATGTGCGTAATAATATATATGTGTATATATATACATATGTATGTATATACAGAGAGAGATAGAGAGGGGCGACCTCTTTGGACAATTTTTGGGATTCCATTAAAGGCTTTTTAGCATTTCTTATGGTCCAATTTACTTGTGTGGAGATAAGAAGAAAGAAAAATAGATAAATAAATAAATTGTCTTTTGTTTTTGGAAGAAAGCATGTTATACTCTCTCTCTCTCTCTCTCTCTCTATATATATATATATATACACATATACAATTCTTGAACGAGTGAATTTGTGATGACTAGGTTGATTAATCATAAATGTGGTTCAGTCTATTGCTAAATATTATCACTTTGATGACAGAGATTGAGTGATTTCATAAGTTTTGTAACTCGTATGTTGTTTTCAAATTAGTATAGTTTAATAGGACGTGGAATTTATTGTTGGAGCATGTTAGTTTGAACTTTAAATAAAATGATAAAAATCAAGTCATTCTTCCAATTTTATGATATGATTAAAATATTTCCTAAGTTAGAGTTTGCATTTAACTTTTACCCTCCGTTTGGTTCTTGAATTTTGGTAAAAAAAATAGGAAGGAAAATTTTTTCTTTGCTCCAAATGATAGTACTTTATGCATTCATTTTTGATCATTTTCATTTTCCTCCCACTTTTACTCAACAAAATTCTTGTTCCAAACATAACCTTAAGATATAAAAACAATAGCAACGATAGAAAATAAAGATTTGAATCACCGATCATATCCATGAATGTTCATAGTCTTAATGTGAGAAAATAAATCATCATGACTTTATTTGTTTTTCATGAACATGTATGCAATTACAAGGAGATGAGGGGTTTTTTTTTATAAAAAAAAAATTATCTTTCTGTCTACTTTTAAGTTGCCCATAATTACCTAGGTCGTTGTGCAAAGACAAAACGAAGTGTGGTTTGGTACCAAAAAATAGGAGAATTTGGTAAAAGAAAATAATAAAATTAAGGACAGAACAGTTGGCATCTGAATCGTGCTCATTGGTCATTATGATGTGTTGTTTACTTGTTTTCGTTTGATGTATGGGGCCTGTGCGTATTTGATGGGAATAAATTGTAAATAGACAGTGTTTGGGGATTGCTTTTATTTTTAAAAAAATTGAAATTATTGAAAAAATTGAATAATAAAAATTGATAGTATTTGAAAATAAAAATAAGAATCAGTTAAAAGTTTATAGTAAAAGTGTTGAGTATTTGAAAATAAAAGTGAAAAGAGTCAAAAGTTAGTAGTTAACAGTTTAAAAATTTAATTTATTTACAAAAATACCAATAAGCACTTTTAAGCTGATAGAAGTAAGTTCTTCCTAACTTCTCAGCTTCTGTTTTTTTTTTTCAATTTAATTTAAGCAAAAGTTATATAACCAAACACTCAAAATAATTTTTTTAAAGTTAAAAGTAACAAAGTATTTATTTTAAGCAATTGCAAACGCGCACATAATAACCACGAAATTACTAATTGGATTTAGGATCAATTTAGATGGACTTTGAAAAACAAACATTTGTTTTTTCCAAAAAAAAAAAAAAAAAAAAAAAAAGAAAGGGTACTTAAGTGTTGGCCTTCAGTACTTGGAGCATAATTTTACTAGTACGAAACATTATTGGCAATTTATCACTTGGTATATTTGAATGTTGTTATGGTTTACTATGATGCAGTAATATTTGTATGGCTAGCCCACATACCATATGCTTCATAAATTTGAAATTAATGGCAGTACAGTTACAGAGAACTGGGTGTTGTCGCTTCTGTTGGTTGATTATGATCACCCACTTTCCTTTATTCAATGATATTAATTAATAAATCATATGCATCCATCAATTGCACGTGAATAGTTGAACGCTTTTAAAACTCTATTATATAAAAGTAGTCGAGTTCATTTTTCCTAAAAAGTACGTGCCGACAATAGCGGCGGAGGCAGAACTCTTAAGATCAGGAGGTGCATCTAATTAAGTATGATGAGTTACGGATAATAAAAATAATTAAATTTGAAAAAATTCAGGGGTGAGCAAGATTAAATAGTGCATTAAAGAATAAGTAAGGTAGTCATTCATATTTAGTTATACACATATATATGTGTGTGTGTATAATAATTTTAAAGTTAAAAGATGCACGAGTATAATGTGGTCTTGTCATTGTCAACAACCAACCTACCCAATCAAATATTGACGAGCCTCAGATCTTATGTTACACCATTGTCAACAGCCAACCTACCCAATCAAATATTGACAAGTCTCAGATCTTAGGTGGGGCCAACTTTAAAGTTACTATACACATGAACATATATATGTGTATAGCTAAATATGAATGACTACCATACTTATTCTTTAGTGCACTATATATATATATATATATATATATATATATATATATATATTTGCACGTGTTTTCAAGGGTAGGCTAGAAATTTTCGTTGGGTGGAGAGAACAAAATTAATTTTTTATGAAATATTAAAGTATTTCTATTATTTAGAGGAATAAAATTTAAAATTTACAGGAAAGTACATAAAAGATTATAGCTCAATCAAAACTTGAGAGGGGGGGAGGCGGGGGCACCGAACCCTTCAGTCTAAGGGGTGTTCAGAAAAATCGAAAACCAAAAAAGCAAGATTGAACCGAAACATGTTTGGTTTGGTTTTTAGTTCTTAAGTTCAAGAAAAATATGTTTCCGGTTTTCTCGGATAGGAAATGCGGTTAAACGGTAAAAAAAATAATATGTTTTTTTTAAATCTATGGAACAAAAATGATACAAAACAATATCTCTAATCTTTTTTTTTTGTTTTGGCGAATTACAAAAACCTCCCCTCTGGTTTGATCAAATTACAAAAAAAAAGTACCATCCAACTATCGAAAACTACCAAAACCCCCCTGAGGTATGCATTAATTATGTTATACCTAAAGACCGACGAAAAATACCAAAAATACCCTTTTTCTCATATTAAAAAAAATAGTGAAATTAGGATGTTTTGTGAAATACCCAAAACACCCTTAATTATTAGTGTATGTTTGGCGGGCTACGATCAGAAGCTGAAGAGTTCTCACAAAATCTCTCTCTCAAATCAAATTTTTTCCCCAAAAACCCCTAGCTTTCTTGGTTTAATCCCGACGTCATCCAATGGTGAGTGGTGGTTTTTCTAAGCGATTAAGGCAATTTAAGGTGAAGAGTAGTAGTGGGGTACGACAGCTTGAAGTTAAGTTTTTTCTTAATTGTTGGTCATGCTTGGGGTTTAAGTTTTTGAATTTTTTTTTTTTTTGAAAATTTCTCTTCAAAATACGTTGTCTTGTGATCATATTCTCTTTTGTTGTTGTTCGTTGTTAAAAATTTTAGCATTTGTGGCTTTTTGGGGCAGATTTAATAACAAAAACTCGGGTTTTTTGGTATTTTTTTTGAAAATGTGAAATCAGGGTTTTCATGGTTGATTAATGGCTTCATTTTGTTGTTATTGTAATATGGAGTGTGTTTGAACTCTTGAGTTGAATTTTTGGTTTGTTTAATTTAGGTGTTTGATTTAACTGTGCATGTATGTACAAGTGTAGTTTGTGGACTAAGCTTGGTCTTTTATTTGAATTTTTGGTTTGTTTTGGTATTGTATGCTGTGTTTTTGTGATTATGCACATTTTTTTTGTTTGTGTTTGTAGTTTACCTTTTACTAGTATTTTTTAAATCCTTTTTTGTGTTTATGTAGCAGGAATGGTGAATAAAACATTCTTGCTTGTTGTGCATTATTTGGGTCAGCAAGCTGACTTACCTAACATAGATCTTGACTTATATAGCTTGATGGACTTGATTGATGATATTAAAACTGTATTTCATTTAGACTCTGTGCCTGAACACATATCTTGTAGTGTTGTTGGGACTGATGAAAGGATGTTGATCACTAATGATAATAACTTGTCACTTATGTTTGAAATGAATGGCATTGTTGACTTAATATCTGTTTATGTTGGTGATGCACAAGGTAGAGATATTGGGGATGGTGTGAATAGAGATGATGGGGATGGGGGGTGTATTGGGGATGGTCAAAATTTAGATGGAGGGGGCAGCGAGGATGAAAATGGTGGGAATGTAGGGGATGGATATGAGAGTGAATTTATAGATGATGATCTTAGTGATAATGACTCTCTTTCTAACCAAGACGGTGACGTAGGGGATGATTATAGTATAAGGTTAGAATCTAGTGATGATGAGTTGTTAGATTATGCTAGTGATGACCATTGTGAAGCTCAAAATGATTCTAATACTTAATTTGTGGGTGATCTTTTCAAGGGGGATTTAGATAAAGAGGCTGAGAATGATGTATATGAAGATGGGGATAAAGTTAATTTTTACCAGGGATTGAATTTTAAGTATGTTTATGCCTTTAGGGATGGTTTAAGGAATTTGACTGTTTAAGAGGGTTTCAATGTCTTGTGTTGGAATAATGAGCTTACTAGGGTGATTGTTGTGTGTGAGACTAAAAGTTGCCCTTGGAGGTTACATGCCTCTAAGGCTAGTGATGGTGTGTCTTTCATATTAAGACATTCAAAAATGTACATAGTTATGTTAGAGTTGATATCACTAGACAGGCTAGTGCAAGATGGATAGCTAGTAAATTGATCAAAATTTGAAGAGATAATCCTTGCATTAAACCTAAAGAATTTTTCACTGCAATAAAGAAATATGATGTTAAGCCTTCATATATGCAATATATAGGGCTAGAAAGATGGCTTTAAAAGAACTTAAGGGCAATCCTGGGGATTCATTTGGTAAGTTGCCTTATTATGATAAAACGGTGAGGAGCACAAATAAGGGCAGTATAGTCGCATTGGAGTGTGAGATTGATGAAGGTAGTGGTCTAACCATCACTCCTACTTTTAAGAGATTTTTTTTAGGATCAGCTACATTAAGATATGGATTTATGCAAGGTTGTACTCCATTTATAAGCTTTGATGGATGTCATTTAAAAGGGCCTTTTGGGCGTGGGGGTGTTATTAGCAGCAATAGGCCTTGATGGGAATAATGGCTTGTATCCTTTAGCAATTGTTGTTGCAGAGACAGAGAACAAAGATAGTTGGATGCTTTTTTTTCATAACTTATCCAACTTGTTGGGAGGATTTAATGTGGATGTGCTATGGACTTTTATAGCTGATAGGCAAATTATGTCTAGTTTATTTAATTCTCTTTTAACTCTTCCCCTACCTTAGTGTCTTAATTAGAAAGATAGTCATTATCACTGAGGTCATCATCTATAAACTCACTCTCATATCCATCTACATTCCCACCATTTTCATCCCCATTGTCCCCTCCATCTAAATTTTGACCGTCCCCAATATACGCCCCATCCCCATCATCTCCATTCACACCATCCCCACTATCCCTACCTTGTACATCACCAACATAAATAGATATTAAGTCAACAGTGGCATTCCTTTCAAACATAAACAACAAGTTATTATCATTAGTGATCAATATCCTCTCATCAGTCCCAACAACACTACAAGATATGTGTTCAGGCACAAAGTCTAAATGAAATACAATTTTAATATCATCAACCAAGTCCAGCAAACTATATAAGTTAGGATCTATGTTAGGTAAGTTAGCTTGCTGACCCAAATAAGGCACAAGCAAGAATGTTTTATCCACCATTCCTGCTAAATAAACACAAAAAATGATTTCAAATATACAAGTAGTAAAAAGTAAACAATAAAGACAAAAAAAAATGTGCATAATCACAAAAACACAACATACAACACCAAAACAAACCAAAAATTCAAATAAAAGACCAAGCTTAGTCCACAAACTACACTTGTACATACATGCACAATTAAATCAAACACCTTAAACAAACCAAAAATTCAGCTCAAGAGTTCAAACACACTGCACATTACAATAACAACAAAATGAAGCCATTAATCAACTATGAAAACCCTAATTTCACATTTTCGGAAAAAATACCAAAAAATCGTAGTTTTTGTTATTAAATCTGCCCCCAAAAATCCACAAATGCTAAAATTTTTAACAACGAAAAACAACAAAAGAGAATATGGTCACAAGACAACGTATTTTTAAGAGAATTTTTCAAAATAATAAAAAATTCAAAAACTAAAACCCCATGCATGACCAATGGTTAAGAGAAAACTTATGTCCAAACTAAAGTACCCACTACTACTCTTCACTTAAAATTACCTTAATCGCTCAAAAAAACCACCATTAATTCACCATTGGATTACGTCGAAATTGAACCAAGAAAGCTAGTTTTTTTTTGGTGGGGGTGGGGGGGGGGGGGGGAATATGACTTGAAAGAGAGATTTTTGAAGAACTTTTCAGCTTTTGATCATAGCCCGCCAAACATACACTAATAATCAAGGGTATTTTGGGTATTTCACAAAACATCCTAATTTCATTATTTTTTAATTTGAGAAAAAAGGGCATTTTTGGTATTTTCCGTCGCCCTTTAGGTATAACATAATTAATGCATACCTCAGGAGGGTTTTTGGTATTTTCGATAATTGGAGGGTTTTTTTGTAATTTCGTCAAACTTCAGGGGAGGTTTTTGTAATTCGCCCTTAAAATTTTTTAAGTCAAATTAGAGATTTTGATTTAATGGACCAAATCCTGGAATTCATAAATTAGGTTAGCATGGTTATTTGTTTGGTATTTTGGTTTACTCAACAAATTAGTTTTGGTAAAATTTGATTGTGGAAGAGGAGATTTTGTGAAATTATTGTCTTCCAAAGCTATCAATTATTACACCAATGGGGGTAACGAGGATGACTCCAATGACTTATAAATGGTATATCTCACTTCATATTGGGAGACAATATTCATAAAGAGATTTTCTTATAAAACAGATCTCTTAGAGGGTGAGGTATACAATAGGGGCATTCCTATGTGAACGTGACAAACCATTATGCACGATATAGTTGACGTCCTTATTCGAACGTCGTCTGTTGGCTTTCTCGTCGCTTGCTTGGAGCTCCAAAAGTCTTTGGCCCGTTCGGATGGGTTTAAAAAAAGTGCTTCTCAAATGGTATTTTTTATGGTAGATTTTTTTTTTAAGTCAAATAATTTTGTTTTTGGATACAGTAGTTAAAAGTGTTTTAAAATATACTTTTATTTGAAGCTACTGTGAGTAGCTTCTAAAAAAAAGTCCTTTTTGGCTTCTGTTTTTTTTAAAACACCCAATCAAACATACTTTTTTTTGTCTGAAGTAGTTTTTATAAAAAAAAAAATAAGTGTTTTATCTCTAAAAAAAAATCCATACAAGCGGGATCTTAGTGATTTATCATTCGGTTATTATCCAGTTCATTGGTAGTTGTATACATACTCTATATATAGTTGGTGAATATGATTATGTCTCACGGCACAATCGTATAATTCTATAGTCCTATTTTTAACAGTCAAGATTTTCTAAGTCTTTTCGTGGACCTTTAGTCTTTTGAGCTATCCATTTACTTATTTTTCAGGAAGTAAGCTAACCATGTCGAATAGAGACAAAACTCTACTTTGCCGGCAAATTAGACACCTAGATAAGTCAAAATAAATATATTAAAGGACAATGAAGACAACAAAACTTGTAGAATAAGATGTAATCTCATATCATTAATCATTTACAAGTTCAAAAACCATAGCCAAAACTCTTCAACAATTTAGGCAGATCAGTTCTCAAAAGCAAAATACACAAAGAAAAACTCCCTCATATGCCACATATATCTGCCCGATTAGTTGCTGCCACATTTTATATCACAACTAAACACTAACTCATAATCCTTACTTCTGAAGTACTTGCTCCATCCCAATTAACTCCATTAGCATCACAATCTTTCACCTCTGATCTACCCCTATACCATGATGCCCAAAACACATAGTTCACAAAGTTAAGTCCACTAAGGACAGCTAAAAACCAGTAAAAATAGTCCAATTTGTTATCGTCCAAGTCCGGCGCCTGCAGCCATCCTCGTTTATTCGCTGTAATCTTTGCAGTAACAGCATTTACAATGTGTACAAAAGCAGTGCTCAAGAAATAACCGAAAGACAGAGACAACAACGCAAAAGACGTAGCAAGAGACCTCATCCCGGACGGAGCTTCTTTATAGAAGAACTCCATCAATCCCACCATTGCGAACATATCTGCCACCCCGAAAACTCCATACTGAAATGAGAGCCACAAAAGACTAATCGGCTTCAATGGGTTCTTGATGGCTCGATCCCTTCTCTTTACCTCGACTAAAGCGGCTACTCCCATTGACACGACAGAGAGGATGAGTCCAATGCCTACTCGTTGGAGCTGAGTTATCCCATTCGGATGGCCTGTGATTTTTCTTGCAAAGGGAATGAAGAGGAACTCATAGAGCGGGAGGATGATGGCCATGAAGAGTAAAGGGATTACAGGGATCGATGGAGTGGGGATGTTTAGTGTGGCTAAGTGTGGTTCCATGAAGAAGCCTTGGAGTACTGAGAATGTCTGTAGTTGTGCTAGGCATGTGTTCATTATGATTGTGCTGGCTATGATGGGAAGCATTCTTAGCAGTATCTTGACTTCTTCGACTTGTGTCACCGTGCATACACGCCGTGGCAGGATGCTCGTCCCATCACAAAGAACAGCTGCTCTGTCTAGGAACCTGGTTGGAAATTTGATATGGCTTGTTAGTGGTTTGTTTTACCACCAGGCGATGCCAAGGCTTGTCATTTAGCGCAAATTGTTACAAGGGACACTGAAGAAATAATTTCTAGGTCAGCCTGTGCAACTACACACATCTCCACTTTTGGTTTCAATATTACACATGCCTTTACCCTCCAACTTGTCTCCATTTTACAGATACCCCCTTGTGTTGATCATTAAATATATATTTAATTGAATGATATCACCAAATCTGAATAAGAACTCAAATTTCTGTCGCGTATATGGATGATGATATCCAAACTTCCCGATAAATTTTGTCAGTTTTGATCACGTTTCTATAATCAAAAGGGTGTATTTGTAGTTTCGAAATCAATAGGGGAAGTTAGTGTAATTACAGATAGTTAGCAGCCATAGAAATATACCTGAACTGTTTGGTATGAGCAAGTTTTTCTTCCGAACTATCTCTTTCTTTCTCATTATTTTCATACAACTCATCAGAATCCTCAGGCAACTTCAAATTTCTGTTATGAATTGCAGCAATAATCACCTGAAAAAACACACATAGTCAGAAATTATGTTACTTCATCTCCACAGTGGTTATCCACCGAGGGCAATCAAGAGCGAAAACAGACCTGTGATATCCTAACAACGGGGCTATTGGCTAATGTTTGGAACAAGTAGAAAGGCTTTCCAAGTGCAAGAACAACGAAGCCAATAAACGCCGATATAAAACCGGTGAAGAAAGCCCAGTGCCAACCTTTATTCAAGGCAATCCAGACAACTGCCGTGACTCCTATCAGTGATCCAATGGTTGTACTAAACTGATAATAGTTGAAATAACTCGCGACGCAACTCGCTCCATCAGGGTCCGTCCGGTCAAACTGATCCGCGCCGAGCGCAGCAACTGACCCTTTCACTCCACCACAGCCAAAAGCTAAGACACTCAAAGAAGTGTAAAACATGAAGGCCTCTCCACCGTTGATGCAGCTAGGCTTATTACCGCAGGGATCAGGCTGCAAGTTCTTGGTATTTGCTTGGATAGTAACCATTAGTAATCCCATTATTTCAAGAAAGCCGAAAATGAGGCACGTGTGGAGACGGCTCAAATAGGTGTCGGAGATGAAGCCTCCCAGCATGGTGAGCAGGAACGTCGAGCCTAAGAAGTTGGTGAGCGTGTTTGCAGAGGTGGAGATATCAAACAAGAGTATGCGGTGGAAGTAGAGAAACATAATTGACATGTTTGCCAC
Organism: Petrea volubilis; assembly: GCA_026212405.1. Classification (NCBI taxonomy): domain Eukaryota; kingdom Viridiplantae; phylum Streptophyta; class Magnoliopsida; order Lamiales; family Verbenaceae; genus Petrea; species Petrea volubilis. The sequence goes on from CM047886.1 coordinate 15,233,575, forward strand.
AAACCCAATGTTCTCCATGGCTCCCAACACTGACACAGATAAAGCACATTTTCGACCTCATAAGTTTGATACAGCTCCTTAAAACACCTTATAAGTCGTTCAAAAAAATACTTAATAAAAATTTTAAGCCTGTGACCAAAAAAAAAAAACACACAAGAGCTTCAAAAAAGGAAGGGCCGTAGCAACGGGTTGAACTTACCGAAAACAAACATGCAGGCCCGGAATCCACCCTTTCTAGTAGGCTCATTATAGCTCCTAGAGAGTGATTTATATTGTGAAATATGATAAGAAAAGTACTTATCACTTTGAGAATTAACACTAGGTGACATAATTGTTGATAAAAAGCCACTGTATTTGAAGTGATGGACTTAAAAAACTTCTGAATTTGTGTAAATCCCTTAATATGAATTCCTTTATATACATTTGCATTATTAATTTTATCCAAGCTAATATTCTTGTTAGCCGTCTTACAGGAATAGGCCACGATGAGATATTGTGCAAAACAATTCACAAAAATATCCCAAAAATTGTATTCTCTCTATAGTTCCTTCCCTTTTAGGGACATTTGGACAGGATATTAGTCCAAGAAGATAATTTAAGAAATGTTTTATATGGATAAGGCTCCAAAATTTGGTCCATTTTAGGATCAAGAATAGCTTAACAAGACAAAATCTGTAATTAATTGTCTGTTTTTATTACTCTCTCTCTCTCTCTCTCTCTGAAAAAGATCATTAGACTTTACATCCTCGACATACACTATTTGATGCCTGTTCTTGTAGGTGTAATATAGTGTAGAATTAATTTAGAAGTCCAAATATCCTCCTATTAATTAATCTTATAATGTGACTTAGAAATGAGAAACATTGCCCACGAATTGAAAACATTATAAGGGATTAAAATTACCAGATTCTGATATTGATAATAATGTTAATGTAACATTTTCATTATTTGTGTGAACTGAGGCAGTACGTGTTTTTGGGTTTCAATTAATTTGCCATAAAGATGTTTCTAACACGGTGCAGTTCTCTTCTTTTTTGATGAGAACTTCACAGGAGCATGACTCCCGCTAATTTTATATCTTCGCTTGTAACTTTTCAATGTCAACAAGATTTCGACTACATTCCGGGGCAAGCCCCCGCCCCCCCCCCCCCCCCTCCCCCCCTCCCCCCCACCAAATATTGAGCTCAACTAAGTTACAAGAGGTGTACTTGGCGAGAAAAGAATAATTTGTTTTATTTATTGTATGATTTTTTGTTTCTACACAAAGTTAGGCTTTTTAGCCGCAGTTAAATTGTCTAAAACGGTGAGACTTTCTGTTGGATCAAAACGGACCCATTTTCTCATTAAACAATAAAAGGGGCCAATTTCTCATTAAAAAATAAAAGGGCCCAATTAATATATATATTTGATGGATAAAAGAAAAGAGAAGGAAAATTTGTAGGCGATACGCGCCAGGTAGGGATCGAACCTACGACTTTCTGCTTAGGAAACAGACGCTCTATCCACTGAGCTACAGGCGCTCTTGCTTCCCATCGATATTAGTTATATTAGAGATATATAATTACGAAATGATGCACATGCCACCCAAAAATTTCACCATTATAAATAATTCCGATAAATTTTCATATTAAATCTAAAAATTTATTTCCTAAAAAAATTATTTTAGAGATTGATCTTCCTTCTATTATTGTTTTTTAGCTGAATTCGATTGTTCTCTAATTGTAAAAGATTATCAAGTTGTTTCCTTTACAACTAATATTAAAGCTTAATTTTTTTTCATCAAAAATATCAAAATTTCTTCTATATCCTCTATATTTGCTAATTGTTAAAAATAATATTTTTGTCTTAATTTTAGAATGACTAATTAGTAATGATATTATTTAAGGAAAATAGTTTTGATATTGATGATATCAAAAAAATAAAAGAAAAAATTAAAGAACTATACCAATTTACTCTACATGAAATCTAGGGTGATTTACACTTTGTACCCTGAAACTACTTTAAGTTAAAGCAAGTGAATGATTTGAAATTCGAGTTATTTCACACCCCTAAAAGAATGAAATAGCAAATTACACCCTAAATTTTTTTTAATTTTGGCATCAATACATTCGCACCATTTTTAGGTCAAAAAATCCATTGAAGGTGACTTATTGTAAGAGCAGAATTATCAGCTTAAAAAACAAAATATATTTTTTGATCTTAACACCAGCATCTAACATGAAATGAGTAATAGATACTAAAATCTTCCCAATATATTAGAGATATAACTTTTGCCTGTTAAAGTTTATTCTTTTACAATAACATGACGATTGTTAAACTATACCACTATGTTCAAGAACAAATATTTAGGGTTAAAATACAAATGGAACATGTTCTTTACTAAAAATAAAAGATGAGATTAGTTAAGGAAAAAGACCAAAAAAAAAAAAGGGAGCATAATGAGTAGCAAATGAAGATATATATCTTAACTTCTGTTAATGGTCTCAAAAAAGTTCATCATTTAGAATTTAATATAGATTAACACAATTATTATTCACCATGTTTAACCAAATTTTTTTTGAAAAAGATATTTAATACAATAAATTGCAAATACAATTTTTTTCTTGTTATAATATAGACTATTCTCCATTTAGCATTTTAATATAGATTAACACAATTATTATTCACCATGTTTAACCAAAATTTTTTGAAAAATATATTAATACAATAAATTGCAAATACAATCTTTATAAATTCCAAATACAATTTTTTCTTGTTATAAAAAAAGTCTAACAATCATGTTTAGTAAATGAAGGACTTTGGGGTACTTATCTTAATTGGCATACCATTACTCCAATTGCACTTGAATCTTTGGATTTATTTTTGAAATTTTCCCATATTTTACTTGAAAAATGAAAAGTTTTAGTTAAAAAAATCAGAGTCTTGCTTAGAGATTGTTACTCTATTTTTCCAATGGGTGAAAAGGTGAAATACCTAAAAATATATTTTGCCAATTATGTCCATAATTTTGGAGGGAAATTAATATTTTTTAGGCTGACAATTTTGCCCTCACAAGAAATCAAATCTAATAGACTTTTTGACCTGAAAGTGATAAGAGTGCATTAATGTCAAAACTAAAAGTTTTCTAAGGTACAATTAGCTATTTTTATATTTTGAGGGTGCAAAGTGATTCTTTAAAGTGTTTCTATGGTGCAAAGTGTAAATCGCTCTAAAATCTATTGACTTTTTGATGTCCATAAATGGAAAGGTAATCAACATTTATTGCGGATATAATTAATTATGTATATAAATTTTGAAATACAATAAAATCTTGATCTTTTTTCTTTTTTATCTATTCTTTTATTCATAATTTATGATTATTTTTTTAAAAATCCACACCTCTTCATGCCCTCCTCCCACCATATCCATCATCCCACCACTGAATAATCTCATATATCTCTTTGCAAAAGCGTCCCCCGACCACCAACCACCGACCATCTGCTATCCGTCACCGTTATTTGTTGAAATAATGACCACCACTTCAAGTAAGCCCTCTTTTCCAGACAAGATTTTAAAGCTTTTTTTTTTAATCTTTTTTAATCTTTTTAAAAGTGTATATGCGCGTGAGTAAGTTTCAGTTTTTCATGTGTGAGTGTTCTATACTACTTTGTGTGTTGCCAATTTGTTATATTTCTATGTCTCCAGAGTTCGAATCCTATTGTTATAAATAGAGTAATTGGGTTAGGAGGGTTGCCCCCATAATAGGCCTCTGCAATACCTGATTCGGATTAGTCGGCCAATGAGTCAGAACTGAATGATCAAAACCAAAAAAAAATAAATATATTCTATGTCTAATTATTAGTGTGCGTGTGATTGTGTAATTAATATAGTTTGAGTTTGTGTGATAGACTTTTTTTACGTGTATTGACAATATATATAAAAATACATAAATATATACATATAACCAGTTTATATACTTTTTGTTATATTAAATGTATAAGTTTTTTTAATTTTATGTACTAATTTCTAATAGGGTTTGAGTTTAATCTTGATATAGGGTATATATTTAGTTTTTATATACTAATTGATATCTAAATTTAATTATCTAACCATCATTTTATTGGACAAAATCGAAAAGTAGAGGAAAATGTTATTTTTGATCCCACAATTTAGCTTTTGTTCATCTAAAATACTATTGATTGTAGATTTTCAATCAATAATATTTATCTAATGTTTTCTTGAATTAGTTACTCTCCGCGTGTATTTTTAATTACTCATATGAAAAGAAAAAAAAAATCTTAATATTTTAATGAAAAAATTGCAAGGCTCGCGTATTTTGTAGCCAAAATATTAATTAATAAGAAGAATGTTATAAAGATAAGTTTAAGAAATTAAGAAAATAAGACACATAATATTAAATTACATAAAAATAAGAACTAAATTATTAGGCTAAAACAAAAATTACCGAAAAAAGTGGCAAAGCATTGCAGCCACTTCATTATCAAGATTGAAAGACATATCTTGGGTTGTGATTATTTATTCATTCATATATCTTTTGTTATGTAAATGTATAGTTTTAAATAATTTATATAATACATGTCCAACGGGTTGGTTTGCACTTGGGATTGTGAAAACGAATGAATATGCATGCTTCTTTAACATGGGCCTTCATGATGTTGAATTGTTATTTATTATTACTTCTTTTAATATGCGTTCAAACTATTACAATCTTAAATCAAACAATAAATTTTGTTTATCATTTTCACCTTTATTTCTTTTCAAGTCATGTGATTGGTGTGTGTATGTAATTATTAGTTTGTGTGGCTGTTACTAGGGTGAATATCATAAAAATTGATTTTCTTATAAATAATTGAAGATATTTGGATGGTGAATGTCATAAAAAAAAATACTTATTGGTGTAATTGGATAATCCAAATGTATTCAAATAAGCAGTAATAAAAGGTGCCACAAAATTTATCATTTGAGTGCTTATAATATGTTTAGTGATCCAACAATTTCTCAGGTATTCGCAATGCATAGTATTACATTGCTTCTGATAAATTGCACGAATTATTTTTTGGTATGCAACAACTTTTCTCAGGCAACATTTTCATTATCAGACTAAGTCTCCCTTATTAGAAACAAAATATTTTCTGGCTATATTTTTGTATGAGGTTTTTCCTATATACAATATTGTTTATTCCATATTTGCACAAACCATAAGCTAAAAGCATTCAGACTTTTACCAAACAAATATGAGAGATGGCTAGGAAGTTTGATTTTACTGAGGATGCACATTTAAAGAAAATCAATTGGAGGCTAAAGATATATATACTTTTTTTTCGATCAATGGGAGGCTAAAGATATTGGTGGTATATGTGTACAATGTCCTTGAGTATCAAAATCATAATGACAATTACGGTAAGAAGATGGTACTCCAAGATAATAGGTTTGTTGTTTGTTGTCCGTTATAAATTTTGTTCAATATTTTTATTCTTTTTAACCACTTTCAATAAAATGTACAAAAAAAAAGGTAGTTCTAATTTCATAAGTTATATTTGGGTTATAGAATCTTTATTAATGTCATGCATAAAGAAATGTTAATTTGACTTAATGTTTAAATCATTATACGTTATTTTTACATATTATTAATTTGTTCCGAAATTCCATTATGTTTTCGCCTTTATGTAAATTTAAAGTTATTTGTAAAAGAATTAGAGAGTGCTTAACTAAGTTATTTTAAAGAGTTTATAAGATGTTTTTGGAGCTTATAAGCTCCTACACCTTATTTTAAAAATAAGTTCTTAAAGTGTTTGGATAAGATAAAACGTAGTTTATAAGATATTTTTAGAGATTTTTTAAGTGTATTGATGATGGAAAAAAATATTTTTTTTTGAACTTATAAGCTTGTAACAGCTTATTTTTGGAGTTTATAAGCTCATTTATTTAAAAAATTGCCAAACACTTTTAAGGAGTTTATAAGTTCCCAAACATCTTATAAAATATTTTTAGGACCTTATAAGTTTAGCCAAACACTCTCTTATATTTATTGAATCTTTGTTATTATCTCATTTAATAATTTATCAACAAATTCATCGTACGCAATTAATGCACACAAGTTAATACTAGTGTTAGTGTGTGTGTGTATATATATGCATATTTTAAAAAGAAAAAAAAATAAAAATTGAAAATCACTAATTGGATTGCCGTAAAGACCTGTTGACCTGTGAACAAAACAAGTTGTGGGAGCTTACTTTTTTTTTTTAACTTATAAGCTTCCGATAGCTTATTTTTGGAGTTTATAAGTCTCTCTATTAAAAAAATTTACCAAACACGTTTAAGAAGCTTGTAAACTCTCAAAAATATCTTATAAAATATAAGCTCAACCAAACACTCTCTTATTCTATTTATTGAATCTTTGTTATCATCTCATTTAATAATTTATCAACAAATTCCTTGTGCGCAATTAATGTGCACAAGTATAATACTAGTGTATATATATATATATGCATATTTTAAAAAGAAAACTAAAATAAAAACTGAAAATTACCAATTAGATTGTCGTAAAGACCTATTGACTTGTAAACAGAACAAAGCTTTAGGAACCGCTGAAAGGTGACCCAACGTAAATTTTCGATACTTAAATTAGCCAAGTGACCAAGAATAATTAGGTAGAGTGATAAAATAAGGAATTGTAAAGGGTTAGGAGGTAGATAGTTAGGTCATAAAACCGACAAAGAAGCTGAGGTCCTTGGAATGGGACCTCAGTGAGCTACGTGAGCTCTCTTGTGCTCTAGAGAAAGAAAGTTTGTAGATGAGATGAAGTGTGTTATGAAGTCCAATTACTGGATATTTATAATCAATGCCTTTGACAGGTCCGTACAAGGAGTGTCGTGTGACATGACTTAGACCTTGATCAAATCGAGCATCTACAATCTATGATCCAGGTCCTGAATCGGGTCAAGATGACTTGTTCCAAATCATCCGAACAGTAGAGTGTTTGGTAATTATGAGTTAATGTTAGAGGCATGTGCATCCTTAGGTTAACCTAGCTGCGTGATAACCTCATGCTTGGCTTTGATGTCGTTTCTAAACTAATTCGCCTAGGTATAAGTGTATTTTGGATTAGGTTTCATCAGCCTCAATATATTTTGAGCCTCACCCTATTATAATTAAATTATCATATAATAGAAAATTCTAAATATACAATTTGAATAAACCCATGTTCATGGATAAATGAATTTAAGATTTAAAAGTTATTGAAATTTTCATCTTACCCGTCACGCAAGGCCTGATGAGATCTCAATCACATTTGAAAGAACACGATTGATGGGGAGATGTCGTGTTGAAGGAGGATTAGTATTTATTTCATTTTTAGGCAGACAAAAGCAATCATTCTGGGAAGTATCACATGGACCTACGACGGATAAGTGACCACCACCACCACCGACACTCACAATTTCATGCTCAACTTCTATTTCTTCAAGAAAAGTAATTATTTTTATAATTTATTCAAGAAAAGTAATTTATATATATATATGTATATGTATATATATACTCTTATCTTATCTCAATCAGATTTTTCTTGGACTGTACGTTCCTCGTATTACGAATTTACCATCTCTGACATTCACACCGCCATTGTCAGCAAACAAAAATTCATGCATAAGCTTTTCTCATTATTTAATTATTCTGTTTTTATTGGTATTTGAGTTTTTTTTATTATCATTGTAGCTACATTCTCGATTATTTCTTAAGGGATCTAATGATGCCCAAATTTATCGTCGAATATGGAGGTCCGATTCTATGAGATATTGTCCCGCACCTTGAAACAGTAAGGTTTTGTCCTTTAATGAAAATGCGTCTTGCAAGGTGAGAGAGGAATTGAAGCTTATAAGCTTGTCAAGTCCCAGACTCCTTCCAATGTGGGATAAGATATGGTATCATCATAAGCCCCCCAGTCGAGGGACTTGGGAAGAGGCACACGTCATCGTTTCCCACAGACGGCGCCATTTGATGATGCCCAAATTCGTCGTTGCACATGGATGCCCAACCCAGCGAAATATTGTCTCGCACCTTAAGACGGTGGGGTTTTGTCCTTTGATGAAAAATCCCCTCGCAAGGTGAAAGAGGGATTGAAGCTTATAAGCTTGCTAAGTCTCTAGACTCCTCCCGATGTGGGACAAAATATAGTATCATCAGGATCAATTAAATTGCCCACTCCACTCTAAAACATTATTCATATTAGCTTCGAATTATAAATTTACACTCCACTACAATATTCATTTAAAACAAAAAACAAAAAATTGGATTCGTTTTTGACGGTGAAATATATAAAAACAATACCTATCAAAATTATGAGCTGTTTGTGAAAAATAAATAAAATGGATAAATTGGGTTATCTATCTGTGTGGTTATGCTTCGTCAGAATAATTTGTTGTCTTAACAACTAGAAGACAGGAAGGGTTTTTATTTTTGAAATCCATTTCTTAATTGGTCTGTTTAATATTTTACGATAACTGTCAACACCAAAATAAATAAATAAATAAAATGATTCTTTCATTACAAATAGACATATATGTATATATATATATATATACTTGAAGAAGCTAGAATTCGGAATGCATGTTTCAGTCACGAACTACCGATAAATAAGATAATTAAGTAAAGAAATTAAAAATACACTCAAAGATAATTAAAGAGTACACCAAAGTTCAATTAAATTGATTTAACTGTGTTTATTTGAAATAATTTTAAAATGAGTGTGCAACCTGAACCATCCGTAGTTTCGCCATTATATATATATTATTAATAAAGCATCTAAATGACATAATAACTATATCTTGGTGTCTTTTGGTCTCTTCGATCTCTCACACTCCTAATTTATTTTCTCTCCCTTTCTCCTCTCCTACTAATGTGTTCTAATTTCCTTTTTTTTTTTTCTCCTTCTGTCAGTTCTATCATTATATATTTTTTCAGGTCTTTTATATCATTTTTTTAAAAAAAATTCTTTCTTATTTATTTGTTAATCTTATAATTTGAAATTTAAAATTTATTTTACACTATTTTTATAATAAATTTAATAAAATACATTAAAAAAACATATAAACATGCATAAAATTTAATAAATATTTTAATTTTATATTTAAAATTTAAATATATAATTAAATTATATTATTATATTTGTTTTGTATATGTATCGAGTGTGTCCGACTAACTGACATGTATAAAGAGTAGCTAAAAGATCACAAGGAATAATCATATCCCACTCACTTTATTGCAAGAGTGAAGTTGTACATATGCTTTGAAAAGAAAGCTGGAAGCACAGTACATCATATAGACATATATTGCGATAGCGAGTTCAACCAATTAATCTACAGCTAGCCACCACTTTAATTCACAAAAAACTCCCAACAACAACAAAATGATGAATATGGCAAACACGCTAAGCCTCCCTGTATTCATCAGTCTGTTTGTAATTGTATCAGCTTTATCAGGGGGTGTTGATGGCTACAAGAACTACACAGTGGGCGACTCACTGGGTTGGTACGACTCGCTCGAAAAACCCACAGTTGATTACCAGAAATGGGCTGCTAACAAGAACTTCAGCCTCGGAGATTTCCTCAGTAAGTTCAACTGTGTGTTGTGTGTGTAATATATATATATATTTTTTTCTGTTTTCTGTCTCTTTCTCAAGCAATAATTAATCCCATATTGTGAATTTTGTTCATCCGATCCCCAGCTATCTGTGATCTCTTGCTATTTTTGTACACGATATAATCTTGGTTCTGGTACCAAATATCTATTTTGAATTATGTGATGGTGTCATGAGTTGTTCGTAGGCTGATGAATTTGATCTGTGAAGTTTGGTCGATTCAAATCGATGGATTTTGTTAAATTCTTCATTCTTGATCTGGAGATTTTTAACCATTAATGGGAGAAATATCATCAAAGATTAGTCTAACAATTGTCGGCAATTATATGCAATTAGTATAACAAATTTCCTTTTTTTTTTTTTCAGAAAAATGATTTTTTTTTATAATTTGATAATATGGAAAATCTTGTTACAACTAAATTATCGTTATCGATTTCTATAAATTATAAATGGTGAAAATTTAAAATACTTAAGAAAGCTCTTCCTCAAAAATTAGAGGACTATTTACTTTACAAGCAATTATTACACAATTTGTGGCACATATAGAAGGATCTTAACAGGTAATTAAGTGGATTTTAGCAACCAAAATGCTTATATTGAAAAGCACTATCATCATTGATTAACTTTAGATTAGATTCTGTCACTGAAGTTAGGCGTGTTAGTGTGTGTGTGTGTGTGTGTGTGTAAAGTTAATTAATCTCACAATCTATTCGGTCCTGGAAAAGTGATTTGACATGTACAACTTCCGACAGCTGTTGCTGATGGTGTGATACTTTTAGTCAGAAGGGGCATGTAACATGTTCATGTCATACAAATCACTTTTTAATACAAAAGGGCTCCTCATGTGGAATGATAATTGTCTTGCAATTGCGGCAAATATTGATTCCAAAAGCCTTGGATTACATGGTGACACGTTATAAAATAGCATCATAGGATAATTAAATTTATGAAAATAATAATTATGCTAGAATTAGTTGCATAACCACATGTAATGATGTAATTTTGGAATGCAGGCGCATTTCCTAATTTTAAAATTATCTTATAATTTGAGTGACCATTATTCTTTTCTTTTTGAACAATTATTTTGGGTACTCCTATTTTTTTTTAATTTAATCATTTGTATTATCTGTAATACGTGGATGATAGCGCACCCTTTAACCCTAGGTCCTGGCTCAGTTAGTGACTAGAATATTAGTTGTGTGATATAATTTTATTTTGATGCTACCTTTGTTGTTTTGGTGATAATGCATATATATTTTCTTCTCTAGATATTTGTTTTGGTTAATCCTTTGATAGTGTATGATAGCAACGTCCATTTTCCAAGCTAGAGTCCTATTTGATTGATGCATGGTAATTACTACTAATTACCATTACTTTCTTTTTTTTTTTTTTGATGAATAGTACTTAACTATCATTACAATTAGAGCTAAAATTAGAAAAATGCTAGCCTAATTTCAACTTTGGCCTCACCCACTCAATCACATGATCAACGCTTTGTATTTCATGTGATGGGTGGCTATTTTGAAAATATGCATTAATCACATTACAAGTATAATTCACTCACTACGCAATCCACATTGATTTGACTTCGCTCAATTTAAGTTGGAATTTTCCATAAAGTTTTTCACTAATCAATATTTTTCGATTTAATTTGTGAATGCAGTATTCAACACAGATAACAACCATTCAATCATTCAAACAAACAATTTCACAACATACAAGCTATGCGACTACTCCAACGCCCTAGACAACGACACCATTGAGTGGTCATCGGCGGACCCTTCATCCACCGCACTGCACCCAATTTCCGTATCCGTACCTCTTCTCAAAGTCGGAATGACATACTTTTTCTCTAGCGACTACGATGGCGAGCAATGCGAAAATGGACAACACTTTAAGATGAATGTCACCTACGGCCGTGGGCTGCCACCCAGCCTCAAAAGCCCCTCAGACGATTCTCCGGCGCCGGTCAGCCCCCAATCCAGTGACGACGAGGCGGTGCCGGATACCTTGGTCCCCTCCAATTTTGATGATCCTAAGGATACCGGTGACGATGACAAAAGTGATGATCAAACCTCCAATTCTGTTTCTTTAACGGCATTTTCGAGGTTATTTGGGGTTCAATTACATGGATTCTTGATTGTGGCTGGATTAACTCTTTCTTATTTTTAGGTATATTGAGTAATGTGGTTTATTTATTTATTCCTATTATACTTGATAATTTTTTACACGTAGAGGTGATCACAATTTTTATGTTACTAGCTATGTGAGGTCATATATGTTGGATATATACGATTGAGACTAAATTATTTTTCATATATATGATATATTTTTTTATTCTCTTATAAAATTCTTATCATGTTAAATTCATTTGTATCCTTAGTAATTAATTATGGGAAAATTCTTATCCAAACCCGCCTTGGCCGCACCAAATCAATCATGTAGCAAGTGGTAATAAACATGTCATGTAATTGGTCACTCTCTCAAAACTGTACACCATCACATGGCAAGTGTAAAATACTCTCCACGTGATTAGTCTCGGTGTGGCCGAACCTGGTGCGGGTAAGAATTTTCCTTAGTTATGTAGCAAATGTTATTGTACTTGCTAATTATAATTATTATTGTACTGAACATTGATTACATTACAAATATAATGTACTTGTCTCATATGTTAATATATACGTGCGCTCATATGCACAACAAGAGAATTAATTATAATCAAGATAAAATTAGCAGCCACTTAATCGAGTGAATTTGTTTGTTAAGTTGCCTGGTGGTTGCATGAGTTTTAGCGGATGGGTCATAGTCGGATAACATCTTTTATTTTAAATGGTGGTTCATATTTCATAATATAAATATAGGGCGAATTATATCTACCTTCCCTGAGGTTTAGTGAAATTACAATTCAACCCACGTTTTTTTGTAAATTACAATAAACCCCCTGAGGTATGTAATAATTACAAGTAATGGATGGAAAATGTATAAAGTCCGTTTTGCCCTTTATTTTTTGCTAATATTACATAGGGTGCATTACATCTACCTCCCCTGAAATTTGAAAAAATTATAATTTAACCCACATTTTTGTGTATATTACAATAAACCCATGCGGTATGTAATAATTACAAGTGATGGATGAAAAATATATAAATCCACTCTTCGCCTCAATTCCTCCACCTCTAGGCCAAAATTGACCTCACCAATGTGTTTTCCATATCGAAAAGTTTAAGACTCACTTCAAATTCACCGAAAAACTTATAGGAAAACGGAAATCCGCCACCACCTCATTGCTGTCGCCGCCACTGTTCCTCCACCGTCCGACGAAACCCGAAACTACCACCGCCAACATGTTCCTCTCGTCGCAGTGATCGATTTTGACATACAACTTGGGCGATTTGGAGAAGAAATGAGTGAGCTATGATGAATTAAAAGTGTAGGATTTCTCAATTTTCATGAGTATATACATTGCATATGTATGTATCTAGATTTCTCTCTTCTCCCACCTATCCGTCATTTTCAACTCTTAAAAAGGCAGATTTTTTTTTTTAATAATATTACTCTTAGCCCCACAAAAATGTACTATATAACATACAACCCCAAATATTTTATATATATTACAAAAAAATCCCTCAAAGGTACTATCGGAACTTTACATACAAAAACCAACAGAACCCTAACGGTCCTAAACGGTTGGGGTAAATTGTTAGACGGAATATACCTCAGGGGGTTTATTGTAATTTACAAAAAAATGTGGGTTGAATTGTAATTTCGCCAAACCTCAGGGGAGGTAGATGTAATTGGCCCTATAAATATATAATATGTGTTAAAAATTATTTTTTTAATTATGCACTTGAATTTTAGATTATTGCATTTGTCGTTCATACATGCATTAAAATCGAAAATCAAATATGATTTAAAATAGAATATGTGAAGTAGGGTCAGTTTTGGATGGGAACTTACGAGTTAAAACTTAAAATAAAACTCAAATAATGGAGCTTGGCTAGAGAATTAACTATAGGTTCAGCCTTGGCTCGAGCTTGTGCTATGGGAAATACATGTTCAAATTGGCCCTCCAACAGAACAAAGAAAAAATTGAATAAGCTAAGTAAAAACGATATGAATGAAAAGGATAAAAAAAACAAAACACCACAAAAATATATATGTAACAAATTGTGAAAAGTCTTTAATGCAAAAGGTGTGTTTATGGATATTAAAGTAAAAATAAAAGAATATAAATCATGAAACTAAACAGCAAATAATAGGTCAAAACTTCATTTTTAACAAAGTGTTCGGCAAAAAGTAATTTATTATAATATATACTCTTGTAGTTTTAAATCATATCTTGAGAATAGATTTGTTAGAAATATTTTTACAATACAAAACTTATTATTAACTTTAACTGTATTTGCAATAAAGTAGGAGACGTGCCTTTTACATCACAATTATTATTATTTTTTAAATAATGTATATATTACTAAATAAAAGTAATTAAAATTGTAACGTTGAGAATATATTGCTATGTATTAACATGTAGGAATGAGGATAACCCCTCTCTAGGTCTAGGGGCATATTAAAAACTTAATGTTTAATCTTGAATAATAGCAGTAATAACAACAATAACAATTATCTATTCAAAATACAACATGTTTATAAAGGGAGAGAACAAAAAAGAGGAATAATAAAAGCGGAGAGAAAAAAATAGGTGAGATGAGTGAGGAAAAACAACTAAGAGAGAAAGAGAGAAAAAAGTATGAGAAATTAAAAGAGGTAAATTCATAAAATCCCTTGTTTTAAGCCTAAGTAGCATAAAAACCCTATGGTATAAAAATTTGTCTTAAAATCCTCATGTTTTTTAAAATAAACACACCACCCCTTTGAGCCATTTTCTGAAAATTTTAGCATGAAGTGCCAATTTTAACCCTTATTAATAATTTGAAGAATAACATCACATTTTCTCTCATTTTCTACCAAAATCTTCCTATTGAAAGTAAAAGAGCGGAAAATCGATATGGAAACAAAATTCTAACCTTCGAAATTTTCTATATATTTACCATCATTTTGCAAGACACATTACAAACAGATACCAAATAAAGGGTTCATCTTACTAATTTTAAAAAAAAGGGGGTTTACGTTGCTAATTTTTAAAAATAGAGAGTTCACCTTGTTAATTTTAAAAACACAAAGGTTCAATTTTGAAAGGATAAAAGAGTAAATTTGCAAGCCTAAAACACGAGCCTAGATGCAGAAAGCGCGCGTGTAACTTAAACCGTTGGTGGAGGGTCTTTTTTTTTTTTATAAATTTTACGTTTCACAAGGTCTTTTATACTAATTTTTATTTCACATGATTTGTTGATTTAATTGGAATTAACACAGGGGAGTCCCATGATAAAAACTCGAAATTAAAAGAAGTGAAGAAAGAGAGATAGAAAATAAGTGGAAAGAGAGATTACATGCCAGACCAAAGACAGATGGGATCATTTGTCGCAAAATAGTGTGGATAGGATCCTTTATTGTAAAATGGTGTTTCATCTACTATTGCATAATTCGCATTTATACTATGTGTGTAAAATTACTTTCATAATTATACAATTGGCCTGAGATCTTTGCACTTTGTGTATATCCATAAATTGGAATAAGAGATGAAACGTAGTTTGCAATAGAGGATTTCGTGTGGACCACAAATACCAAAAGTTAGTTATTACATACCCCTTTCACTTTATAAATAGTATATATAGATTTTATGACTTGTCTAGTAGTTGCCCTATGCGTTGCGTTGGAAACAAACTATTTTATTATATTTTTTATTTTTAATTTAATTATTTTTAAATAATAAATAATTTATTGAATGTTCTCTAGGAAAAAAAATTTACTTAAAAAATTAAATAAAATTTTCATTGCAAAGTTAAGTTATTTTGATGAAAGAATTAAATATTTTTTGAAAAGGAATTATTTATTATACATAAGTTTAAGTTTTACAGAAACTTTTTAAAATGTCAAAACAAATAAATAGGTAAGGAAATAATTTGAATTTTGAGAGAATATTTATATATATATATATATATATATATATCAAGTGTGATAACTTAATGCAATTTACTTACACTGTATCTAATTATACTATTAAATTTGTATAGAATAGTTCATAAAATATAGTTTATTGAATTGTTGAACACAAAGGTGACATCAAAATATTATATATACCAAAAAGTTAGAATATTTCCATTTACATGCTATATAGAATTGAAAATATTAATAATAAATATTATATATACACACAATATATAATAAATTATTTCCATGTCACTTAGTGAGATTTCCAATTTTTTTTTAGAAAAAAGAAATGGAAAAGATGAAATAAAATTCAACTAAAATCTAAAATTAAAAGAATAGATATGCTTGCAAGAAATATGAACTCATAAAATGAAAGGGAATTTTCATTTATTTATTGAAAAGAATTCATTATGGCTATCTATAAAATTATTTATTGGATGAATTTGGACTAAATTATTATATATATGTTAATGGAAAAATCAAGATCAATCGGTCAAATGTTTTAAATGCGTGGAGAGAAATTATAGGAGGAGATTGATAAAAAAAAATTAGAAGAATAAGTTTGGAAACATGTAAACATGGCCAAATTAATTAAGCAAAAACAACTTGTCCACCTCATCTTCTATATAGAAAAGATATTGGGGCATAAACTAGACCCCATTTTAAATATAAATATTAGATTTCAAATCATTTAACTATAGAAAGCAATTCAATAATAATATAGAAAATTAGTTTAGCATTTCAAACTTTAAAACATAATCTAATGAATAAATAAAGGAATTTTTACAAAATTCGTCCTCTAAGTTTGGGATGTTTGAGTTTTGTCCTTTATGTTTGCATTTTTCAATTTTAGTCCTTTAATCTTACAAAAGTTTCAATTTTAGTCTGATTTTGGACTATTTCGGCGAGTTCTGCTAACACATCATCAAAATTTGGGCCTTTTTTAATTTTCCCTCTATATATGCTAATATGGCAGTGACATGAATATTTTAGGCCATATATGCTTATGTATTGGCATTTAAAATAAAATAAAATAAACAAAAAGCCACGTACACACACATATGCCATATAGATTAAAAAAATCCCAAAAATCATACACACATATACATGTATATACACACACATAGAGAGAGAGGGAGAGAGAGAGAGAGATCATAAAAAGTATGGGGGAATTGGGGAATGGGGGGGAGGGGGCGGGCGAGTGGTTGGGAGGGGGGGGGGGGGGAATTGGGGTGGGTGGGTTAGGAGACAGGTGGGGGAGAAAAGGGTGGGGTTTTGGGGGGTTGGTGAAGAAGATTATGAATAGTGATTTTTTTTCCGTTTTGTAATTAATTAATTAATTTTTGATCAAAGAATTAAATAATTTATTAACATATATATAATTTATAATTTTTTCAGAAGAAAGAAGGAATTTTTTTTATTTTTTATTATTTAATATGTAACTTCATTAAATTTTATATTTATTTAAATTAATTGAATTTATATAATATTTTTATATGAAAATAATATATATTTAAATTCTAAATTTATAATATTTATATAAATTAATTTTTTTAATATATATAGCAAAATATATAAATAAAAAATGTGATGTGGCATTTTTTTAAAAAAAATTGTCAATTCATCTCCATGTATGATCAAAATACACATGTCATAGCCAACATCATCACGACACCAACATATTGGCGAAAAAAATTAGAAAAGCCCCAATTTGTGATGCCACATCAGTTCTAGCTGTGAAAGTAGTCCAAAATCGGACTAAAATTGAAAATTTGAAAAGATAAATGATGAAAATTGAAAGTGCCCCAATTTGTGATGCCACATCAGTTCTAGCTGTGAAAGTAGTCCAAAATCGGACTACAATTGAAAATTTGGAAAGATAAATGATGAAAATTGAAAATGTTAAATATAAAGGACAAAAATATAAACACCCTAAAATTAAAGGACTAGAAAAATTGCATTTAGCTACGAATTTTAACTGTGAAAAAAATCCATGGCTAATAGCCATCGAAATAGCCAGAGACAAAAAAAAGCCATGAAAAAAATTAGTCACAGATTAGCCACAGAAAACCCGTGGCTATTTTTGGTGGCTAAAATTAGCGCAAAATTTGGCATTAATTTAGCTATAGAATTTTCATGGCTAATTCCTAATAAAAAATGTTTTCTTGCACCTAATGTGGCTGGCTAATTCCTAATAAAAAAAGTTTTCTTGCACCCTATACTTAGAGGACTAGAAAAACTGCATTTAGTTATGGATTTTAACCACGAAAAAAATCCATGGCTAAAAGCCATCGAAATAGCCAGAGACAAAAAAAAAGCCACGAAAAAAAATTAGTCACAGATTATCCACAGAAAATCCGTGGCTATATTTGGTGGCTAAGATTAGCGCAAAATTTGGTGCTAATTTAGCCATAGAATTTCCATGGCTGATTCCTAATAAAGAATGTTTTCTTGCACCTAATGTGGCTAGCTAATTCCTAATACAAAAAGTTTTCTTGCATCTGATATGTCTTGAACTCTTGACCTTTTGGTTGAGGTTAAAGTATCAAACCACTATACCACTTTAATTTTTTGATTAAAATTTAGTTTTTTCTATACTTGAATAATATAAATTATACGAAATTCTAAATATAAATTATCTAAATAATTTTTTGTTATAATTTTTTGTTTTTGCTATTAATTTATTAAATATTTGTTATAATTAATAATTACTTATTCAATCACTAAATACTTTACAATATATACAAAAACAAGCCAAAGATTAGGAAAAGAAAAAAGGATTGGACCATGACATGTAACATGATATATATTGAATTTTCAAAATATTTGAAGGCTACAACTCAAATAAGATCTCCTAGTATGTACCAAAAGAATAAAGCAAGTTTGATTTAACTAGCCAAAAATTATTTCTCAACTCAAGATAATCGATCTATACAAAAATTAATTTAAATAAAAAATTCAATAAAATAAATTCAAATATTTGATTTATGTATTTAAATTGATTTAGGGTTACTGGTCATTTTACTCAATAGGAAAATAAAATTAGTATTTGAAATTGTTGAAATAAATATTTTTAAGGTATTAATTATGATAAAATCAAAGGTAAATGTTTTTAATTTCAAAAAATAATTGGTTAATAAATTACAAAAAACAAATTGTTGAAAAATTAGTTAACACATAGTTTTTTAGCCACGGATTTTTATTTTACTTTTTTTTTTGGTCACGGATAATTTTAACTATGGAAAATCCATGGCTATTAGCCACGTCACTTTTAGCCACGGAAAAAATTTGTGGCTAATCCGTGGCTAAATGCAGTTTTTCTAGTAATGTAATAAATAAATACACATGCGAAAACATTAAAATAGAGAAAAACATTTTAGTTATTCAATTTACATTTAAAGTATTAATTATTTACTGAAATAAGTCAAGGTTCTTTCAAATAAAGCTAAATATAACTGTAGTTTTATTAACTTTACTTTAGATACATTCTTTTTTTAAAATTGAAGGAAGGTTGTATATATTGTGTTTATTCTAAAAACTTCATTCTTTGTTGAAAAACATGTCTACTTCAATTTGACATTGTTATTTATCTCCCTATATACAATTAAGTTTGTGGATATGAAAGTATTCATCTTGACAAAAATAGTCAAAATTCAATTCGGTTAGCTTTTGATTCTTAATTCTGTTTAAATTTAGATAATTAAATTATCTAATCATATTTAATATTTTTCACAACATTATGCTAAAATTTTCCTTTAATCTAAAATTTGAATTATCGAAGTTTTTAGTTATTTTTTATGCTACAAAAAAGCAAAAAAGTTATTTTTTAAAATTAAATGGAAAGTATGTGTAGACTACTCAAAAAATTTTGGAAAATGTTGAAAAGTATAATGTATTGAAGTAATTTTATTAAAATACTTATTGAGTTTTATAATTACTAAGTTGGGAGAATTACACTTACCTTCCATGAGGTATACTCTAATTACAAAAAACACCCCAATATTTGAAAATTTACAATTACTCTTCTGAATTTAGGGGGTTTGATGTAACATCCAATGGACTTGATAAACTGTCATTTGCCCCCCCCCCCAAAAAAAATTTCTTTTTGTGTTTTTTCTTTAACAAAAATATAAAAATGCCTTTCCTTGCCGTAAGAAGTTTGAACAACATCTTTCGATCAAAGTCAGACTAAACAAAAAACTTTTCATCTCCCTAAACCCTCCTCAGTTTTCATCTTTGGAAATTTCACTGACAAAATTTTGGTCAATTTGGTGGATTTCAATTGGAGAAACACTTAATCTTCAAGGTAGGAGGGACGAATCAAGTCTTTTTCAAGTGGGTGTCGAAGTCTAAGGTACAATTTGGAGGGAAAACCCCCATGCAGAAGCCCAAGTTTTCCCCCTTTTTTCATTCAAAATAGGTACAATATGTCTTATTCTTAATTGTTTTTGTGTTAAATAATATTGTACTTTCATTTTTGTGGCATTGTTTTGTTTGTAAAACTTGTTGTTTTTGTTTTCTTTTGTCTATGTTTTGTTTTGGGTGAACAATCATCTAAATGGAAGACATTTGCTATATTTTTTGTTGTTCTTAGTGTGTTATATTTGAAAATTTAAAAAAAAAATTCTAGGGTTTTTAGGATTTTGAATTTGTTTTAAGAAGGCTTTGAAGGTTGTTATTGGTTTTTGGTCATGTTTTTAGGGTTTTTTTTCTTCTTGTTTTTACCTAATTTTGGTGTTGGTTTTCTGTTTTAATGGTATAATTTTGTGTTAATATTCAATAGTTTAACTGTTCAATTTTTTTGGCGATGGTTTCTGATATTATGCAACAAGTTGTGTCATTTAATTGTTATTTTTGTATTGTTTTACTGCTTGTGTTATCAATTTTTTGTCTTGTTTAATTGTCTGTTTGTGTTCATGCTGTAGGTATGAGTGATGACAAATATTGTCTTGTGGTGAATTGTTTTGGGGAATTAGAAAAATTGAGGCTGTTGAAAGAGATAGGTATAACTTAATAGATTTGAGGAATGATACAGTTGATGTTTTTGGGTTTGTTAAGGAGGTCGGTTTTACTATTTATTGTGCAATGCCTAATAGTGATGAAAGAATGATTATTAGTGATGATAGTGGTGTTTTGTCTACGTTTGGTAGATTTGAGTCTAGGTCCAAAATTGATATACACATTGAAGTTAATGATCCATATGTTGATGGTCTAGTAGGTGACATAGATATTGATGATTTGAATGTTGGTGATGTGCATATTAATGTTGATGAATTTATGGGTGATTTGAATGTTGGTGGTGATGATTTGGATGTGAATCTTAATGATTATATTGTTGATGATGATGTTATAGATAAAGATAGTGATGATTCTTTGTTTACTCCTGATAGTGAAGATGGTGGTAATGATAGTATCCAATTGTCTGATGAAAATGATGATGATGGTTTGTTTGATTATAAGTCTGATGATCATTGTGAAACATACAATGATTTAGACAGTAATTTTGACAATGATTCCTTAAAGGGTGCTATGAATAGGATGTTAAGAGTGCTTCTTACCATGATAAATTTAATAGTGAGGTAGAACTTTAAAAATCCCAAACATTTGATGATGTTTATAAGTTTAGAAATGTTTTGAGGAACTGCAACATTCAACAAGGGTTTAATATGATTAGAAGAAAGAATGAACAAAAAAAGAGTCACCATTGAATGTGAGAGAGAAGGCTGTCCATGGAGGGTGCATGCATCAGTTAATGCAAATGGTGTTACTTTTGAGATTAAAAACCATTGATTCTATCCATACATGCATTAGGACAGATTGTACTAAAGAGGCTAAGACTAATTGGATTGCTTCAAAACTTGTTAAAATTTTGAAGGGTAATCCAGGTATGAATGTGGAGGATATTAAAGATGAAATGAAAAAAAAATATGGTATCAAACCATCATATATGCAGATTTATAGGGCGATGAAGAAAGCATTTGAAGAAATTGAGGGAAGTCATAATGAGTCTTATGGAAACATGCAAGAGTATGCTAAGATGGTCATGGCTTACAATGAAGGAAGTATAGCTATATTGCAATGTGATTATAAGAATATTTCTGCTATTCCGACTTTTAAAAGATTTTTTCTTGGTTTGTTTGCATTTTGGATGGGTGCTATTTGAAAGGCCAATATGGTGGGTTGGGGGGGGGGGGGGTTCTTTCTTGCTACAATGTCTTTAGATGCAAATAATAGACTGTTCCCATTAGCGTTTGCAATAGCGGAAATAGAATGCAAACAATTTTGGTCTTAGTTTTTTGAGAATTTGTTTGTAAGGCCTGGTGGTTTCACACCTGATGTACTTTAGACTTTCATGAGTGACATACAAAAGGTATGTATTTGATTTGTGATTTCTTGTTTTCATTTCATTCATTAATTAGTTATTTATTAGCTCATGAACTTTGCCTTTCTGTTTATATAGAGTCTAGTTGAGACCATTGGTGAATTTGTAGCACATTCAAGAAGTAGGAAATGTGCAAGGCATATCTATGCCAACTTCAAATTACAGTTTCCAGGTACATCCCTTAAGAGTTATTTATGGATGGCATCTAGGTCTTACAATCCTAGAGGCTTCAATCTTTATGTTATCTGTTTATTAACTTGCTTTTAGTTTTTGTACATTCATTAACATTCTCAAGACAAGGCCAAACACCAATAATGATGAAGGATACAATGTGGCAGCTGCAATAAGAACAAGTACGTTTGAAGGTGTGCCAACCCAGTCTTCACAAGCCCCTACGAAGCCTCTAGGTATAGTTTTACACAATGGTCTCAAGAGGCCAAAGTGATAACAATACTCTTAAGAGAAAGTATGGAGGAGAACATAGAAGAAGTGCTCGTAGAGCATCTTGAGTGGCAAGGGGTAAAATTCTTGGTCTTGATAAACGTAAGGAAGGAACAATTTCACATCCTATCATCGTAGCATCACATACGCAGTCTAAGGAAATACAAAGCAAGAAACGGCAAGATCGGCCTACAAGTTCAACCCCTCCTCGCATTGCACAAAGTTGATACACTGATGTTATTGCTTTTTGGACAGTGATGTTTTTGCACATAATGACTAGTGATCTTAGTGATTTTTTGGACAGAATTGTTTATGGAAATTGATGTCAATGTTAGGTGAAAAACTTGGCTATTTTTGTGTATAATGTGATATATGTATTTGGGAACCAACTTGGTTACTTTTTGACATGTGATGGATGTAATAGGGGAAAAACAATGATTTTTGGACAAGTAATGGGTGTAATTGGGTACAAACAATGGTGATGAACAAGTATTTCAGTTTATGTTGTTTTAAACTTCAATTTTTTTTCGTACTTAACTTATATTCCATTACAATCATACAAATACATCTAAAAGAAAACTTTTACAATGTGGACTGTTCACACAAAATTTCGTATTTTGTAAATACAAATTACAAATTGAGAAATGTATGTGACAAATATTTGAAAAGTATATGATTTAGTGGAAAATAATCCCTAAAAGATTAATCCCCTGATTCCTTTCTCCGAATATTCCAATAACGCGATTCGTGGGCTAAGTAGCTTGCTCACGAATCAAACGCCGAAAACTTCGATGAACACCGTGAAGAACGCCGTGAATACCGTGGACTTGACTTGACTTTGACTTAAAGAAAAAAATGCCGATTTGCTGGTTTGACTGCAGATCAAACGCCTTCTTTGGATGATTTATGCGAAGAACGCCTTGAACGTCGCTTTAATCATCGTGGATTTGATTTGGAGAAAACGCCAAAACACGGGGCTAACACGTTGATCGAGGATTGAACGCCTTGATTTGATGACTTTCGCGAAGAACGCCGGGAATTTCGCCTTCGATCTTCATGAATCTTCTTGAGCTTGCCTTGAGAGAATTTCGGAATCTTCTTGGCTTCTCTTGCTCTTGAAAACTTCTTGATCCTTTTGGCTCTTGAAGACTTCTCTTTCTGGCTCTTGAAGACTTCTTGATGTTTGGCTCTTGAAGACTTCTTAATGTTTGGCTCTTGAAAACTTCTTGATGTCTGGCTCTTGAAGACTTCTTGATGTCTGGCTCTTGAAGACTTCTTCTTGATCTCTAGCTCTTGAAGACTTCTTGATGTCTGGCTCTTGAAGACTTCTTCTTGATCTCTTGTTGATCTCCAAATGACCCCTATTTATAGGCGTTTATGCAAGGGTTTTGGATTGCTAGCAACTTATTCGATATTTATCTCTTTAATATGAATTATTTTTAAAGAGAAAAAATACCATTTATGTGTCATTATTTGATTGGTCCATGCGACCAAATGCGCCACGTGTCCCCATTTGATTGGTTTTGGATTTTCGGACTGCAAAACTTGATTTAATTGGCCGAAACATCTCATATTGACACTTGGCGACCTCTTATTCGTCGGTAAAATAAATATTAAAATATTAATTAAGATTAACTATTTAATATTGGAATCAAATTTAGGAAATTCCAAATGATAAATAGAAAATTTAATTAATATTTAATATTTTAATTTACACTTGTCAATTTTTTGATTGGACGAAATTTAATCGCCAACATGGACAATAAGAAAAAAGCTAATAGCCCCATGTTTAGAACTAACCACTTATACAAGAGGCTATTACTACCAACTTTGTTGTTCAAAACAACATTTGAACTTCTAGCTTCATTACGATCGTGCACAACGTGCCCCAAAACATCATCTTCAATAGGCTCACACCATTGGGAGAAACCATGAGAGGGACACAAATAAAACAACGTCCTTTGATTACGATCGGCATCTGCAACCAAAATCGTAGTCTTCAGACGACCACACTTCTCTTTCTTGTACTGTAACACCCTCGATCAACTAATATGAGAGCTACTTGGACTTGCCATCACGAGCGAACATAAATTTGACGTATTGCTAGTACATCTGAGAATTCTTAATTAGTTAGTTGTAAATAGCCCAAGACCTATGGAGCAAATGATTATCCAGGACCTACACTGAGGTATTGTTGGTCATTTTCAAATCTTGCAGAACAAAATGGGATACGATGGGATAGAAAGAAAGACAGGGAACATATTCCGTACTCTGAACTGTCAAAGTGAGCCCCTTTATTCTAAATTAACGAATTCAGAATGAATCAAATCTCCCCAAGTACCTCCTGCTTAGTCCTCTTCATTTTGGAAGCTATTTCTATTTCTACATCTCTTTCTTCCTCATTTTCCACTTCCACTATTTCTTCTGTTTTTGAGGTTTCTTCAATTTGTTAGTAAACATGGGCGATGACATTCTCCCTAAATAGTAGACGCGGGTACTAAATAAGAGAATCTTTACCTATGCATGCTAGATCCATATACAACATCCTCCAACAGTTATAAAATGGCTATTAACGGCTAGTTTCACATGCTAACAGTATTATTACAATTAGCACCCCAACCTTTTTATATACTACCATGCACATGCTATAGTATAATTAAAATTACAAAAAACCTCCCGATGACAAAATAGTCATTCCAACTAGGAAGAAAATCCAATTCACGCCTCCAGAAGGGTAATTTCGAAAACTAAATTTTTTTGACTAACGACAACCATTAGTCAACTAACTGTAAGTGCAATTTGTTGGACAGAATGTTAAACCAGGGGGCTAATTGGAATTTTCGAAATGTTGGGTATTTTGTAATTAGAGTAAATCTTATGGAAGTTAAGTGTAATTCGCCCTTACTAAGTTAGAGGAGCAATGGAGGCTTATTATACAATTGCAACTTTTTATTTATTTTCAAAAACTTAAGGTGTAGACTCCTAATCTTCATGTTGTTTTGATTTATAGCTTGTATTTTATTGATATTTGGTAATATTAACTGTAATAATTTGTTTTTCATTTAGGTCGCATTTGGTAGGGGTTTATGTGTGGGATTATATATATATCCTACGTATAATTATGTTTGGCGGCAATTTTTTAGTCCTTGATAGAGCTTAGGTCCACTCTCTTATCTTATACTTTTTGTGATAACTAGCCCATCTCAAAAGGAGGTGGGATAAACAATCCATTGGTTTTGGATTTGGTTGATATAACTTTCAAACTACACATTTAATCCTAAATCCATTTGATGTTGCTAAGGAGAGAAAAAAAAATCAATCTCCAAAATTATGCAATTATTTGAGATTAACTTGGGACATACTTTTATGCGCGAGAATATGGTTTATTAAGAAAATATATTGTATTATATTTATTAATTCTATATATATATATATATATATTTATGCCATGTGTATATTTTATTTCATATACTTGGTTCAATCAAATCTCATTAATTGATAGTGAATCATGCCATCAATATATTACATGAGGTAGAAAATGAGAAAAAAAAAAAGACAGACTTGGCATCTCAATTTTCCAACAATTGGGAAGAACAATTGTGAATGTTCAACGATTGTGTTTTAGAAATATATTCAAAAAATGATTAAATAAATTAAAAATTTATAGAGAGTATTTTGGTCTTTATTGAAGAAGTAAATATTTTATGTAATTTACATATACTATTTTTGGAATATCTGTTAAAATAACATTGACTACTAGATATATTTTTATGCAAATGAGTGATACTATATTTTTTGCCATTATATCTTATAATTTTTATATCACACTTAATTCTATACGACTACTAAACACGACCTTAGAATATTGATATAATAGACCATTGATGTTAATTGATCGTAATAAAGCATTTCAATTATTTTTAAACTGCAATATGACAAGAAAAATGGAAAAAAATAAAAAAGAAAAAGAAAAAAGTCATTAATTACCTTTGACTTTCCTTCGGATTCCCTCAACTGAAAGACCCATCTCGCGCCAAAACTCCAATTAGCAGCATCCTTTATCGTATCTCAATGCGTTAATGACGATCTTATCAATTTAATAAAAAGATTTAATTGAAAACGCTGCCATAATTAGGTGGTAAATACAAAGAGTATTCAATTCCGTTTCCATCAATGGATATGTGTACCATTGTACTAGTAACATTGAAATTGAATTCTATTAGTAATTAACAGTATAATTTTGGTGTAACTATGATCAAGATTAATGTCCGAACCTAAATTTTACAATATCTTCGATTTTTAATTTAATGGACATATATTCAATTTTTTAAAAATATAGCTCGATATTCGAATCCTGATCGTATGCGTATATTCGAGTCAGCGTATGCAATTAATTTTACCTAATAAATATAAAATATATACACAATTTATTTTGAGAATAATCTAATTCTGTTGTTGTTACCGTTTTATTTTCCACTTTTCCCAAAATCGTCTCATCCCCGCCTCAACCCACGTTCACTTGCCCGCTGCCACTCCACCTCCGCTCCCCACCTCCCGCCGGCTACCGCCCACCCCCGGAAACCCTCTACAAATCCTGTGAAAAACAGCTAAAACCTCGCTCCCTTGCTGTCTGCTCCGCTCTCCGGCGGCCTCTCCAGGCCGCGCCGCGCCGTTCCCCTCAGAAACAACCCGCACCGCCGCGCCACTGCCATCCCGCCTCAGCAGAACCCTTGCCACACCCCCCAACGTGTAAGTGTTGTCAGGCAAATTGTAATTTACCTTTTAGTAAGACGGGCGTCTTCTTGAATTGTTTTGGGGGTACCATTTGATTGATCAATTTGTGTTTTAGTTTTTTAATGCTTGTTTGATTTGTTTCAGGGTGTGCAAGTATGGTTTGGTGTAGTAACTGTGCAAAAAATATCACTCGACCTGATTATGTGGAGGGCAAAATGTAAGGCCTTCTATTAACTTTGCTCCTTGTATTCATATCAATTTATTGTTAATATTTGTAAAGAAACATGTCTGTTCATCTCGAGCTTGTGCCCGCATATTTTAAATGGGTCCTTTTAGTCTGCAAACTCAGCTATGTGAAAGGGTACGCGTACTGAAAGAAACTTCTTGTGTGATTTGGGAAAAAACAGATGCTGTTCACTTTGTGGAAGAGTTCTTGATGAGGATAACTTTTCACAGGAGCCCACATTTGTCAAAAATGCGGGTGGACAGGTTTGCTCTTGCTGGTGTAGTTCTCAGCCTCATTACTAGCTTTTTGTTATTGGTAGAAATTAAATTATATAATGATTTGGCAAGCTTATCTGTTCTGAAGTTATTTCTTAATATTAATTATTTTTGCTCGGTACCATACCCAATATCGACATTGTCCATAGTTGATAGTGCTTTTAACTTCACGATTATTAGGAAGCAGCTGAAAGAAAAGGTTTAAACAAAAATGTATGCATTAGCTTGTCATGCATGTTTTTTAATTAAAGCTTGTTCATTTCTATGTTTATTGACTCCAATCTATCCACTCAGAGTCAATTGTCAGGGAACTTTGTCAGGACCGTCCAAAACGAATATTCAGCTTCTCGCGAGAGGACACTTAATGAAGGTGGGCTTATTTGTTTCTTACTGCAAAACTAAGTTTTCTAGACATCTTATCAATTTATAATAAATTCTACTAAGGACAATAAATTACTTGAGTTGTTAATTTGAATGAAGGACTTTTTGCATGTTTCAATTTGGCGACAGTTTTTGACACTTCCTGAGTAATCTCGGAAATCTACATCTTGTGAAAGAATATGGATTTCTTCTGAAGTGCCCATTCACCATTAATTTCTTAAAGTAATCAATGATTTGGTTGTGATGGATTGTATATTAGAGACATATATGTGTGTGTGTGTGTGTATAGATATATATATATATCAAACTTCATATATTTATGCTCCTGCAGTCCTGTAACCTTCATCACACTTTAAAGACGATAAACAGTAATAGTATGTTTGGTTCCAATATATTCTGTTTTATGAGTACGAGATATCATTTGTGTTATTGCTTACGTATATTCAT
Source organism: Petrea volubilis (assembly GCA_026212405.1). NCBI lineage: Eukaryota > Viridiplantae > Streptophyta > Magnoliopsida > Lamiales > Verbenaceae > Petrea > Petrea volubilis. Next base: position 15,262,143 of record CM047886.1, read on the forward strand.
GTCAAAGGTATGTTATCTATGATCCTTGTAATATGAAAAGACTACTGATTTCTAGCATACACTTGAAGTTTTATATTTGTACTTCCCTTGATAGTGCCAAGAGTGCTAAAATTTTATTGTGTCTATTTGACATCATAGTAATTTGATCGTATTCATGAAAACGATGTTAGTTATATGACACCTTCAAAATTATCATGTAACTTCCTTGGTTATTGTAGCGTATGATGGGATATACAGTATGATTAATGCCCTGGGAATCGATGGTGGTGATTCCATAGCTCGTCCAGCTTTAGCCTTTTATACGGTATAGCTCTTTATCACAATATCTGTTTTTTTGCCTACATTTTCTGGTGATTTGTAATTACGGGTAATTGTTCCTTTGCAGATAGCAGTTGAGCGCAACTTCACAAGGGGGCGTAGGAAGGAGCAAGTAGAAGCTGCTTGCCTGTACATTACATGTAGGTAAGAAATCTCTTCAAGATCATATCATCGAATGCGTTTGTGTTTAGTACTTAAAAAAGGGGGTGCATGAAATATACAATGCCAGTTGACCAATTCAAGGAGATCACTGATTTATCTGGAAAAGTTTACAAATGTTTCAGGTCTTTGTGTAATTTAACCACTAGATTCACAAGATTTGATTTCTTTTATTTTTAATTGAATTGTTAACCGAACTGTTTTTACTGTCAAATTATCCGATTTTTATATTTTTGAGGAATCTGGAATGAAATATATATGCCATTTATCTTAGTTTGCTATGTAGTTTATCATCACTTCAGGTTATAGATTCAGCACAAACCATTATTTGCACACTTGGCTCATTCTTCTAATGCTTTTAGCTCTCAATTTTTTCAAGAGCTACCATCCTTTTGCTTATCTCAGAAAAATCATGATAAGTTGATTTATTCAAATTCAAAGATCAGTAGTGGCTATTACAAGAATCTTTGATAATCTTAGGTTGGTCTCTAAAACAAGTTCAAAATCATATAAATTGCTTATTCCCAAGTGCGATCACCGGTATTATTACTTAAAGAATGAAAACTCACCACTTACCTTTCTTGGCTCTGATTTTTCTGATTGGTCCTCCTAAACTTGAAGCAATGCCAAAGATGTTGACTCATTATTGAATATGGAATGGCAGTCATCTTTAACTACAGCTGCATTGCTTGTGGGATGATCATTAAGTTAACTACAGCTGCATTGCTCGTGAGATGATCATCTTTAACTATACTTTTTGCTATGACTAGTATAGTGGTCAACTTAATCCATACTTATCTTTTTTATTTCAAAAACATGCGTGACGTTGATTCTTGGAACCATGCCATCTGAAGGTTTTATAACCAAAATGTAAACACATTTTGGACCACAACGACTTTTTGGGTAGCTTTTGAAGCCCAGACACATTAAAGTGTAAACAAGTCGAGCTCAAGCGTAGTTTACACAATGAATTTTACACAGATGAGTATCAGGCATTAAATTTCTATATTTAATGAGTTAAAATATTTGATTTATATGTATAAAACATATTTTACTTGCATAATTTCATTAATTTCCGATCAAGGCAAAATAAGAACGAAAAATATAAAGACACACATTTCCCTTTACTCACAAGTCACAAGGTCATGATATTTGACAAATGCTTAATTATCAATAATCAAAAATATTTGACCAAACACATCATTTTGTTTATACTATAAGTTGATAATCTAGATATTTGGGTAGATAAGTGTCATCTTTTTTAGCCAATATAAAAAATTTATGTAAATTAGGAGAAAATTAAATAGTTAAGCAAATTAAGAACTCACAGCTATAATTTAATCGTGCTTATTTGTGATATAAGTTATTCACACACAAGCACGCACACACTAACTTATGTATATATGTAATATGTACACATGGATGTATATATTTACATAAATACACATGCACAAACAAATAACTAAGTGAATAATTGCATATCAAACTAATAAGATGTTTATAGCAGTAAACTAAAAATGAATGGGATAGTATACTAAAACAAGATAAATAGTGATAAGTATCTTATGTTGAAGAATTTTCTGTCACATATAAGAGGAAATTGCCAAAACATGCTCTTATTTGTAGTTAATTGTAGAAACACATGATTCATTGCTTATTGTTATTCATTTAATATTAATTTATAGATGAAGTCAAACTTACTTGAGTCCAGGAAACATGTATGAGAATCTGTATATTCACTTATACATATCTTTGGAAAATTATTTATTTTAATTGCAAAACATGATTAAATATTGACATAATTCTTAGAATGTCATTTTCATTCACTAGTTTGCCAAAAAAAGTTCTCTTTTGTGGATTGAATTATAAAAGGAAAAATTGTTTATTTGAACTAAAAAGGTAATTTATGAAAGTAGATATTATTGAATAAATAATAATCTGAATCTGTTTATTCAATAACTGTTACAGGATATGAAAGGGAAATATGATTAGAGTTATTTATAGAAAAAATTATCTCATTTTGCATGCGGAGTTTTGCATAAAATAGATAAAGTTAAGATATATAACAATAATGCTTCTTATATACAAAACTGTTTCTATGTATAAGAGGCAGTTACATAACATGCTGACATTGAGAAAATAGTATTGATGGCCAGCATTCTACTTGATAATACAAACAGTAATGATAAAAATAAGATAATAATATCAATTATTACTATTATTATGTAACTCAAAACAACTGAAATGTTGTTTGAACATTTTTTGAAAATGTTGTAAACAGTTTCAAATATTATATAACTATTTGAAAACAATAAAAAGTTCACGAGCTAGCTCAAGTGAGCAGTTGAGAAACAGCTCATGCTTGACATAGGTCAAGCTAGAGCTGAGCCTAATGTTGCAGGCCCGCTAGGCTCATCAATCATCTTGAGAACCTTCACCATTACACATACATCAAGGCTTTAAAAATGCTTTACCATGTCAATTTAAACTTTTTTTTTTCACCTCTCTCATGACCTTATGAGATGAGCATCAGATGAGAAGCTTTGAACATTCACACAACCTGCCATAGATTTCTATAGGTTGAACTATAATGTAGTGTTGCATATAACTGGAGTTTCCTTTATTAAGTAGCTGGTTTTCAAACTGAAATTCCATAAAGCTAACGCAATACAAGCTGGCTACAAGGTTTAAATGGTCACATTTTGTTTGAGATGTATGACAGCATAAATATGTTAGTTATTTTTTGAACTCTTGTTTCCTTTCCCATATAAGAGATGATGATGCATTTATATTCACTCTGTTTTGTCTGTTGTCTCTGTATACATGTTACTAGACAGTAGATACAAACATGAAGCTACATTTCCCCAGGGTTTTGGGGGCTTATTATCCTTCTAATTAAGGAATTCTGTTTATCAAAATAAAATTCTTCCCATGACTGCATTTTGGTAAGTATGGTAACAGATTGCATTCTCAGACCAAAAATTGAAAAGAAATAATAAGCGGACGAGGGAATGATACATTTATACATGCTAATTCTTCAAATATGGCTTCTGAAGAGAATAATGGACGGAAATTCCTCATAACTTACATGCAAGCAAACATCATATGTGTAATACGTGAATTTGCATCTGCTCCTGTATGATTGCCTTAAGTTACAATATAAAATGTGGAGCTTTGATTATCTTTTTTGTTGATTTTCTTTTGCAGGGAGAATAAAAAGCCGTATCTTCTTATTGATTTTTCGGAACATCTAAGAATAAACGTGTATGTAAAATTTACTTTTTTCTGAGATTGTTGATGTGTCAGATTTGAATTCATTTATTAGGAACATAAGAGGCAACAGTTTCAATTCTTGAGTTCTGCATTAAGGCGTTTGAGACTTTATTAAGATGAGGTTTACTTGTTACTCTTGAAAAGGCACTTAAGAAGTCGTGTACCATCTATAGTGTGGATAAGCACTGTCCTAGCTACACTAAGGGACAGAGTCGAAGAAAGAAGGAAAGTTTAAAACCTGAGAAGGATCTAGTGAATTCAAAAGAGTTGATGGGTGGCTGTATGAGGAGAAAATTTCGTATATGGTTTTGTACAGTGACAGGAAGGCTATTTGTCTTTCAACTATCAATTATCATCCTCCTAAAGCAAACTTTGACTAAACATAAAGTTGCCAGAGTATGATTAACTTCTGGATTTGCACGTCTTGTTTTATTTAGATCATAGCTTGAGAGTAGCCAGTATATTTCAACCCAAGTTTTACAGGGATAATATACTTTTAGCGTTGGGATGATGGAAATTTCGTTTTATCTTTGCAATATATCGCAGTTATGTGCTGGGGGCAGTATTTCTGCAGCTTTGCAAACTTTTGAGCCTTGAAGAACATCCGATTGTTCAGAAACCTGTGGATCCTAGTCTTTTCATTCACAGATTCACTGATCGTAAGTACTACTTCTGATCTAATGCTATTTATATATGTTCTTATGCTACCAATTCTGTGTTGTTGAAATTTTATAGCAGGGTTAACATGTCATACAAAATAGATGATCTGAAAATGAGGGGTTGGCAAAATGGGTAAATAATGTCTCTGTGCAATTGCCATAACAGAAAGTTCCTGATCTTCCAACTGTTTGAAGGCTGATTTTTGAGCTCAACTTCTGGAATGATTTTAATATTCAATCAATTTTAACTGCTGAAGCATAGAGCAATTAGCATAGAAGATCAGCTGCACTGATTGAAATTGAATAATGAACATTTCTTTTTGGTTTTCTTTCTCTGTTTTGTTTTGGGCCAAAACTTGATAAACCTCCATCTTTCTTGGTCAGCATGTCCTGAATTACTTTTTCCGTTTCTTTGTTGGCTGTCGTATGGGTATAATCTATTTTGATGTTTAATAAGCACTCATACAAAACTTCCTTGTAGGTCTGCTTGGTGGCAGAAAACAAAATGTTTCCAGAACTGCACTACATATTGTTGCTAGCATGAAGCGAGATTGGATGCAGGTTCAACTTATAATAGATGTGTGTGTGTGTGTGATAGAGAGAGTCTGATTTGCCCTTTTTTTTTATTGTTTTATTCTTTTAATTTTTAGAATGTAGATTTGCCAGTGACCTGTCTATAAATTGATTGCAGACTGGAAGAAAACCAAGTGGACTATGTGGAGCTGCGCTTTATATTTCTGCTCTATCACATGGTCTCAAATGTTCGAAGTCTGATATTGTGAGTGTAGTCTGACATTATTGGATCTTATTTATGTGGTTGCCACTCTGTTATGGTATTTGGCCATGTTTTTTTGTTTCTTCATTAAACTAGCAAAACCATGACTTTATCCTGAACGGATTTGATCGGGGATGAAATGATTTGTTCATGAACGAGAGAGTTAGTTCCACGTTCCAGTAAAGTCCCATTTGCTGTGCATTTGTGTCAAATGGATTTACCCCTTCTGGCTTTGACAATCTGCCATTTACAGCCTCTTTCTATTGTTACCCAATAGCAAGTTATACCCCTGTGGTTTTGAAGTATGCATCTCGGGTAAGGGTCACGTCTATCCTTGAAGGTTGTGATGACTCATAAGTTCAGTTTCATCCTGACAAACCTGTGCTTAAAAGCACAGTAGTTTGTTAAGGTCGTCGAGTGGATCTCATTGATAACCCTCTGAAGCTTTAGTCAGTAAGGGTTTATGGTAAGGAAATAAAAATATTTAGAGAGAATACTTGTGATATAGATTTATTACTTGTGCACACATGCGAAGGAATTGTATCTATGAGGATTGCCACTTGTGATGAAGTATAACCGTGACCTGTGTTCATCTACTACATCCATATATCTTGAGTTGATGGTCAAGATCAAAAGTTACCCAGATGACTGGAAAGTAGGATTTATCTGATCCGACTTGGGGTCTGAAATTCTGGTTTTTCTTTGGCCTTGAGCCACTTGTAATGGGTCTTTTGGGGATTTGGGTACGCTCATATCAGGTTTAAAAACTATAATTGAACTATTGGGTTCGCTTTAGGCATTTCAGCATTCCCGCTTCATGGTGGCCTGCTATTCAGTGGTTTGGTGTTGGATCATTTGGACTAACTTTCCTGGGAAGTACTGAGAAGTGGTCCGAGTCTCAAAGCAGTTCAATGGGAAAAACATTCTATTTAAAAATGAAGTCACTGGAATTAGTCAGAATTTGAACAAAAGAAGGGCTTGTGGAACACCATATCTGGTCATGAAATGGATAGAGGATGGCCTTGTGGATCATATCTGTACGAGAACTGCGAGTGTTAAGAAATACAACATAGAAGTATCAAAAGACCATAGATGTTGAGCTGAATGAAGTGGGGGATGGATGAAGGCCTCAGAAAACCAGACAGAATGTTAATTATGTGGGGATGTTGTTCAAGATTCATGGAACACGGAAATATTGCATTTATAATTTTTTTTGTAGTGACTAATCCTATAAAACTTGCGTTGATGTAACTACTGCAAGCAGTATCAGGAAACCTATGATTTTCTTTTCTAACATGTTGAAGTACTCCACAAGAGTTCATTTTATACTGCAAAGCTGAAATTTTGCTTCAACTTATGCTAACTAATATAGGGTTGGATATAACAAATGAAAGTGGAGTTCTTTACTGTTGTTGAGAGAAATAACTGAATTCCAGTATGCATACAGTCCAACAGTTTGCGGAGTGGAACTTCTATCTTGTTTCCCTAGTTCCATCTTGTTTCCCTGCGTTTAGCTTCCAAATTTTGTTGACATTTTTCTTGTAAAAATCCTATATTTGTTCTATAATATCTCTGGCAGTTATATGTAATTCACTTTTTCCTAATTGTTGTCAGATTAAAGTTGTCCACATATGCGAAACAACGCTGACCAAGCGGTTGATTGAATTTGAGAATACGGAATCGGGAGGTCTGACGGTATGTTCTCTCAAAAAGAGTTTGATTTCATATTTGTAGTTAAAATCTGAAATATTTGTAATAGTGATAAGATTTGCACTACAGACACCTATTATGATAGCTGTCTTTGAGTTGTTTATAGAACTGATGATGTTGTTCAAAGCTTGAAATCACTCGTCATAGTTTGTGGTATAATAATTTGAGGTGGAATCTTTGCTATTGACTATCAAAAACAATCATGTTAATTGGTGAAGATGAATTTGAGATCCTTAAGTTATTGCATGACAATTGAAGGCAAGAAGATGTTACTTTGTTATAACTACTCTCCTGGTGCTTTTACTTCTGTTGCTAGTACTAGTCAAACAACTCTATATTAAAGTGTGGAAGATTATTCTTAACAAGAGGTTGACATGTTACAATTTGCGCCTCTCTTGTACTCACGCGAAATGGTGAGATGTTCTTTTTTGTGATGGGATTTTAAGAAATTCTTTTTATATCTGAATAGATTGAGGAGTTCAACCTGAAAGCTGAGGAGCTTGAAAAAGAAGAGAGACTAATCAAATCGCTCAATACAGGGGCTAAAGCATCTGGGATTGGTGAACTTCTCTGTGAACATAAGGGTAGTGGCAGGCCTCCTTTTGCTCATGGTCTTTGTGAAAGCTGCTACGAAGATGTAAACTCTGGTTTCTTTACATATGATTTCTGCTCTGTTGCCTTGTTTGTTAATAGTGCTTGTGCTGGTTGGTGTAGTTTGTAAAACTTTCTGGAGGCCTTGATGGTGGATCAGAGCCTCCAGCTTTCCAACGCGCAGAGAGGGAGAGATTACGCGCAGAGGAAGCTGCTGCTGAGAGCTCTAAGAACCTGGATTCGTTCATGTTGCCTGACGCGGTAGAAAAGACAAGCAAAATTTTAAATGTATTTTCTGATACTCTATGGCTCGTCCCCTCTTTTCATGGTCATACTATATTTAAATACGACTTTTTTTTGAAATTCTTATGTTTTTCTCATTTGCTTCCTTCTTGTGACCTTTCCAAATTTGTTTTCACTTTATTTTGAATAGATTATGGCTCTTTAGTTCTTTCTAGAAGTGCTCTAATAATTTAATCCTTCAGTCGTGGCCTCCTTAAAAACTGGAAATATAAATGTATATGCTTCAGTCTTCTATATCAAATTACTTTCTGAAAAATGTTGATGTTACTTTTAGAGTTACTCCTTTCTAGGCCAAGCAGGCATCTGCCTGGAGTATGTTTTGATTAGCTAAAATATGTAGCTACCCTCACAATTTGAACTTCATTGGTTAAATATACAGACCTTAGAGATTGAATCAGGTTGATTTAACTCTCAGTGCCAAAGTGACTGAAGTCTATACTATTGGTGGGAGGGTTATGTAGTAACCACCTGTTGGTGTCTTTGGTCTGGGATCTAATATTTCATCTCACCTCTTCTCTGTCATTCTTTAGGTGTTTTTAACTTTCTCTTTCTTTCTTCTCTATTTTTTCTTTCTTATTTATGTTCTAAATTTCATCTTATTTTAATTTATTTTTCTACTTACCAAAATTTAGTAAACATGTTTAAGATTAAAAAAAAATGTATTCCAAATAAAAAAATTAATAAATATTTTATTTTATACTATTAAAATTTAAATACATAATTAAATTATATCTCATTTTTGTTTTGCACACACATCGAGTATGCTCAGTCCACTAGTATGGAGCTCAATTGGTTTTCAGCTCAAACATCTTGGTGACTGCTAAATTTTGGAATCCTGGAGATCAGTTGAATGTGAAATTCTTACACCTTATAAATATTTAGGAAGATGTGTTTACTATCGTGTCACTAGAGATTAAAATTAATGTGTTTTTTCTTACAAATTTCTAGATGGTCTCCTATGGTTTATGTGCTTTCTTATTTGCTGTGAAAATTTCTTTCTTTCTAATGTTATGTTATTTTCTTTTCGTGCATATTAATCAGTCGGATGAACAAAGGAGCATCAAGAATATGAGTGAAAATGAAGTTTCAGAACCAATGCAGTCTGGTTTAACAGGTATGACCATTGTAATCTCATATGCAGTGCGTGGACCTTGGAATGTCTAATCGGCAAACAGTTTGGGAGAAACTCTGATATATGTTAATAATTCCAGAGGCTACCTCGCAGCATAGAATCAGTAACGGCTCAATTGATGACACAATACATACAGCTGATGCTACTCTTGAAGAATCAGAGAGTTTATCGGACATTGATGATATTGAGGTTTTCAATCTTTTCTTGCTCGTTTTTATTTGGCATGGTTGCTTGTCTTGTGTCTTCTACTACCTTTTGTGCCTTAAAAAAGAGATGCGGGAATGGATGTGAGATTAATGAATGTGAATTCTAGTTGATTGTGATGTTGAAATAACAACCCTGGTCACATTATTGGACTGACAACATTTAGAGCTTGAACCATTGGCCAAATTGGTTGAGCATGCAAGGTAGGATGAAGGTAAATTCTGGTTGGTTTTGATGTTGTGATAACCACCCAGGTCAAATTATTGGAACTGACAACATTTAGAGCTTCAGCCATTGGCCAAAAATGGTTGATCAATTGCATGGTAATAGAACTTGATTTTAAGCTAATCTGAATGAACTTTCACAATACTGATTTGGGCTGTGTTACAAACTTCTCTACTAAAGAACGTCCTCTTCTCATTGCACTCAAGTCCATGTTCCTCTCAGAACCCAGGCTGCAAGGCTCATATACGCAAGTGCTTGAAGCCTTGACTCCTAGCTATTTGACTGCGTACAACCCAAGTCCTTATGAAGCTTCATTCTGCAAACTTGCTCACTGAAATAATGGCATCTTTTAGAACTTCTAGTCCATGGCTTCCTCCATAATTCTAATAGTTCCCAATTGGATTGCACCAGCAATAATAGGAAATTCACTGACTAACATGAAACACAGAAGTCCTTATTTTATTCCCACTTTGAATGCTTGTAGGATAATAAATAAATCATGTGACTATCACCTAATTATGTAGGATCACAAGGCACAATTTACTGGGTCAAGTGGATGCTTTCTTCTCATAGATTCTGGTGTGAACAGCTTCAGTATCACAGTAGTGAATGTACTCTAAGAAGGCAATTTCAAAAATGTCAAATGATTATTCATTTAAATTGTTTTAAATGCTCTATCCTGTGAAATATTAGTGGCATATTTTACTGTGTTGTTAGCCGTTGCCGTTGCCATTGCCTTTCTGATGGTGAAATGCTGGCTTCTTATATCTCTTTGGTCTTTAATTCTTAAGCAAAAGTTATTGGGCCTCGATGCGTGGGCTTATTTCCTTAATTTGAAGCATAAGCAATAGTTACAATACTGGAGTCTCCTTGGATTTTATCCATGCTCGAAACTATCTCTATGTCCCGCCTTTCTTGATGGTGTGTGCATTCGTGACATTCTTTGCATGCATATAATTGTTCTTTTCTTTTTCTCTTTCTCTTCTACTTCCCCTTTTTTTTTTTTTGCATAGCGGGTGTTTTAATCAACCTCTTTTATGTGCGCTAGTAAGTTTGTATGTGGGCCAAGCCCAAGCCTCAGAAAATTGTGGGTTCATAGGTTGTAATTAGGTATAAATTTGAGTGCATTATTTTTTGGTCAACTAAATGGCCATTAACTGTTCTTGATTTCTCACTTAACATCTGCGTAGCTTTAAAATGGTGTCAGCATTATGGGTCTAGGATAGGTCTTTGTGACCAGATTTTGATGATGTAAAATTTTGTCTTCAGGTATTAGCTTCTTTTACTAGATTCTAATAAAAGTCAAATTGTTGTGTTTGTGCGTGTGTGTTGCCCTACTTCACACAAGGAAGACAATTGTATTTTATTGCTAGTCTTTTTCTAGGGAGGCAGGCAGAGGCTGCACATAGTGATTAACCGAACTCGGGATCTCAAGTTACTTCAGATGTTTTGTTCTATTTATTGTTCTTAACTTTTATGTTCCTGAAGTCTCTTTGACCAAACATTGAGTAGTTTCTGGTTCATGGACTGTTGAACTAAAAGAAGAATGCTGGCAGGTTGATTTCTATCTTCACAGTGAGGAGGAGAAGAAATTCAAGAAGATTATCTGGGAGGAAATGAACAAAGAATATCTTGAGGTATTGAAATTGTTTTTATGAGGTTGACTCAGCAATCCGTAAACTAAGGAACAATATTACATGGCTTTAGTAACAATTTCTTTGCTATAAAATTGGACTATGCCTTGATTTTTCTATATTTTTTAGGAGTTAGATACATATGTGCGTGCACGTGTGTGTTTATGTAAAGGTAATTGTGTCAATGAATGTGCATGTAGGGGGCGCTGTGCAAACAGCCGGAAGATTTTATCTATCCATAAATGTGATATCACCGGCCAAGTGAGCAAAAGAATGTAAATGTAAAAAAGTATTTCTCACTTTGAATATAGCGAGTAGGGAAAAAAAAGTTCTTCCACAGAGATCTGTTTTCTGTTTTCCTTCATACTTTCAAGTATTCCTCTATTTCCATACATCCAAAAGGCAAGCAACGACACTTTCAAATCCTTGATCCTTGTGCCGTTGCCTTGATGAAAAGATTCTTGCCGCACTTGGTATCATCTGTGCTGAGTAAGCAAACCAAATTCAGTTACTTGATTTTAGTTTGCAATGTGAGACTTGAGTATGAATTTATGACTGTTTTCACTCTCCTATATGTTTAGCTAAGTGAGTTCAATTTGGTGTTCCCCCTAAATGGGTGATGAGGAATTGTTTTTTACTTTAGATGAACTCTGTCAAAGTAAAAGATGATTCATATTAATGCTATTTATTCCTTATAAGATTTAGCCATAAAATCTATTTCTTTTCTCAAACTCACAGGAGCAGGCAGCTAAAGAAGCTGCCGAACTGGCCGCAAAGAAAGCTTATGAGGCCCAATTTGCCAACTGCTCAGAGGATGTGCAGGCTGCACAAAAGCTTGCTGCAGCAGCTGCAGCAGCTGTTGCAAAGTCAAGGAAGGTGGGTTCCTCATACTAATTTGTAATTGCTACCTAGCATACTTATGATAGATAATGGACTTGACGTTCTCTTATCAATCAATGGTTTTTTCGAATGATTTTCTCATCCAAAAGGTCAAGCTCTTCAATAGGGAAGATTTTTAGTAAAAGAAATTTCCTTTAATCACTTTTATAACATAATTTACTCAAATCAAAATGATGGATATTATGTACACTAGTATATAGCTTTTGAAGAAATTACGCTGCATGCTTTTCCAAGGGATATTACAAAATGTTGAAGCTCAAATTAGCCCACGACTCCAGCATTTGAGACTTGGTAACTAACAACTTGTTGCATGGTTTGCGACATTTCCCTTTTTGTTGACCTCCCGTGGGGCAAGTTTGTTGCTTCTTTGGAGCCTTCTTTATAACTTGGGTGAGGTCTGTTAGGATCTATGCTTCAATTTTTTTTATCAGTGTTTTATTAGGATGCTGACGCTCGTCGTAGAGCTGCCTTGAGTGGACAATAACTTAGTCTAGATAATGGAATTACTGCAGAGATTGATTAAGATGTTACTGAAAAAGCACCATATTATATATTATGGACTTGAAAGCCTCTTAACCATTGATAATCATCCTATTTTGTATGTATTGACGTGAGAATGTTCAACCGATCAAGCAATATACCTTTCTAACCACAGCAAACAAATGCAACAAGAGGACTAGCCCTATTTTTCGCACTCTATATCACCCTCTTTATAGTTATTCTATACCGTTATGACAAATTCCATTTTCCATTTTAAGACAGAAGATATAAGTCAAATTCAGAGCTTAGTTGTATGAACATGATGAAAGTTTTATTATAGTTACTGTTAAAACAAATCGGTTAGTCGATAGCTCCAGATTTAATATGTATTCCAGCATTTATATCTCATTTTCAATTTTTTTCCTTTCTCTTATTAATTTTTCTGAAAATAGCTTAAGAAATGTATCCTTCGGAAGGAATAAATCAAGATACCAAAAGTAGATGAAGATGCTATTTGATAAAAGTATATGAGTTGGTTGCAATGCTGTTCTCTAATTTGTACCTTTCAGAATCAGATATTGGTTTGAAGTTTAAGCTTGTTTTTATGGGAATACTGAGGGGGAACTGGTCTTACAATTTAGGATGTGAATGCATCTTTTCTTCAGCTGTAGTCTTTTGTCAAATGTGCCAGGGGGTGCTAAAATACATGTGAGAACCAGAACAATTGTGTCAGTAAACTTATGCAGTAATGCATGAACTATAACTTGCAGGAAAAACAACAGAAGCGAGCTGCAGATGTAAAAAATTCTGGTCCTGCTCAAACTGCTGCAGAAGCAACAAGGCAAATGCTTGATAGAAAGGTATAATTCTATAAAAGAATTGTAGGTTCCATCTTCTAATATCCTTTATTCTCAGAAAGGACATTGATATGGAAGCATATTTATTTTTGCCTTTTCAGCCAGTGGATTACAATTGTGTCATGTGTAACTTATAGAACAAATTAATCCAAAGCATATAATTATTAAGTAGAGCCATTGTAAGAGTCAAACCAAAATGCAGGGTGAGGTATGGGTGAAAGGTGGATTCCTTTAAGCAAAACTCATTGTTTGGAGAATCACATTTGGATGAGTGCTTTTGGAGAAGCCTTCAATTGACACACTTTTGAAGAATTCCGCTAGAAAAAAGAATTCCTCAAATAAACACATTTGAGGACATCTCTTGAACAAGAATTTTCTGGAGAAGCACTCTTTGATGAACCTTCTTCTAAGAAGCTTCCACTTGAAAAGTGGTTTCCAAAAACATATGCTTCATATGATATATTCCGAGATTTTGATGAATATGAGAAGGTATGCTCAAAACAAAGAAATAAGGTAACAAATTGCCAATATAAAATTGAGAAGTTAAAATGTTGAATTAAGACCAATGTTCCAAAAATTGAAATTTAGATTCCAAAAATAGATAAGACCAATCTTCTGAAGGAATCTACATCTGTCCCCTAGTTGAACCAAAATTTGACAATTGAAAAATAATAGCACCACGAAGTTAATTTTTCCTTTTGGAGGCTGCTATACCTTGCCTTGTTACTTGAGTGGGTACGGTTTTGTCAGTTTCATGATTGCCTTTTGTTTGAATGTGGTCTGAGGTGCATTGATTTGCTGAGTTCACCTGGCTAGTTGTGTTTTTTTCTTGAGTTATATGAATTTGTGATATTCATTCATAGGTGAATTAATTTTATGCCAATGATTTTCTGCTTAGAAGTTAGAACTAATGTATACTGTCTAGTTCCCCTTGCACCTATAATCATGTATACATTGAATATTGCACCTTTCACTAATACTTTAGTATATGATTTTAATACAGAGGCTGAGTTCTAAAATCAGATATGACGTACTGGAGAAGCTTTTTGATGAATCTGTAAGTGCTTGTTTGTTTGAATGATGGTTTAAGCTTTTCCTTTCACCTGAGGTAATAATTCCAGAACTGCATTTCATGCGGCAGAGAGATGGTAGAGTTTGATGAGTCTTTAGTCCTTGTTGGCATTGACCTTTTTAGACATGAAATGAACTCTAAATCATCAGAAGCAAGTTTAATTGATGGGTTGCAGCTCACTCTCGCTTATTTAGCATTTCTTTATATTTTCAGTGATTGCATTTTTATAAGGTTTAATTACAGTTCGCACCCCTGATTTATACCCTATGTTGCGTTTACTTCCTTAAACTACAAATGTCACAAATCAACCCCTGAATTATAGATATTAGGAGCTGGTTTGTTACATTTTGTTCAGGGTGTAAATGTGACATAAAGTATAGTCCAAGGTGCAAAGTGTAATTCACCCTTTCAAGAATTGATGTTTTGAACGATTGCATCTCAATCATGAGTAATTTAAAGTAACACAAGGCATAAATCCTCAAAGAAATAGCATCGTTGTTTTTGCTAAAAATGAATTGTGCCCAACTTTTTTACTAGAATATCAGTCAAATGAGTTTTCCCTTCCATCACTCGTAGGCTATATGTTTATGTTACCATGATTTGTGTTCTCTTGTTTGTGGAGCAGGAAAACTTAGAGACCCCGACCCCCAAGAAAAGCCGAACAGAGCTGGAGGAGTCTGATCACGACAATAGCAAAGAAGAACCTGAAATAGAAGAGGACACTCGAGATGCCTACAGTGAGAATGTAGAAGAATTTGATTTTAACGAAGATTACAACGAAGATTATAACGAATTCGATGCTTACTAGCTTGTTTCATACACATACTGATATCCTGTACATTAATACAATTTTATATTTCAAACACAGATCAATACCTTGTACATTAGTGTATTTATAAATGCCAGTAGTATGGTTAAAGAGTGATTTTCCAGGCGGGCATGAGTTCCAGAATTGCTGGTTTGCTCTATCAGCATATAGAAGTATATTTTGAAGTTGCACAATACTCTTATCTAATTTTATATTATTACAAGTTCATATATAGGGGTTTTTGCAAAAGGTTTAGTTTTTTTGAGAATCACTAGAAGCAGAAATAGAAGTCAGGTTGGAGGTGCATTCAAATTTGTACTTTTTTAGCTATTTCTAAATAGTTCAAAAATAAAAACTGTGAAATAAAGCGCTTCTTAATAACTTTTTATTTAAGCAAAAGCACATAATTACTCTCTTAAATTTGGCAAACACGGTCTTAGTGGACATGCATAGCATAATAAAATTTATTGCCATTTAGTACATTTTATTTGCACATGTATTTCATTTTATGCAACACTTGATGGAAAATACTTGATGTGCGGAAGTATTTGTAATATTTCCGCTAAATTTGAAATATAGATAAAAATAATTTTTCGAAATCATCTCGTATTCTCACATCGATCAAACAAAAGACAATTCAAATTATATCAAAATTTGTGTAATAATAAAACGCATTCAAATGAAGGTTAATTCTTTTAAAATTTTATGTAGTAGTAATTGTTCAATGCATATCTCTAAGTTGTCTTACAATTATGGTTATACTGGTGTTTGCATAAATTTCTTCCGGCCGCGCCGAAGTGGCCGCTCAGGGTTCGAACCGGCCGAGTTCGATGGGAAAACAGCCGATTCGAAGTGAGCTTCTTTGTGTTCGGGTGCGGGCGTGCCAGTGTGCAGTAGCACACAAGTGGAAGTCTTGTGGTTCAGAGTGGATGTGAGGTGGTTCGAAATGGAATTAATGTGAATCGAAATGAAACAGTGATGCGCCTAAGACTTCTATCTGAAAAGCGATTGAATTGGAGTAGACAAACACTACCCCTGAGGTTCTACTTGCCTACAACTGAATGTAGGACTTAATAATTTAGCACTCTCAAAGATCGAAAAGGGTCAGAAAGCTTAAATCGAAAAGGAAATACATTAGAAGACGATAGCTACTCGCCATGTGGACCTTACAGGACTCGACTACATACACACGCATTGATGACTCGAGCCATATCTATGACAGAGATGCATTGAGCAGTCCTTAAGAACTCTAGCTACAAATCGGACACATTGATGACTCCGGCCATATCTACCTGTGGTTGTTTTCAGAGGCTGTTCACTCCGACGAGCATTGATTGACTCCGTCTGCACTCCCCTTCATGCATGCGCTCGATATGAATGCTGGGTACCACTCCGCCGCATTGATATCTCACCTCGAACCGGGCCCAATCCGAGTGAGTGATGGCTACGACTTCGTGACGTTACGGAATGAGTGCATTGATATCCTCACTTCGAGCCGAATGAGGTATGGCTACAAACACCCCGTAGCGGTTTTCTACCTACTTGAACTAAAGCTATTCTTTGTTCATTTAAGCTAAGAAATCAGAGAAGTGTGGACTTCTTGATTGAGAAAAGTGTTGTTGTAGTTGATTGATTGACGTTGTGTGTTCGTTTCTGTTGATCTCTCGGCTCCTTTTATATACTTCAGGCTGCAACTGCCTTCCTTTATTCTTGGAGCTGGAAAATGATTTATTCAAACATGGCCAAAAGATAAGTGGTCGACCTTATTCCTAGGAGTGGCAGTTGCTGCCATCTTTATTCAAATTTCAAATTTCAGCATCACATGGCCTTTATTTTAGGCATGTGCAGATGCCTATTTTTAGCCATCCCTTAACAACCCCTAATTGTGAGGGATTTTAAATCTATTATTATATTTATTTTATTTTCCATTTTTGGCCGATTGGGCCATGGGCTTTGAATACGGGCTTATGGACGTGTCGAAGTGGTCTGGGCCTCACTAATTCATTTCGGCGTGGCGAAAAGGACCAAAATCAGCCCACTCCGAATTTATACAAAAAAAATCAATTTTGGGCCCAAACAACTGGTAATATGCACAATTTTTTGGTGATATAAAATCAAAACGAGCCCAATACTGGATGGTTACAAGTTTGTATTTCGTTTTCCTAATTTTATATTGAATTTTTTGCTCTATCTTTGAAGAAACTTCCTCGCGGGCGTAATAATTACTGGATATTTCCTGTCTTATATTCAACTAAGTAAGAATCTTAATGTGATACCCTACCCATTTTGTCATATATCTTTATATGTAATTTATATCATATATGTAGAACCAATTCTTAAATTGCATAATTATTGTTTCGATTTGTCAAGCATCGACAGAAGTAAGTTGCTGCAAGACGAGGTTTTGGAGTAGAATTTTGTACCCTGTTATTCCAAAGCCTTCACAAGGTTTAATTTAGGTTAACACTCCCGAATTCACGACACTTGGTTTGATAATAATTGAGTCATAATATATTTCGAAGTAACTAGGATTTTCTTGTATTTTACTTTTATAAACATGTTGATAAACTAAGAGATCCTTTTGATAGACCTTTCTCAGGAAAAAAAACATTTATTTTTATTTTTAAATAAAAGCATTTCAATGAAAAAAAAATAGCGTTTGATCGAACTTTTCTAAAAAAATTAGAATAAAAAAAGCTTTGGGAATGTGGACATAGGCGCATGGTTGTTGTCAACTTGTGTCGTAAGGTGTTGGGTTAAGTCCAGTAACGAGAGCAAACCCTTATGTTTAGTTGTCATCGTTGAATTTGAAATTTTGAATAGACTAGCGATAAATTAAGTCCAAGAGTGGTGAAGATGAAATCAAGTCATCATGACCCCTATACCTTGAGCGATACATGTGCTTCAATGGCCAGAACAAATGGTTAAGGGTGAGCTAACCTAAAAATTGGTCTAAAATTTGACTTGTTTGTCCCTTGGATTTTCCATGATACGAACGTATTTTAGTAATTATTGGTTTTTAGGACCATAATAAAAAACACATTTTTCATTTTTCTTCTAGGCGAAAACAATATTGAGATTTTTTTTGGAGTGCATTTTGTTTTTAAAACCACTTTCAGCTTTAGGTCGTTTATTAGTTAGTAACAGTAAAGCCCCTTGCATGATTTTTTTTTTTTTTTTGAAATGTGGTCCTTAGTAATGTGAGCTATTCGAAGTAATATTTAAAGAAAAATACATTTTTTATGTAGCTAGAAAATGGTTTTGACTGGGATCTATGGTTTTGCTCAAGATATGGTGGCGGTCTTTCTGCATAGAGGGGATGAACGCACATGAGATTATCCAGTTTTGCCTTGACTTAAACTCTCTGATACTTAAATCAGTGAAAGGAAAAAGATGAACAGTAGAGTTGCAAAAAAAGGCTAAGTCTCCATAACCTACCAATGGACTGATATGGAGCATATTTATATGTAATGACTATGATTAGACGTATTTGATAGGGGGTTGGCCCATTTGTTGTCAGTCAAATGACAACAATGCATGTCAATTGTTGCTCCTTTTTATCTTTAGGCACCACAACAAGGATTGGTTGGCTATACTTAGCACTTAATGAAGTGGGGTCTTAATGCATATCTCATGCATTTAATGCTGAAAAATATTCACCATTCTAGAGCATTGGTTACACTTGGGATTTACATGACTCCTACCACGATCTCAAAAGGAAATTGAAGAGTGCAAACACGCCTACTTGTCAGGATGGGAGTGACAGCCACGTGTTAGGTAGTATTTGGAGAACCAATTCTAAATAGAGGTAAAGAGTCAATACTTAGAATTGACTCTCTAAAAACTACCTAATGTTATTGCTAGCTCGAGCCTCTAGACCATCATGAACCTCTCAAGAGTAACACCCTTGGGATCCCCCTTTGAGGTGGCTTATGAGGTTCTGCTCTGGAGGGTGTTTACTGAATCCCTTGAGTGAATGCCTTCAAATTCACCAATCAAGGGTTTTTTGAGGGCTTCCAGCTCACCCTTGGCATATGTGGACGAGTGTGGGTCCTTCAAGAAATTCTCTCGAGGGCTACTATCTTATTTTTAAAGGATTACACAAGTCATTGATTGTCCAGTTCGAATCTTCTGTTACCTAATTGTGTTACATCTTCTGTTATATTCGTCAATACACGCCACGTGTATTGGTGGGTGGTCGAGATTAGGAATGATAAGCTTAAAATATATACACTTTTATGTGCAAGCGTTGTGTGTTTTTCATTGATTTTTATTAAGGTTTTAAAGTTCTAAGGATGAAATTTGTGCTTTATGTAATACAACCTTAATTTGATCAATTTAAAGTGTTTTTGCACCCCTAAAGCATGTTTTATACAAGGTTTTGATGCCTATATACACCCACAAAAGTTTCATGATGTTATTGTAGGAAATCGGGGTCGAAACGAAGTCGAAAAATTGGGCGCGCGCGCCGGGACGGCTTAAACCGTCCCGAATTGCACTAAGCCGTCCCGAATCGAACCAATACAACAGCTGCTGAAATCACTCGAATTAGGACGGCTTAAGCCGTCCCGTTGGCCAAGCCCGTCCTGATTCGTCCAGAGAAGGCGTTTAAGGTTCAAATTAGGACGGCTTTAAGCCGTTCCGTGAAGCAAAGCCGTCCTGACCCGTCCAGTAGGTGCCAAAAGAGTTCAATTTTGGACGGCTTATGCCGTCCCAATCCCGAAGCCGTCCCGATTTAATACGGCAACAAGGAAAGTTGAGTCGTATTAGGATTCTGACAACCGTTGCCCTACACCTATTTAAGGGCCGTCTTGTGCACGATTTAGGGGGACTTTTGAGCTAATAATTCAAGGAGAATTCGAGGGCAAAAGCTTACGAAGGGTGACAATTCAAATGCCAAGTTCCTCCATCTCCAAGATTGTCGTCGAAAGCCGAGTTTGCGTTTATGTTTCCTTTTACTTTCAGCATGTTTTTGTTTTGTTTTTGTTTCGCTATGTCTAGCTAATTAAATCTTAGGGTTCTAGGCTAGTCATTGATGAAACCCTTGTGAATTTTGTTGAACCTCTTTGGTTTTGATTTTACATACTTCCTATCTATAATTCAAGGTTTTATTACTTGTGAATTTTTGGCCAATCTTTACAAAGCTTTGAGATTCTATATTCGACTATGAAAGGGTGTGTATAAAATCTGACTATTTGTATTATAGACATGAGGAACGCATAGATTAGAAATAATCGTGCTCTTGTGCGATCGGTTAGGTTAATTAGCGAGAACTTTTTAACTAACACAACTTTTGTGCGCGATGGGCCAAGGAATCCGTATGTGATCACGAAAGTAGACACATAGCATTCTTTGGCACGTTTGTTTTACTTTCGAAAGGAGATTACGAATATTTTCGTGAGTTGGATCGTGGGAAGGTGTATTAATTAAAATCAATGGGGGTTTAATTGGTCACAAGGGGGGATTAAATCGACGATGCCTAGGTCCTAGTTTGTTTTTATTGAGTTATTTGCTTTGATTTAGTTGTTTGTTTTTGTTTCATATTATCCCAATCAATTTTCGAAGCTTAAACAATAGAAAACTTATAAGTTTGGTGCTTGGTAGCCCGTTCCTCGTGGGAACGATACTTTTACTTTCACTTTATTGCTTGAGCGACCCGTACACTTGCGGAAAAATCGCAACAAGGAAAGAGAATCTTTATATTTTTTTCCATATCATCAGTTTTTCTCTTTCTTAATCTCGACCGCCCACCAATACACGTAGCGTGTATTGATGAGTGTAACAGAAGATGTAATACAATTATGTAACAGAAGATCCGAACCGATTGTCTTAGATTGTTTTGGGACTATCATACAAGTGACGTATCTCTCATTTGATCAACAATGGATGGCGTGATAAGTCATATAAAGTTATGCTACATCAATTTTAACACACTTTTATATTATTACATGGAAATGCTAAATAACTTGACTTTAAAAGAATGAGGAGAAAGAAATTCTACTCTAAAAAACACAAGCATTTTTTTTTTAAATGTATTGAGATGACCCTAAATACTCTGTATGAAATTCCAATTTTTGAATCCAAAACTCAAACTCATATATGGGTTGCGAATTGGGGCTAAAAAAACAAAGGGAAAAAAGGGATTTGGACACCCTAAATTGTGAAATTATAAACACTAATGTTTTGTGATTTTGAATTCACCACTTCACTAATTAAAGTATAGTGTAACAATTTTTTTTTAATTTTTGTAAATATATAAATCATAACCTTATAATTTATATCAATATTTGATAATGTTTTTATTTTGTGTTACAAGCCAAGGGTTGCAAAAAAACCACCTCCGATTATAGATTATTGTGATTAAATTATACTTTATTTACTTATATCAGATTATATCTGTCGTTATTATATACTGCGAATTAATTATGGATCTTTCACAATTTTTGAATAAATTAACAATTTTTGTATGGAAAATGTCCTATTTTTGACGTCTTTTTATTTTTTATTTTTCAATGTTCAACACTTTCAAAGAATTATTATTTTTCGTAACAAATTAAAATAAACAACGATGAAATAAATAAATAAAGAGAGGGACAAAAATACAAGCCCACCAAGTAACGATCTTATTTATACTGGACTTCGAAATTGTTGAACTTCCGATACTTTTCTCTCAAGACAAACAAACACAGTGACTAACAGCGGAGAACAAGAGAACAAAACTCATGGCCGAGTCTTCCACCACCGCCGCCGCCGCTGCCGGCGGCCCCTGGTCGACGGCGCTCTCAGGGAAGTCCGATGAAGAGAAAGAAGAACTTCTCGACAGAATGTTGACGCGCCTGGCTCTGTGCGATGACTCAAAGCTCCAAGACTTGCTTGCCAAGATTCTCCCTATTTCCATTGCCGCCCTCTCCTCTGCCTCCACCTCTCTCCGCAATAAAGTAATTATTATCATATAGTTTGCTTATTTTTTCTCGGCGTTAATGGCGGCTTGGCGCTATCAAGAAGTACAATTTGGGACAATGCCAGGGCCTCGGAATCGAAGTTGGAATGGGTTTCTGTTTGAGTTTGAATTGTTTAATATTAACTCCTGATTCAATACTCGTAATTTATGTGCTGGGCAGCCCTTTCTCAGTATGGAAATTGAAATTGCCATGATATGGCATTATATTGTGCGCCTCCCACCTCACCTTCAGGGTCTATGGGAATTGAAAATTCAGGTTTATGATTCAAAATTAGAAGTGCCGTGAAGGCAAGGCACATAGTTCTATTCATCTTGTTGTGCCTTGCCTCGGATTTACTATGATTCTTTGTATTAATCATGCATTTAGAACTCTCTTTTAAGTAAAAAGGAAATTCAAGAGAAGGGTGGGGAGTGTTTTATCATTTCTGGTGCCTAAAATAAAATAAATAATTCTGGCCCAGGCGAGTTATGACCTTTAAGCACGCTGAAAAAAGTTTGATTGGGTGCCTTCATTCGTGATGATCATTTTGCTTGTAACGAAAAGAAGTTTGGATCAATATTACCTGCATGTTTGGTTAGACACCGGCTCACAAATTGTGAATTTCTATTTTCTTACTTATATTTCTGCAGTAACTTTCTGCTTCTGCAGATGTCAGATGTAACTTCTTTCCCTGATATGCTAGGTTATCGAAATCCTGAGTCATGTAAACAAGAGGGTGAAGCACCAGCTAGAGATTGGTCTACCTCTGTCTGATTTATGGAAATTGTATCTGGAATCTAGTTCTGCTCCTATGGTTAGAAATTTTTGCATTGTGTACATTGAAATGGCAATTGACCGCGTGCATAAAGAGGTAGGTGTTTATTATTTAACAGTTGTCTTTTTAAGTGAAAACAGTGATTTTCATTTGGCCTTGGGATGATAATGCAGGAAAAACAATTGATAGCTCCTGCATTTTTAGCAAACATTTCAAAGCTGCCTCCCCAGCATCAGGATATATTACTTAGAATCACATCAAAGGTACTCTTCCAGCTTTTTGCATATTCTATTTTGAGATATGCTTTTCTTGTATGAATGAGTTTGATTTTAAAATCTTATTTACCTCTTCAAATATTCCGCACAGTCCCTTGTTTGTCACTGATTGCCAACTTATACAGTAATTTATATACTGATGAGGAGTATTGTTCTGCCATGAGAGGCATCAGTCAGAATTGGTGTATCTTAAACCCCGAATTCTTCTGAGAAACTCGACGAGGATAACCCTAATTGACATTCCTGTAATTAGATGATAATAAGCCATATCTAATCCTTGTGTTTACTGGGGAAATTCCAGTGTCTCCTACGTCCAATGTCCATATCAACCTAGGATAGCAATAAGCTTATATCAATTTCTTTGACTAAATGGATTCTGAAATTGCCTCAAACTTTCTAAAAGTATTTTTGAGGGCAAAAAGTGGAAGCCAATTTTAATAGCAAATTGAGAATTTCATGTGCAATAATGCTTATATTACCCCACATCGCAAGCATATAGATGAGTAAAAGATTGAATAAATAAGGTTATGGATCTTGATGGTGAAATGAATAACCATTTTGGGCTTCTTTTAGAGCTATTAACAGCTGCAAGAGCAACATTTGGGGAATTTGAGGAGTTTTATGGTCCAAGGTAGAAAGTTGAATTTCTCCATTCTTAAGAAAGTTACAGGTAGTAGAATAAGCAGGTAAACTAATCACTTAGAGGCTTGACTACACAATTGGCTTTGACACGCTTGGGCCTGGAGATTGAAGAGTTTTTCATTTCCATTGATTTTCTGAACCCAAAAGTTCATTTGTTCATCTTAGGTCTTTGATCTCTTTTCCTTGATTACTTTGCTGGGCTCTTTGCTTTTCTTCTATTTTCATTTTGTTTGCTGCACCTATACCTCTGAATCAAAAAGGGTTTAGGGGTGTTTTTTTGGGGGGGGGTGGGTGGTGGTGGTGGTGGTGGTGGGGACAGAACAGATAAGCTGCAAGGTGCCAAGCATAGACTTTGTTAGGTGTGACATGCCTGCTGCTTTTGTGATAATTCTAGTTTTCTACTTAGCTTGTCACATGTTTAAAAAGTCATATTGTGATATTTATAGCATGCGAGTCCATGTATGAGAAAGAAAAATATGTTCTTTTATAACTAATTTGGTATTATTGCAATGGTTTTTGAAAGAAGTTTTGTAACAATCAAATAGACATGTTTTTAATTTTTTACAATACCTGGCTTGTTTGTGTCTTAAACAGCCATGTTCCTTATGCTTCTCAAAAAGGCTCTTGAAAATCTAAGGAATCCTTGTTGACATCAATTTTATCCTTTTTGCATTGCATATTGCATGTACTGACCCCTATGACTTTATTGGATTTAGGTAATTGGTGAGTGCCATACATCTCAAGTCAGTGATCAGGTTCTGGAAAAATATAGAGTATTAGTTGGTACTAAGGGCTGTGAGATATTTCTTGAATTTTGTCTTCATACAATTTTGTATCAGCCATCTTCTCAGAGGTTAGATTGCAGTTAAAGTTTTATTGGTCAATACATGTTTTCATAATTTAGTTGATCTTTAAAGTTCGAACATAAAAATAAAGGATGAAGGTTGCCTTTGCAGTGGGGGACGCCCTGCTGGGCTTTCAACCATTCAATGCGAACGTGTCACTGGAAAACATCCACTGGCGGGCGATATGCTACGTCATAGAAAGGTACTATATATAGAAGCAGAGAGTATTGACTAATGTTCTAAAGATTACTTCAAACTATTGTGTAACATTTACTTTTGACTACTGACATGTGATTATCATGTATTTGATGCTGAATATCTCTTTTTCGTTTTTAATTTTTAGTCAGGAATGCTGAACATCATTGAAGCTTTTGGGCTTCCTCCAGAACTCGTTTATCCTATCTATATTGCTGCATGTGCAGACAGGTAAAGATTGGCTTACTTTGTATATTTTTGTTTATAAATAAGTTTTTCATTATCTTTTGAATTTTTATATGGTGTAAATGTGTAATTATGTTTGGTTTTATCAACACTAGTCAGGAATCTGTTATTAAAAAGGGGGAGGAGCTCTTGAAGAAGAACGCTTCTGCTGTGAATTTAGATGACCCCAACCTGATCAGCAGACTATTTCTATTATTTAATGGTATGGAAGTATTTAACTCAAATAGAACCTATGTTAAATGTGATTCTATTTGTAATGGAAAACAAATGCTTCAGCAAGAACAGTTAGTTAACTTCTAAGTATGTAGGAGTGGCATACTTTGCTTGGGCCCTTTAATTTGGAAAGGGGCATTTGGTTCCATCTTTTAATTGCAAATGTCTAGCTGTCCTGATATAGAGCTGAGACTTGTCCAATGACATGTAGGCACTGCTGGCTCTGAAAATATCGCTCCAGAATCTAAAGTCACCCCGGGAAATTTATCTTTGAGAGTGAGGCTGATGTCTATTTTTTGCCGGTCAATTACTGCGGCGAATAGTTTCCCGCCAACTTTACAATGCATTTTTGGGTGCATATTCGGTAAGCTTAATACTCCTTATGCACTGTACTTTCTTTGAATCTTGAGGGTTTGTCCTTGCATTAGAACTTAATAACAATTTTGCGGTTCAAATACTGTTCCAATTTCCATTGTCTCCTTCTTCATGGAGGTTTGGAATATTAAATGTGTGATAGTGTCGGAAGATTTATGTCAGTTTCTACTTTTCGGATTGCTCTAGCATCTACAAGCTAGAATTTCATTGATTCAGTTTAAGACAATTTGCTCTGATGCTTTTTTTCTGCAAATTGCACTTCAATATGGCTTTGAACATTCATTTTTCTTTTATATTGACATGGAATTTTGAGATCTGAAATGGATACAAAAGAGGTTTTTCATACTTTCTGTTCCGCTTTTTCATTTTAATTGTTGAACTTAAGATCTCTACATCTCCTTATGCTTCCCACTAGGATTAAAGAACATCCTAGGGTTTCTAAATAATTCAAGCTGATTAAAGCGCATTGTGTGTTTTCCGTATGATAACGGTAGAGACACCTTCATGTGCTTGTAATTTGATCAATTACTTATTTGAGTAAACTTCATATATATTGGAGAGATGCTTACACTATAGGTGTTTGAAGCTGTAGAAAGCTACAGTGTTAATTGAAATAGTGAGGCTCCACCTTTTGCCTGCGTTTTTCCTTTCTCAAAGTTGTAGGGCAATTAGTAATTTGTTATGGTTGCTAGCGTATGCATTGAGGAAGAAATAGCTAAATTATGGTCGAAGAAAATAGCTAATATTGAGGAATGCTAGTTGTTAGGCAGTTGGCAATTTTGTTATGGTTGCTAGTCTTGGACAGCTCCAAAGTGGATGCTAAATTATCATTTGGTGCTATTGTTGAAGAGTGAATTGAGAAGCCTCACATACCTTTTTTGCTTTTAATTTTACTTTGAATCATCACTATTTTTGTGTGGTTGTTGTATCTTGTTTTTAATACGACGATATCAGTTCAAGAAGTAGGATGAAATGCTGAGCATTTCCAGTACTGGTACCATTGCATTTAATACATAGAAATATGAGATCTCAACAATATTTGACAAGAGGCATCTAGGTTTCATTTGTGAAAGAGGTGAGATCAATTATCAGACCTTGATTAACCTATTAAATTAGATTATCAGCCTTTTGCTGTCCCAAACCAGAAGCATAAAGATGCTGCATAAACCAGCATGTTTCTTGGGCTCTGTTCGCAATAGTGAACCTTTTGGCAACTATTGGTGTAGAAATGCTATAAAGTGAATTGGGAGGACCTTATCCTAGCCCCAAGAATGGCATAAGCAAGTAGCTTTCTTTTGATAAAAAAGAAAGTAGCATTCAGCTTTTACAGCCCCAAACAAATTGGTGATCAAGTTTTCTAGACTCTTTGATGCTTGTACTTTTGCTTTATACAGGAAATGATGCTACATCCAGGCTGAAGCAGTTGGGTATGGAGTTTACAGTTTGGGTCTTCAAACATGTAAGTTGCTTGTTCTTTGTCTCACTGATTGTAATTATTTGCATGTGCAACATTCATCAGTCAAGACTTTACAGGGTGACTCCAAAAATGCATCAAGTGGGAATATGGTTGTGGCTGAAAAAATGGATTGGTGTCATAATAGCACAGGAATTGTAATGTTTCGTTCTGATGGCCAGTCTTTTGTAGTTCATCATATTAAATATTTACTAACATGCCCTTCACATGCATTCTTTGGTGAAGCCTGCATGCGAAACTCTTTCCTATAAATAGGTGTCCGTGAGCTTTGAACCCATGACCTCTCGTTTGGTCTGATTTTGAAATCATATTGAATGACAATATCATTTAAAAGCTTATGTTGTTAGAAAGGCAAGACATTAAATGCTTACCATCTCTAACAGATAGATTGTTGTTTTGTTGTTTCTTTTGTATTCATTCGGTTAAGATTCCTTATGCGTGTTATTATGTTGTCATCTGTTGAATGTCATTTGTTTTTCAATTTTCTCTTATTCAAAAAGTTTCTATTTATTTGCAATTAAATAGGCGTTCTGTGACGTAATTTTCAGAAATCTACTGTGGTAGAACTACATAACATCTTTTGGCATTATTGTGCAAAACTGATATATTGTTATTGTTGTTGTTGTTGTTGTTCTCGTTCTTATTGAGCACATTGAAGAGTATATAAATGTCAAACAAAGAATTTACTCTGTAGTAATTTTCATTTTTTTTCTATTTCTTTTTTCTCTTCTTCTTTGTGGTTTTAAATCTAAAACTTCCTTTTATTTTTGTAAGTGTTCTTTTCTTTTTTATATTTGAACTTTTTTATGATTATGTGTTCTTTCATAGAAAAAGTGGAGTTTATATCTCATTTCTTTTTTGTTCATATAAGCATGTTTCACCTTTATTTTTGTTAGTGTTTATTTGACTCTAGTTCATTTTAATTGATGGAAAAGAAGGTGATATTGCCGTCTAATTTCCATGGTTTAAACTAAACAAAGTATGGATTAGTGCTCTCTGCACCATGTTTATTTTTTTTATTTTTATTTTGGTAGGCCAGAATGGACCAATTAAAGCTTATGGGCCCTGTTATACTAACAGGAATTCTGAAAACGCTAGATAATTTCTCATCATTAGATTCAGGTAAGCCTTTCTAGAAATGTTGCTAACTTATGGTCTCTTACAGTACTTAAGGATTTACTTTCATCTTGATTTTCATCACATGCATGCAGATGTTATTGCAAGGGAGACTAGAAGTTTTTGTTTCCAGGCAATTGGATTGCTCGCGCAACGCATGCCTCAACTCTTTAGGTTACTCATTTCTTTTTTTATGTTATTTATTTAGTTTTTCAAGAATCATCCATACTACGTTGCCTAGTTATTCTATTTTATTCATTGAATGATATTGTGTCGATTCTCCTCCATAGGGATAAAATTGATGTGGCTGTTCGACTTTTTGATGCTCTGAAGCTTGAGGGGCAATATCTCCGCATGACTGTTCAAGAAGCAACAAACTCTTTGGTTGTTGCATATAAGGTATAATATCCATTTGTTTGCTATACTTTTTTGTTTACTGGATTTCAACTTCTCTTTTGATGGTAGCGTGCTCTGAGTCTCAGGGTGCACCTGCAAATGTGTTAAAGGAAGTGGAGTTGCTTCTTTTGCAAAATTCTCAAGTGGTATGTGCAATAATATGCTTGTTGATATGAATTTAAGTTATTATAATTTTTCTTTTCCTTTTTGCTGGTTTTGCTCCCTTGGTTAAATTTGATGCCTCCAATTACTTTCTGTTTAACATTCTCAAATTTTATAACCAAACTCATTTTCATTCTTTTGCTCACAAGGAACAAAGTGAAGTACGCTTTTGTGTGGTGAGATGGGCGACATCCTTATTTGATTTGAAGCATTGTCCCAGCAGGTTTATTTGTATGCTTGGAGCAGCAGATTCTAAATTGGACATAAGGTTAGCATGCCATCTTTGAAATTGCTGTAGGCAATCTATGTTGGAACTGCAAACTAGAAACTGGATTATCTGTTTATTTAATTTTTGTGTTTGTGTATTAGGATTGAATCACGATATAATTAATCCTTGTAATTGTTACGGTAGCTAAGTTCATGGCAAATAAAATGAATGGTTGAGTTTGGATTCTACATACCTACAAATAACTGTATCATTTGCTTTTGAGATCTTAGATTTTGAATATGTGAGACAGGATTCAGAATGGTAGGATTTGCCTTCTCTACACTGGAGAAAATTTGTAAAACCCAAATAAAAACATTATTGGATCTTGTCCTCTCTATATGGTCATGCTATCGGTTCCCTGCATAGGCATGCCTGCAAACTTAAAGGCCCATATGCACCAGAAAGTTGATATACGAGTAATATGCACCCGCATGCCTATAGGGAAATCAACAAAGCTATAGGAATACCATGTTGAATTGTAGATCGTTTCTGGATTTGTCCCTAGCCATCTTTTCCTCCGGAGGAAACTAATTGCAAATTGTCATATAGATTAATTCAACTTTATTTATAACAAATCCTTATGCTACACCCTGGCAGAGAAGCCGAATATGTTGGAGCTAATTCTATAATATTTTCCTACAGTACTTCTGAATGGCATTGTGCATCTCTATTGAAGTTTAGGTATCTGCCTCAAAGGCATCAATCCCCTCCCTCTATGGTATTATCCCTGGTTGCGCAAAAAGCATCGACTGAAATGAGAGACTTGAAAAATGAGAAATGAATAAGAAATTTTTCTTCAGCAGTTTATTTAATCTGCATGAGCAGAAACTTTAATGCTGCTCGTCGTATGAAGTTTCGGTTTCAAGTTTAAAGTGTTCTCGTTGTGCGCAGGGAGATGGCATTGGAAGGTTTGTTTCCTGGTGAAGAGCAGAGAAAGACTGTGTCACAAAACTTCTCTATTGAGTACCCAAAACTCTCAGAGATGCTGGCTTATATTCTAGAGCAGCAACCTGCTATTCTAGATTCCGGGGGGATAGGAGATGTAAGACTTATTTTTCCATCAAAGACTTATGTGGCTATGATCAAATTTTTGTTGAAGTGCTTTGAGGCAGAAACTGAGAAAACCAACTTGGCTGGAGACGAGTTTTTACCCGCAGTGGAAAAATTGTGCTTACTTTTGGAACATGCTATGACATACGAAGGTTCTGTCGAGTTGCATGCATCAGCTTCCAAGGCACTAGTGACTTTGGGATCTCATTTTCCCCAGGTAGATCTGATGGCGTGTATTCTAGACGTATATCTTCATGTATCTGAACCATTTTCTTTTGTTTGCATTTCTTAAGAACTAGAGTTTTGGTCTGTGACTGTTTTTTTGGGATAGCAATATATCATCATGTATCTGAGCCCATTTTCTTGGGTTTGCAGTTCTCAACAAACTAGAATTTGCATTTCTTGACAAACTAGAGTTTTGTTCTCTGATTGCTTTTTCTGGATGATAGATGATTGCCTCTCGCTATTCTGAAAAAGTTCAATGGATCAAACAATACCTGAGTCATTTGGACTATGACACACGTGAATCTATGGCCCGGTTACTTGGAATCGCTTCCTCTGCCCTTCCCATCACTTCTTCACCTGAACTTATCGGTGAAATAATATCTTCAATTGGTGGATCTAAAAAATTAAGGTTTCTTTTTATTGTCTTTCATCTATGGGTGTTAATTATGGCTTTATTCTACTATTATCTCATTGAAACACTGACCATTGGTATTTCTATAGGTTTGAAGCCCAGCATGGTCTTCTATGTGCTTTAGGATATGTCACTGCAAATTGTATGTTGAGAACTCCTCCTGTAAGTTGTTCATTTTTCTAAAAGACTATGTAAACTGTGAAGACATATTTGTATATATAGGTATGTTCTTGCTAACATATGTTATGTAAATGTATTTGAGTTTTTATGTCTCAATACTGTTGTATGTCTTCATGCGCATTTGTAGGATTTTGAATGTATGTCAGATATGTGCACTGACCAGTCTTGTTTTCCTCATCAACAAGCATGCTCTATCCTGTAGTAGGCTATTATTCAGTGTTGCGCTATTATCTCGACTCCCACGTCTATGTGTTTTTGTACATGTGCTTGCGACTTATTGGTTACGAGGAGAAAACATCCAATTTTGTAATTCATCTACTTCAAGCTTTTACCACCCAGTCTAACTCTGCCAGTTAATCTGTGTTCACTATCTGTTCTGAGATCCTGTTACTTTATCTTTAAATTCCGTCTAATTCTTAACATCCCAAACATTCGGTATATTGGGGCCATGATTTAGGTGAAACTAGGAAGTATCATTAGTATTTCACTGAAAAATCTCTTCATCAAATAGATTGCTGAAATATGCTCCCTATTAAATGCTGTTGAATTATGTATTAATCGTCTCTGTCTTTTTGCTCTTCCATCCATGTGCTCTTCTTTTCATGTTCTATTGTTTATACCTGCCCTACCCTCTTGTGTTTCTGTTATCTTGGTATGCCGTTCTTACAATTTTTGTGGCTTCTGAGGGTCAACCCACAGGCCAGAGTTTTGTTCAAGTCATGCTCTTTTGCATTGATTTCATGAGTTTATGAAATAAACCTTATTTTCATTCACAACTTTGTAGAGAAACACATTCAGATGTCACTTAGTCAATTTCATTCATATTTTGTGAACGACACCAATTGGAGTTTTATTCTTGGGAATCAATTTTAATGTGAAAATCGGTTGTGTATTAGCTGCATGGTGCGCCTTTGTGTTAATTTATGCTCACGCACCACAAGCGTGGAAGATGAAGATTTTGGTAGTGGAACTGTTGCATCGCCTTCGCCACTAATTGTTGAAGAGTATAAATAAATATATAATGACTCTCTCTCTAATAGCTTAAACTTTTAGATGCTGTAGTCATTTAATGTGTTATCAGAGTAGGCAAAAGGTCCTACTTTCATTTCATCCTCTTTTTAATGTTTTTATTTTTTATAATTGAAACTAACTTTAAAAATATACATGGAATCAAATACAGTCGTGTAGTTTGATTCATTTTTCAACTATATTTATACAAAACTATGCCACCGAGGCAAGTTATGGTCTAACAAAAACCATATATGTCTAGTGATCACACAGCAAATCAACTAATGCAGAATAACCAACTTCACCAAGTACCCAAAAACAAACCCAACAACAATCTATCACTAATCACCTCAAAGTTTTGAAGTGAGGTGGTTATTTAATTTTTCACCCCCTTCATGCTCCAATTTGTCCTGAATATGTTCGGGCCTAGATGTTCATCTTCACGTTCCCTGAGCATTCATTTCTCTCAACATGCAAATGTTCAGTCTTGCAATCTTCACACTCCAGTTTGTCCCGAATATGTTCAGCCCTGGGCGTTTATCTCTTGATTACTACAATCTTCACACTCCTTGAGTGTTCATTTCTCTCAACTAGTAGATCTTCATTTCTGCAATCTTCACGCATTAGTTGTCCCTACCCAATCAAGATTTTCATGTCCAAGTTGAATGTTCCAATCAAGATTTCCACATTCAACTTGCAGAGGAGTGTTAAGAATTATAATTGATTCACTAGAATATTTACAGGATCACTACAAATCAGTAATAAGATACTTTTGATTTGATTTAGGATTGATTTCCTCCATTTATCATTTATTAGGAGTGATTTCTTCTATTTACCATTTATCAATTTATGCGATTCACCTATACAAATAGGTGTTCATTGTAACCACAAAAATCAAGTGATAATAAGAAATAATGTAGACCTTTTATTCATCCCTTGGATGTAGGCCCAATTGGCTGAATTATGTAATCCTTTCATCTCGTTTCTTCTCTTCTCACTGGACATATCTCAAATTTCAACATGGTATCAACACTAATCTTAGTTTTTGTCCTTTACTGTTTTCACTAGATCTCGGAGACAGTGCTTCAAAGTGTTCTGAAATGTTTGGTTGATGTCATTGATATAGAGAGTGCTCCATTAGCTTCTGTGGCAATGCAAGCCCTTGGTAATATTGGAATCTGCATCCCATTGCCTTCACTGCTTCTTGACTCCGCTCCAGGTGAAAGGACGTGCAACTGGTTAAACACTCAGGAGTTTGTTGATATTTGCTTCATTGACTTCTGGAATTGATTATACCAATTTTTCTTATATGTACCTGCAGTTTCCATTTGGACCATCTTGCATGAAAAATTAAGTAAGCTTCTTGCTGGTGATGATATCAAAGCAGTCCAAAAAACTGTTATTGCATTGGGGCACATGTGTGTGAAAGAATCATCTTCATCACATCTAAATATTGCTCTCGATCTGATTTTCAGCCTTTCCAGGTCAAAGGTGAGTCAAATTTTTTGGATAGTAATACCAGATGTCCCTGTTGCCCTTCCTCATCCTTCCCGGCTTTCCATTTAGAATGAATTTTATGGTGAAGCATTTTATTAGGTTTAAGTTGATTGAGAATGAAAAATCTGTTTGGAAATCACACATTATTTGGCTACTTCAATTTTTTTAACAGGTTGAAGACATCTTGTTTGCTGCTGGGGAAGCTCTTTCATTTTTGTGGGGAGGTGTTCCTGTAACAACCGATATGATTCTAAAGACTAATTATTCTTCACTATCAATGAGTTCAAACTTTTTGATGGGAGACATGTCCTCATCTTTGCCACGGCTCCCCTCAATGGAATTCCAAAATGATGAAAATTACCATATTACTGTTAGAGATGCCATTACTAGAAAGCTATTTGATGTCCTTCTATACAGTAACAGAAAAGAGGAGCGCTGCGCTGGAACTGTCTGGTTGCTATCACTTACAATATACTGTGGCCATCATGCAAGCATCCAGAAATTGCTTCCAGATATCCAGGTTTATGCTCACATAATTATTTGAGGGAGTTTATTGTAGTATGGTTCCAATTGTCGCGCCAAAGGTTCAAAGTCTTGTGTTGCATTTTGGAGTTTGAAACTATTTGAAGTTTCTATTTTTGTTTTTGAAGGCTAGAATATGCAGGAAATATCTATCTACATGGTATAGGAAATGTTTGTTCATAACATGCAATTTTGGACCATTAGAGGTCCAGGTGACATACATATTGTATTATGGGAAATGTCATTCTGAACATAGGCTTTCAGAGAAGAACTCGCTAACTATGCTACTTCTGTTATACAGGAAGCATTCTCACACCTTATTGGTGAGCAATATGAACTTACACAAGAGTTGGCATCTCAGGGCCTTAGTATTGTTTATGAGCTTGGCGATGATGCTATGAAGAAAAATTTGGTTAATGCACTTGTTGGAACTTTAACCGGCTCAGGGAAGAGGAAAAGGGTTGTTAAGGTCAATATACATGGCTTTGTGAATCTTTACCTGGATACTATATCTTTTACATTTCACTTTCCTATATGATTTTGCTTAGTCTGTTTTTCTTGGATATAATCTTCAGCTGGTTGAGGACTCTGAAGTATTCAGAGAGGGTGCCTTTGGTGAAAGTCCTAGTGGAGGAAAACTGAGCACTTATAAGGAGCTCTGCAACCTCGCTAATGAGATGGGGCAACCTGACTTAATCTATAAATTCATGGATTTAGCCAATTATCAGGCTTCTCTTAATTCAAAAAGAGGTGCTGCTTTTGGGTTTTCTAAAATTGCCAAGCATGCAGGGGATGCCCTACAACCTTACCTCCATTCATTGATTCCAAGACTTGTTCGGTATCAGTATGACCCTGATAAAAATGTACAGGTACTGATCTCTCAAAGCTCCGGTATAGTGATACTCTTGGCTTCGCAAACAGCTGAATATTATCTATTTTCATCTTTGGTTTCTAGCGTTTACTTTAAATTCTGCTTGATGAATCTGCAGCTTCTGATTTCTTTTTCCCCCCTTGGAACTTTTGTACCTCATTTTTTTTTTTTTTCTGTTTCGTTTTGCTGGATGGTTGGAGACTTGCTGGCCTTTGAATCTATCTTTTCCCCTTCCTTTCTTGCACTATTTGACCTTGTATGCTACATCAGGATGCAATGGCACACATCTGGAAATCATTGGTAGCAGATTCAAAGAGAACTATTGATGAACATTTGGACCTTATTTATGATGATCTCTTGGTACAATGTGGATCTCGGCTTTGGCGGTCCAGGGAGGCTTCATGTCTTGCTCTTGCGGACATACTTCAAGGACGCAAATTTGACCAGGTTAGAATTTATACACATCCTTTTATTACTTTTTGATTCTGGGGGAAAGCTATGCCATTAATCAATACTGGGCCAAAAAGAGTAACTTTTAAAGGTTACTGGTAGGTTGAGTTCTAACTACTTAGGTTACTTTATCACGCTGGGCTACTTCTGTTCTCAGTTTTTTTCCCTTTGGCATATGTCTACAAAGTTTTAAAACCCCAGTTGTCCAATTTTCTGTTTCGTCTTTGCCCTCCCTTTTCAGTTCCCATAAATTAGAATGGAAGCACCATAAAGGACAGTGAGAAAATGACCAACAGCAATGGAATTCTGTACAGAATGGTCATCCTCCTGAAGACAGAATTATCCACCTATCATGTAATTTGTCTGCTAAAAGAATTGATAGCCCGCTTATTATCATGTACAATCCGTGTGATTTTTGATTCATATTAGCTTTGAAGATATACCAAGTGTCTCGCAATATGGAAGAATGTCGAAAATCTTAAATTGTATATTACAGGTGCTGTTTATTAGTTTGGATATCATGTCAACATCCCTGAAATTGTATTTCTTCCCACACATTCTAACTTTACATTGTAATGCACATGTGAATTATTGGTGTAACTCAAGCCCCTCACTAGTTTTTTCATGACACTGTTTGGTCACTGAGTTTATTCTAGTTCCTGAGGTTATTGATGCAATTTTGTCAATCAGAAGAAGCCTCTTGAAATTCCGTATCACCACGTATGCTGGTTTCTGTAGTACTTTCAAGGTCGGAAGATTCACATCTCATGTAGTTATCAGCTGGTTGATAACTTTATCTGCTGTTCGTCATAGGTTGAGAAGCATTTAAAAAGAATATGGATAGCTGCTTTTCGGGCCATGGATGACATAAAGGAAACTGTTAGAAATGCGGGTGACAGATTATGCCGTGCTGTTGCGTCGTTAACTGGGAGATTATGTGATGTCTCTCTTACACCAGTCCCGGAGGCGAGACAAACAATGGCTATAGTTTTGCCTTTGTTGCTAACTGATGGCATGATGAGTAAAGTTGACAGTATTCGCAAGGCATCCATTGGTATGGTCACAAAGCTTGCAAAGGTAAGACTCTGAGGCTTTTAGAAGCCAAAAGGAACTAAAATTTGCTGACATACAACTGATGGCAGCCTGTAAATTTAATTGCTGAAGTGGTAGCTTTATATTTTTGACAAGGATCAAGAAAATATTTCACAGATGCATTATAACAAACTCTAACTATATTTACAGGGTGCGGGAATTGCAATTCGTCCATACTTAAGTGATCTTGTGTGTTGTATGCTGGAAAGCCTGTCAAGCCTTGAAGACCAAGGAATGAATTATGTTGAGGTGAGGATAATCTTATGACCACTCATTATGTTAAATAAAATGGACGCATGGTTAAAATTTATTCTTTGTGCCATTGATTGATTTCACTACATTCATCGTCCGGATGTCGTTGAGATGCGACAGTTAACTATTTTACCTTCTCTCATACTGTGTGACTATTTGTTTCCTTCCCATCTACAGTTGCATGCAGAAAATGTGGGTATACAATCTGAAAAACTTGAAAACTTGAGAATTTCAATTGCCAGAGGATCTCCAATGTGGGAAACTCTTGAATTCTGTATAGATGTTGTTGACTCGCAATCTCTAGAACTATTGGTTCCTCGTCTTGCTCAGCTGGTCCGATCTGGCGTTGGTTTGAACACCAGGTATTTTTCTTAATAGATTTATTTTCTAGAACTCATGCAGGCAAGATTCCCACTGCCATATATCTAGCATGGCAAATTCAGTTTCTGAATACCATGTTTGGAGATGTTCTTTGGATTTGGTGCAGTTGGTGGAAAATAAATAATTTTCAGCACTTTGCTTTGCTTAGCATGGGAGGTTTAAGAGTTTGGCCACATAAATTTAACATTGTTACGGGCAGAGTCTCTAGATGAATTTTGTATACCGTTAAAAGGTGCACCAAAAGTTGCAAACTGACACTGTGAAATGTTTGCCAGTTGTATTGAGCTTTATTCTGTTTGCTCATTCTTCTTATCAAAACTCATAAAAATATAGCTTTGTAAATGCTTTAGGTTTTGGACTGGAAACTGTCATATCTTCTTACTGTCAATTTTTTAATTGATACTGTCATGCTACAATTATTATAGGGTTGGTGTAGCGAACTTTATCAGTTTGCTAGTCCAAAAAGTTGGTGCTGACATCAAGCCATTCTCGAGTATGCTATTGAGGCTTTTACTTCCAGTTGTGAAGGATGAAAGAAGTGCTTCATCAAAACGTGCCTTTGCAAATGCATGTGCAATGGTTTTGAAGTATGCAGCTCAATCACAGGCCCAAAAATTGATTGAAGATACTGTGAATTTGCATTCTGGTGATAGGAATGATCAGATTACATGTGCAACCTTATTGAAAAGCTATGCGTCGACAGCTGCTGATATACTTA
This sequence comes from Petrea volubilis, assembly GCA_026212405.1. NCBI lineage: Eukaryota > Viridiplantae > Streptophyta > Magnoliopsida > Lamiales > Verbenaceae > Petrea > Petrea volubilis. The sequence goes on from CM047886.1 coordinate 15,299,824, forward strand.
ATGGATATCATGCCATTATAGTTCCGGTTATTTTTGTTTCAAGGTTAAATCAGTCTCTTACTTTCCATTGCTACGATAGCATGAAGATTCTTTTTCTAAAGCCACAGGACTGTGTTTTCATTCCCTACATTTTCTAACTCCCCCCTTGTAGTGCATAATTTATTTGAACTTCACGATCTGCATTTAGGCACAAAATTCCTTGGAAAGTTATAATGTATGGTTCAGATATGGGGTATTTAGGTAGTTGATGTTTCCTTTTATTAACAGCTTCTGTATTTCTAAACCCTATCTAATATTATTTTCATTTCTATACCTAGATTAGAATTTTAATGTTTCCAATTCTTTTAATGCATCATCTGTTAGAGAATGTGTGATTTGATTATGAGATGCTTCATATGTGATCCTACACATTGAACCCTGCTTGGGAAATCGAGTCAATTGGCGCAATTGCTGACAAATCAGAAACCCACACCTTCACTCATTCTCACTCATATTCAATTCGTATTTACTGTTTCATTCATCAACTTTAGTTATTAACACCCAAGCTCTAAGTAAGACCAGCATAATGATTACTATGTTCAGATTTGAAGACGACAAGACAATTTCTAGTCTATATGAGGAGTTATGGGAGGAAAACATGAGCAGTGAAAGGATAACTCTTCAACTATACTTGGGAGAAATTGTTACTCTTATCAATGAAGGAATCATGTCATCCTCATGGGCAAGTAAAAAGAAGGCACGTTTAGTCTTTCCCCTGTATTACTTTAGCTTCAATATTTTCTACTATTATGTACCAAAGTTATCCTCGGCTACCATTCGTTTCTTACTATAGATGAATCACTTGTCTCTGTGAGAAAAGTTGGGACCTGCTGAAATGTGTTTTTTTTTTCTGGAATATGCAGGCGTCACAAGCAATATGTAAGCTGAGTGAAGTCCTCGGTGAATCACTATCTTCACATCATAATGTTTTGCTCACCTCGCTTATGAAGGAGCTTCCTGGGCGTTTGTGGGAGGTAATCATGTTTTTTGCAGTGGTCCAATCTAAAACAAATAATCAAGCATGGCTCAATCTAGCAAATAGCATGCACATTTATGTTGAGAGCAAGGGTACCTTCTTTGGGTAGAAATAAAATCATTGAAAGTTACCCAGTTAAGAAAGCAGTCTGCATCTTCTCTTCTTAGTTGGTGCAAGTAGCGCCTTATAAAATGTGAGATTTGGAGAATCTAACTACGATAATACTGAAAACAATACATAGCTTCGGCATAGGGAAATGGTTATGGATGGTTTAAAGCACAACTGGTGCACCATGAAGGATGTGGTAATAATTCTAAAGTCAAAATCAACTCTTAACTTTCCTTTGACCACAGAACCGAAGAATGTAACCCCTTGGAAGGCGTAAGTGGGGTTATATGTCACATTTTTAAGGGGTCTGAGAGACATGGGGTGGCTGATTGGGTTGACATGGGGTGGCTGATTGGGTTGAGAGAGGGAACCAGACATATGAATCCGGAGAAAGGGTTTGGTAAGAGTTCTGGGACAAGTAAATCAAGGAAAATGACAGAAAAGATATGATGGGATAATAGAAATGCTCCCATTATGGGTAATTTCATGGCAAGAACGGCAACTTGATGGGCTTTCACGAAACAAATCTCAATTATAAATAAATTGGAAGGAGACTAGAAAGTAAAATGAGGAAGATGATGCAATTGGAAGATTGAGGATACAATTGGGTGAACTACTTCAATAACATGGATCCTGGGCATCCAATTTCTCTTAGGGGTGCAATCCAGGCAGAGCAGAGCAGAGCAGAGCTTGGGCAAAAATCTTGGGCTTGAGCTATAGTCGATTAAGCATGAATTATCAAGTGTGTTAAATCACTTCAAGCTGCAACTGAGGCTCAAAGCTGCTAATTTGCTAAAGTGATAAGAAATTCAATTCAATTTTTAATTAATTTTTCAGTTAAAATCGACCTTATAATATAATCTAGATAAATAGTAATATAATACAGTACTAATGATGTATGTATATAAATTATAGAAAAAATATTAGAATTATATCATGGCTTGTGAGTCTGAGTTGAGCTTGATTGAGCTCAAAGCAGCTCAAGTTCAATTTGAGCTAGCTCAAGCTCGGCTTGAGAGGCTTGTTAGCTGGCTTGACTTGTTTGAGGCATTGGCACAGTTATCCAAATTCTCCACTCAATTTTACTTTTGGGCTTACTAAAAAGCTAGGGTGTGAATATGTAACCTCCTTGTGAGCGTACTATTTCTATGCGCTACCAATCATCTAGATTTACTGGATTTCATTTTTCTTGCAGTTGTCTTTTGTGTTGTAGCCACAAACTGTTATTAGAGCGAACTAATAGTCTGTCAATATTATTACATTTATGAAATATGGTTGTTTTTTTCACTGTGGCAGGGAAAGGATGCTGTACTAGATGCATTATCTGCGCTGTGTACTTCGTGCCATGAATCCATTTCTGCATTCAATCCTGATACTCCAAATGCAATATTGAACCTTGTATTATCTGCTTGCACGAAGAAAGCTCAAAAATATCGTGAAGCAGCTTTTTGCTGTCTTGAGAAGGTTCACCATGTTTCCTTACTCTGCTTATTGCTACTTTTTCTTTTTTTTTTTGCTATATGTACAATGTTCAATCACGTTGACTTAAATCTTTTTTCTCTTGTTTGATTTCGTCTTTAGGTTATCAAAGCATTCAACAATCCAGCATTCTTTAATGTGGTTTTTCCATCTCTACTGGAAATGGGCAATTCTCTTGCCAATACCAAGTCAAGTCAAATATCTCTGCCGAGTGATGTTAAAGCAGGTAAAGTGCAAATCCTTTACTAGTCAGGTCCATGATATTCATTGCCTTGAAGCAAACTTCTCCTTATAAATGGATTTCAATTTGGGAATTCATTGCTTTCATTTGTATATTGTCATATTTTGTTCGATAATCTCGGGAAATATGGTTGGGGCTGGTTTTATGAATCTTAATAAAGGATAACACCGAATAGAAGTCTAGAACGTTACCATACTGCATCATCAAGAATTTAGTGTTTGTTCTCTTTATGGTTAACGTTTTACTTTAATTTCTTCCTCAAAATTAATATTTAATTCTTGTTTCTTTGATTAATGATACATGTTAAAGATTTACAATGATTATTCACAATTTGCTTATCTATCACTTTGTTCTTCCTATAATTACTCATGTTGAATTTGCTTCAATTCAATGGATTTCTTGATTTCTATGCTATGGAGTGGCAACGTGTGTTGGAACTTGGAACTCGTGGTTGGGCCTTAAAAATTTGTAGAAGGGTCCAAAGGGATTGGTTTAAGTGCGTCTCAAATGGGTCCACCAAGAAAAGAAAGTATAGTTTAATAATTTTTCACAAAAAATTAGTCTTGTAACTATTTTTTTAACTTCAATTTCTACAAAATTCTAATATGCGTTCTCACATCCAATTAAGATAACCAAATGGATTTGATAAGTAGATTTGTTGATACATGGGTGCAAAATATCATTAAGCGAATATAGAGTTATACAAACTGCTCGACAGTTAGACAAATATGTTTGAAAAGCTCCTTCCACTTTTTTATTTTTAAGATGCTATGAATCTGGCTCATGGAATTTTTTTCTTTGTACTGCTTCGAATTTAAGATGTACGTATTTCCCAACCCATTTTAAATTCTTATATTTGTACCCTTCATATACCCACTCATTCAAAACCCAATCTGCATGGACCCAACCCAAAACTGATCCGACCAGCCGCATATGCCACCCATATAATGAACCTAAGTTTTGTCATTGGTTTAAGTATGTGACCAAAATTACTACTTTTTCGATAGACGTGTTTGTAGTGTCCACTCTAGTGGTTAGTCTAAGAAGTACTTTCTCGGTGCAGATGAGATGGGGAGTTCTCCAGTTGCTTTACATGATAAAGTATTAAGTTGTGTCACTGCCTCCATCAATGTGGCCAGCATCGGTGATATTCTTGACCAGCAGAAAAACTTCATCCATCTGTATTTATTCTCTCTCTCACCAACTTTCCCGTGGACAGGTGCGTCATTTGCTATATCTTCCCCTCCTAACCAATTCTATCTCATGCTGATGCTTATTCATTTCATGTTTTGGACAGTTAAAATGTCAGTTTTCACTTCTATTAAAGAGCTTTGCTCAAAGTTGCATAACAACTTGCAAGATGGTTCCCTGCGTACCAGCATAACTGCTTTTATTCAAGAGGTAATATCTGAAACCATAGTATTTTTAATTACAAAAATTGAACACTTTTATGGACTCTAATCTGACCATCTAAATATTTTCAGTTATTTTATACTCTGTCACCTGAATTGCTGAAGTCCCTACGCATGATAAAAATTGGGCAGGTATGTTATTCTCCTGAGTCTCTGTCACTATGAAATAATTACACAATTACATCTCACTTTATAGGCACATATCAAACCATCAAATCAATTTCTCATTAAAAACTTATCACATAAAAAAATAATCATTACATTCTCTTTAAAATACGTCATATGAAAGTAATCATTACAGTTTCTTTTCAAAATATGAACCCAACCAAATACAAATCTCAGAACTCGATCCCACTCTTATCTTCCATTTCCTTTCCTCAATTTTTCCACGAAAAATGAGAAATGAAAATTGAATGGCCATTCAACTGCAGGCCAAGTTTGCCTTCCCTGCAGAGTCATCAAACAGAATAAAGAAAGAAACAAAGAATTGGCTTTCTGGTTACCAAGATCCTGCCCTATTATTGGCTACAATTAAGCCCCTGTCCCGATTGTTGGTTACTATCAGGCTCTGTTCAGTTTTCTGGGATAAGATATATTCTGGCCTAATAGGATCGGATAATATAATCAAATGTTTGTTGTCTCGGCTAATTTGGTCTCACACACTCTCTCTCTCTCTCTGTCCCCCCTTTTTTTTTTGGTTGTGTGTGTGTGTGTGCCTGTGTGTGTTTGTGTTGCTTCTTTGTTCTCTGTTTTTCCTCCCTTCTCCAAACTTCCCCAGTTATCGCCATGTGTAGCTACCATCCTTGACAGGATCCTAGCTCCATTGCTTCTCTCTCTTTCTTTTTGGTTTTTGTCTTTTCTATTTTGGTTAAGACATCTTATGAGATGTTTCAAAGGCGTACGTAACACCCTCTAATGTTCTGGTTCACTATATATTTTTGCTGCACAAAGTACATGCATTCATTTTATGCCATATTGGTATCTAAACGCAACTTTTGCGGTGATTACTTCAAAACATTTAAACCATCTAACTGTTTACTTATAGTGCTGTAGTTTCACCTGAGTCTTCGTTATCTACTATTCTAAGTTACGGATTTGCAATGGCTTGTTTACTTATAATGTTTCATGGATCACTGTCAGGTTCATATAGCAGCTGCCGAGTGTCTGCTGGAGTTAACAAATGAGTTCAAGGCTGCTCCACCCGACCATTGGACAGAATTAACGTTCATGGCCGAGCTTCTTGATTTGTGCCAAGTAGAGAAAAGCGAACAGGCAAAGTCTTTGTTGAAAAAATGTTGCGACACCCTAGCAAGGCTCAAAGAAGATATAATGAAATCATGAGATAAAACTGTAGATGCAAGTATAGTTTGATAGATAACAGAGTACAGCTACAGAAAGCTAGTGTTCATCGAAGAAGTGTATTATGCCTCTTGCCGGCAAGTTTATTGTGATTGGAAATTCATTTATTCTACGTAGAATTACAGATAACTAAATGTAAATTTCAAAAGATCTAATAGACTATTTGGTAGGTTAGTATATTATGGTAGGGTTAGAATTCCTATATCAATTAGGATTCTAATATTACTTTGTTATCTTATTTCTAGTTTGTTTAGGACTCTTGTATTGTTCAATTTCCATCTCTATATAAAGGAGATAGGAGACTATGAATAATATACAAACATATTTTTCTCTTCCAACAGTAAACATAGTGCAATTCCATTCGAAACAATCTACTGATTGGGTATATGATACTCTGGTCAAACAGCGTTACTTGAAATGATGATATAGTTTTCCAAGCAGTGATCAATTTTTGACGCATCGGTGCATCCAGAATGAGTTATGAGCTCTAGCAAAAATCGCGTTCGCCTCAACTCTTGTACCTTCCCTATAAATAAAATGGAGAAGAGAAATTAAGTGCATATAATGTGCAGCACAAATCAACAATGTTATTTGTTGTAAATTATTCACAAGAACACACCCATTCGATATTTTTAACAGCTCAACAAAAGACAACACCAGAAAACAGGGGATCTCATATTATTCTCCAATCTCCATACCCAAACATAACAGCATAAATCAGCAGTCACAAGAAAATGCACACCACACAAGGGTTTCCCAAACAATAACTGAGCAAACTGGAACTGTCTAATCACAACCAGCAAGGGAAAGTAGTAGGCCACAGTGAGTGATTTAATCAAACCTCTCTGGTTTGTTAAGATCTCCGTCACTGCCTCAAATAAGCAGCATTTCATCCTCCTCATACTCCCAAGTCATGGCATCATTATCCTCCTTAAATAATCACGAGATATACACCTTTCATCACGCATCCTGATACTGGCAAACGCAACTCTCATATCCTGAAACTGTCTGGCACTAACTGTCTCATGAATCTTCCACTGAGCATATTGTAGCAAATTGTTTCTCCACTCAACAAGCCCTATTGACCAACCCCCATCAACCATGTCACATCAGGAGTCTCTCTCACATAAATAGCATAATGGCTCTCCCATATGAGGTATCAGATACTTTTTCATACTTTCCATGCAAGAATAGCACATCACTATCGATCACTTTCTCCAAAAATGCCCTGAAGCTAACTTGAATATCGGAGAGCCTACGCTGGGGCAAAACCGACTAGTCTCACGTCCGTTCTTCCTTCTTTGATAGGTGGGCCACTAGCATATCAACTAGAACGTATCAAACTCCGCTACGTAGTCGAACCAAAAAGACCCCGCATTATAAAGAATGGTATATAAAGAATGGTATGTAATATGTTTTTTTATATTTCACAATATCTTTTATTAAATAATTTTCATAATATAAAAAAAATATGACTTAAATTATTTGATATGCATGCGAGAGAATATATAAAAATTTAACTCTAAAAAAAGTGGATAATAAAAATATAGAATATATAATATGACATATATAAGAGAATGAAAATACATCTAAATCATAAACATAGATAACATATAAAGAATGTGATAAAAGAAAGATAAAATAGAAAATATATTCCTTACCGATAAGTTATAGCTAATATTTTACGTGTTCATAATTAATTTATCGAAGTCCAACAAGAGAAGTCTAAAACCAATTATTCAAGATTAACAAAAGTATTAAATTCAAAGGTAAAGTTGCAATGTACTACCACATACCTATGACATTTTGTTCAATTTTCAAATCAGAGAAAAATGAATAAAGAGATTAGAAAAAAACAAAGATTATTTGTGTAACAATACTCATAATTGCAAATGAATAATTCTTTTTATACTCAAGTCCAACCAAAATCCATGATCAGTTTTTCATTGCATTTTATATTAGGAGCTTAATTAATACATATCAAAATAAAGGATACAATTTATAATATAAAAGAGAAAAACAAAGAGGAGAAAATATAAAATAAAATACTAATAGAATTTATATGCTCATTGAGTATTGTATCTCGAAATAAAACTTCAAAAAAGAAAGAAAGAAAAGAAAGATGACTGATGATTATTATGCCTCTAACTCATGGTCATTCTACCTAATTTTGCAGCGAGAAATTGGGAGAAATAATTTGTATTTATAAACCATGGAAGTTGGAAGATTAATATTATGCAATTCTAATCTTTGAGATTAATTAATTTTTTTTGGAGGAATGATATAGTTACATTTAACTAACCTAAGTAAATCTTGGACTCTTACGTATTAGATGAATAATATTATCTTTATTAATTCTTTTTGTTTCCGAATAAACATATCAATTTATTTATGCGGCAAAATAGAATATTATGAGACTATTTAAATATGCGCATAGACGGTGATTACTTAGATGGAGCAAAATTTGATTAATTAGCCCCTTGTTTATATATAATGTGTGTGTGTGTGTGTGCCCCCTCCCCAATAATTGACATAAAATATGGATTACAATATCCAATTAATAATAAAAAAATTCACTCACTTTTTAAAAGTTTAGTCCATTATTATAGTACAAAATCCATTTCAACTATAAATTCAGTTAATTTAAAGGTCAAGTCCATTAGTCAATTAACTAAGATACCAATTCATTGAAAGAAACGTCCATTGGTCCATTTCAACTCAGAAATTGATTTTGAATTATCATATATTGCATTTGCAAATTGAAAATTCTCACCCACTCCTCAATTCGTTTCAAATACAGAAACTCCTCTCTCGCTGACTCTCGATCTCTGTCTCTCTCTCATCTCCTGGCCACGATTCACGAAAAGAAACTAGTAATTTCTTTCTTTTTTTTATTTGGGTGAGTGAAACATTTTGTACTTTATAGACCCTCTAGTGTGGTTTTTACATATATTTTTTTAATCGTATACTTATAGTTGGAGTAATCAAAAAAATTATATTGAAAATTAGTTAATTACTACATTAATAGGAACTTTAAGTATTAATTTTACTTGTAGGCAAATATTTGAGTGTGGCAAAATTATTTTAACTATAAATTCACATTATTTTATGCGGCATCTTTTTTTATGCTTTCAGTACGTAATAAATATATTTTTTTCAATAAAGTCTACAATAAATTACCCCCCACCCCCCCAAAAAAAAAACAAAAAGATGTTTGGGCTTTTATCATGCTCCAAGAAAATGAAAGTAATGTTGATATTTGGAAGAGACCAACATAAATTAACACATGAAATATATATTTTTAACATAAATGTATTTTTCAATGAAATATATAATTTAATTCAACGTAAATTTGTTCTGATTCTGCAATGTATTTGATGTAACATATTTTGAGATTTTATTTGGGTTTGACAAAATTGAATACTCCACCCGGGAGGCCCGATCCAAGAAAGAAAGGACCCAAGTCAAAGTCCTTCCTGTTGCCCATGTCAGGGGGAAGAGTGTCCGATCCAGAAGCCCCATCCAGCCATGACGGCCCAGACTAATGTCTCTCTTGAAGCCCATGCCAGGAAGGAAGGGTGTCCAACCTAAGAGTCCAGTCCAGACGGCCCGGACCAACGGCCTTCCTGAAGCCCATCTAATGGGGGTAACCCTAGAGTGAGTCAAATATACACGTGGTAAATATGGGGATTTGGTTCCCAGCTTCCAACAACCCTATCCCCCCAGAATCTCAACAATAAGCCTCCCTCAGCCCGAATTTCAGGAGGATACGCCCTCCTGAGCCCCGTGTTTCAGGGGGGTCTCCTGCCAGACAGGTGGGTTCTTACCTCTATATAAGGCTCAATGCCTCATAAAGAGGAGGGAGGATCCTCTGATACTATTTAGCACTTTTTAAGACTTGAGAACTCTTTTTCTACGATTTTACAGCAATTCAATCGTTATTTCATCATTTTTATCATTTTATATCGTTCTTTGACTCTTATCAAACACCATACTGACTTAATTCAGTGGAGGACTAACCTCTGTTTTGCAGGATCCCTCTTCCCAGATTGATTTATACCTCACGTAGGGCGGAACTCATTTTCTCCGATTACAAATTTCGGGTGCTCGGAAAAACCGTAAGCATCATTGGCGCCGTCTGTGGGGAAAATTGAGTTAAGGCGTGAGAAAAATCTTAAGCATTCCAGTCAGACGAACGTTGTGATGGCTGGCAACGACAAACTTGTATCCACCACTGAAGTCACCCCTACTGACCAGGGGGGTAAGGTCCTTGATCCCATTCCTCAAGGAGGGGACACCCCGACTGACCAGGGGGTTGACGTCCCTGACTTCCCTTCTCAGGAAGCGAACATCCCTTCTGACAAGGGGTGTAACGGCCTGACCATCCTTCCTCAAGGAGGAAATGCCCCCTCTGCTCTAGGGGTTGACATCCCTAACATCACATACCAGGGGGAAGAAGTCCCCCCTAGTGCTGCAGTCAGGACGGAGCCTTCTGGAGGAAGGCATGTTTTAGCCTCGGGAGTCACGATCTTAGGAACGCCTACCCTGGGAGGAGTAGCAGGAGGAGGACTGTCTCCACGAGTGCGGCAGGAGAGACGAGTCACCCCGGAAATACAACACACGGGAGGATCTTCTCCAAGAGTGCGATACGAAGGACTAATGACCTCTGAAGTGCAACAGACAGGAGGGTCGATTCTAGGAGTGCGACCCACAGGAAGGATGGGAGGTGGCCAGGCGAGTCCAGCCTTGAAAAGCCCGACCATGATGGAATCCACTCGGGCAAATTGGGAAGATTTTAGTAAGATGATAGTAGACGTTGTATTGGCCGCCCTGGCAGGAGTTGCGCAACATACGATACCTGTAGGGCAAACCACACCAAGGAGTGAAGTACCCTTGAGTAGCTTACCAGAGAGGAATAGGGCCCAGGAGGGTGCCACCCATTATACGGCAACCGCCCAGGCAGGGCATCCCAACACATGGCACATGGGAGGGCAGCCTCCTGTGCAGGCAGCCAGGAGGAATGAGGTTTTCCTGACTAGTTCATCAGGGAGAAATATCGGCCCCCATTCTACACAAATAGGAGGATCAAAGGCCTCCCAGGAGGGCCGACTAATCATGTCCCCTACCGAGGGTCAACCTTCCATGCACGAAGGAAGGACTATTCCCGTGGGGGGTTATAACCAGGGAGGCGCCCTTTTCTCCCTCCCAACTGAAGCAAATATACAGTCGAATGCCAACCGACAGGAGGTTCGCGCTGCAGGAATAGCTCACACAGGAATGCTAGAAAACCCCCTTTGGGTTGACTCTCAGGAAGGCGCCCCCCCGGCGTGGGTAGTAGAGTTACAACAGAGGATGATGCAGATGGAAAGAAGGCTCACAGGGGAGCGGGAGCCGGTACCGATGGGAACCCCATTTGGTGGGAATGTACAAGCAGACACCCTTCCACCCCTTACGAACACTGCCAATCTGCCTGAATACGATGGTACCACTGATCCCCAGGAGCACTTGATCAGATTTGACGGATTAGCAGAGTTGCACAGATATACTGATGGAGTCAAGTGCAAGGTTTTTCGTACAACCTTTAGGAAGGGTGCACAACAATGGTTCAATCAATTACCCCCGAATTCCATTCGATCATTTGGGGAATTTCGCCAGTTGTTCCTCCACCAATTTTCCAGCAGCAAGAAGCGGGTGCAAACCCCATTGACCCTTTTCAACATTAAGCAAGGGGAAAGAGAGTCATTAAGGCGTTACCTGGATAGGTTTAATACGACAGTTATGCAAGTACCAGGAATCAGTGATGAGATGAAGTCCACAGCCTTTGCACAAGGGTTACAAAGAGGAAGCATTTACCGCTCTTTGGCCAAAAGACCTCCAACTAATTTTGACGAAGTACTAGCACGAGTAGAGATGCACATTAACGCTGATGAAGCAATGATGGAGCCCAACAATGAGCTGAAAGAAAGAAGGAGGGATCGGAGAAATGAAGAAAATCTTTTAGGCCCATTTAAGAGGCCTCGATAGTAGATCATGGGGATCAAGTTCCGTTGATTGCACCAAGATACGCCTGACATACCCTTGTGAGAATGTCACCTATGGAGGTATAATTACAAGTAGAAGACAAAAATCAAAAACCATGTAAAATAGGGAGGGGTTCCCAAAATAGGGATTCAACCCCTCATAATGGTGTGTCTAAAGATTTTATCCTGAAGTAGGAAGGACGGAAGTCCTTCCCGGTAGAAAATTCAAAAGTTCCTTTCCTAAGAATAGAAGCAGGAAGGACGGACAAAAGTCCCTCCTGAGAGGAAAAACAGGAAGGACTGAAGTTCCTTCTGGTAGTCAAAATTTCCCTCCAGAGAAGAGAAGCAAAAAGGATAGAAATTTCTCCTGAGAAGAGAAACAGGAAGGACTGAAATTCCTCCTGAGAAGAGAAACAAGAAGGACTGAAGTTCCTCTTGACAATCAGAATTTCCTCCAGAGAGGGGAAGCAGGAAGGATAGAAATTCCTCCAAAGAGAAAAAACAGGAAGGACGAAAGTTCCTCCTGTTAGGCAGAACGTCCCTCTAGAGAAGAGAGGCACTCCACTACTGGCATGTGTGGAGGTTATACTCGATTAATCATGAGATTTTGTCCGGAATAGAGAATCATGAATTAAAAACGAGGCTTTGGCCCAAGAATGTATGGCCTCAGCCTAAGAAAAATTGGACGATGGTCCTATATTAACAAGGAGAGCCTCCCAGAGTAGGAGGATACTCTCCCGACAATAAAACTAGACATAATCTTTTGTTCTCGAGAAATGAGACATGTGCACACAAGCAAAAGGAAAGCAAGAGCACAAAAAATAGCACAAATGTGCAGCAACAATTGTGTCCATATAAGGATTATACCTATTTACTCTCTTATCTTGAAAATTGAGTTCCTTATTATGCAGGTTTAGAATAAAGACACATATGAAGATATCTACCAAAGAGCAAGAAGCAAATCGCAGAAGAGGAAAATTTAAAGAGTCCAAATGGTGGTAGAAATTTGGGAGATAAGTACAAACTACATTAACACTTATCTTTCTTGGATATACTTGGGTAGAGGAGGAAGATGTATGATGAAGTTTAGTACATATTATTGAAAAAAGATTTTCCCTAAAGGCTTATGTTTCAAAGGAGGTTGAAATCCCTAAAGTGTGGTGGGGAAAAAGGCCACAATCCGCTACCCATCTTCTCCAGGAAGGAAGGACCTCCATTTCCACTCTCATAGTCGGGTATACCCGACTATGATAGTGGGGGGGAGTGATGATGTAACATATTTTGAGATTTTATTGGGTTTGACAAAATTGAATACTCCACCCGGGAGGCCCGATCCAAGAAAGAAAGGACCCAAGTCAAAGTCCTTCCTGTTGCCCATGTCAGGGGGAAGAGTGTCCGATCCAGAAGCCCCATCCAGCCATGACGGCCCAGACTAATGTCTCTCTTGAAGCCCATGCCAGGAAGGAAGGGTGTCCAACCTAAGAGTCCAGTCCAGACGGCCCGGACCAACGGCCTTCCTGAAGCCCATCTAATGGGGGTAACCCTAGAGTGAGTCAAATATACACGTGGTAAATATGGGGATTTGGTTCCCAGCTTCCAACAACCCTATCCCCCCAGAATCTCAACAATAAGCCTCCCTCAGCCCGAATTTCAGGAGGATACGCCCTCCTGAGCCCCGTGTTTCAGGGGGGTCTCCTGCCAGACAGGTGGGTTCTTACCTCTATATAAGGCTCAATGCCTCATAAAGAGGAGGGAGGATCCTCTGATACTATTTAGCACTTTTTAAGACTTGAGAACTCTTTTTCTACGATTTTACAGCAATTCAATCGTTATTTCATCATTTTTATCATTTTATATCGTTCTTTGACTCTTATCAAACACCATACTGACTTAATTCAGTGGAGGACTAACCTCTGTTTTGCAGGATCCCTCTTCCCAGATTGATTTATACCTCACGTAGGGCGGAACTCATTTTCTCCGATTACAAATTTCGGGTGCTCGGAAAAACCGTAAGCATCAGTATTCATGCTTCTACTTGCCAAACAAGAGGGGATATGTACGATGTTTATTAGCAAGAAACACACCCCAATGCTTCTCAAGTTCAGGACTCTTTTGATCCTCATCAATCAGGTCGAAAATGTAAGTTTCAAGAGCTTTCCCAGGCCTCCTAGGAGTCCCCTTTGCAACACTCCTAATCAAATGTGAGTTATAAGTTCTTGCATTGTTAACAGTTGTTGTTGTCCCTCCAGCCGAAGGCCATCCACTTTCCGTTACAACGACTTCCACATTCACCCCTCCAGCTTTCTCCAATGCCGCACGTACCGAATCTACCATAGCATTGAACAAGTTTTGGTATTTATATTGCCCGTCTTGCACAACGGTGTAACGGGACGTGAAAAGGGCGTAGTCCAAACCAATGTTGGTTGTATCGCTAATATATGTGAAATAAGGTTACACGTTGATAAGAAACGGGCTTCGAGTTCTTGCAAGAAATTGGATTATGGGTCTTATGTATGATGCTTGGATTTCGGATTTGAACTCCCCAGTTGATGGAGGGTAGGATTTTCCAATAACGGACATGCTCGAGGCTGTGGAGACCTTGACCTTTCTCGTGAGCCCAACAACAAAAAGGGCATTATAGACATTTTGCATGGCCAAGGCGACACTAGGGCCAATGCTGGCACCTGCACCTTCTAGTGGGTCAATTTCATTTCCAATTGCTATGTATCTGAATTGTACATTCTTATACCTGAGGACATTGTTCTGGACCCAAGATTTTGCTAGAGCGGGGTCTTGTGCAATCCCTATAATGTCCTCATTTGCTACGCCTACGATGACGGAAATGTTCGGGTTGTGTTGAAGGTTTCAAGAATTGAGGGGTTTGGATTGAAAATACGGATTCTTTGAATGTTGTACAGGTTGCAGAGGGCTAGGACTTCTCTTGGTGGGGGTAGGTTGCTGCCAAGAGTGCCATAACAAACTCCTATTTGGATATCTGTAGCATTAATTTGAAGGAAAAAAATGTTAGTATGGTATACCTCACTTCCTTTGGTGCCATATTTATGTGAGAGATATATAGAAATGGGTTTTGAATAATATCTGAAATGTATGAAAGTAAGGGGTGGAAACAAGTCGACCCGACTCAGTAACATAGCTCTACTACCTTAACTTGAGCTCAAATTGTTTTGCGCTTTGAGCTTGATCTCAAGCCAATTTAAAATTATCTATATTTAAAGTGGAGGCTCGTGAACCGGGGTATAATTTTAATATTTTTTATTATTAATATTATGTATTATACTAGTAATATATATACAGAAATACCACTATATATAAAATTATATTACATTGTTAATTTTGAATAGAAATTAAATTTAAAAAGTAATTTTTATCGTTTTTTAAATAAAAAACTTGAGCTTGAGCTCAGAGGTACTCATTTGAAAATTCAAATTAAATGGGGTCGAGTTTGGGTTCTCATCAAGTCCAAACTCAAACTCAAAAACATCAGACTTAGGAAGTCTGAAACTTGTCATTTAAATTGAAATCAATGCACCTCAAAATGAGAGAAAGATATACTAAAATCATTTCGATTAAAACCGATTTCTTTTCCCTCCAACAACAACAGTATTAATGGGGGAATAAGATATATATATATATATATATATATATATATATATATTACCAAAGGTAAAACTGAAAGGAAAAGGGCCTGTTGTTTGTAAGCAAATCAGTAATACAACTAGTAGTAGCATTCCAACAATTGTCGGTGGGTACTGGTTCTTGAAATATGACTTCGCCATTGTAACAATTGATGAAGCTAAGGCAATTTTGTACTTGTTTACATCTTCGACAATGGGCGAGAGCCCCATTTAAACATAATACACAAATAATTAGTGATTATTATTATTTGCAATTCCTCATAAATTGTATCTGCAGACATTTAAGCAAATGTGAGATCTAGATTTTGTTTTATTTTTGTTGCATTTTCTTTACTATGAATAGGATCTACTAATTGGAAAATTAATTTAAATAGTTATATTTTTAGATGAATGGAAAATAGTTGTTTTAAACTATGGAAACATAAGGGTTTGACTCATTCAAACGGTATGCTCAAGTTCAACGAATTAGGTAAATGGACCCATTCAATGAATCTACGAAAGGATTCAATGAATGAACATGACTTTAAAGTTCATGTTTATTCTGCCAAAGGTCATGAATTTTGAACTATTATAGATAAACCTCTCATACACTATAGTTAGAGCCAAAAAAAGATCATTTTTTTTTATTTCTCTCATCTTATTTAGTTTCAAGAGCTATAAATATTTTAAATTTGATACATAGTTGTTGAGGTTTTTAGTTACACTTTTTCAAAAAAATTGATCATTGTATTTTTGGAGGTGATTATCAGAAATCCATGAACACTTGTATGTGGCAAATTTTTTTTACTGGTAAAATGTCCAACTCTTATCTTTCCTACTAATAGATTAATCACTCCCATATAAAGCACTATTTTCCAACACTGCTGTCAAGTCTAACATCTATAACTTTTTTTTATTATTATTAATAATTTTGGAAGTTTGTTTTCAATTTCAAACTCATGTTTTTCATTTCTTATAATTTGAAATTCAAAAATTTATTTATTCTACTCATTTTTCTCCATAAAAAGATTATTTAGCTTGATCATTTTAAGACGTATGAGCCAAAGTTAGAAGAATACCAAATGACCCCTTCAATAAATACCCCTAATTTATTACAAAATATAATCCTCGTTTTCATATAACGCTCCACTAATTTGATAATTAAGAATATTTCATTTCTAATTAAACAAATTTTGTTTTTATCAGCACATTATTGATCCCAATTTATCATATTTTGAGTGACTTTTAGATCGAAATAACAAGGAATCTCCACAAACAATAATCTTACTAATCTGACTACAAACAATAAATTATAAAATAATTAAACCCTGGGGTAATATAAAGAAATCTACGAGTTAGCACTATTAATTAAAATACTATTATCACATAAAAATTACTCTTTTCGGAATATTAAAGTGAAATAATTTTTTTAGGAAAATTACTCTTTTCATAATAGTTGTACATCCCACTTATAAAGTCGACATTTCTATCAAAATAGACCAAATACATACTCCTTTCGAATAGAAAAATCGAGTGAAAATGTCTTCACTATTTAAAATAATAGAACTAATTATATTTAAAATGTCCTTTGAAACATTAAATAGTTAAAAGAAGTCACTCTTGCACTCAACATACGGATCAAATAGTTTACAATACATCATGTTTTATATATTAATATTTTTAGAAGTAACTAAAATTTGGCATAAATTAATAAACCATTTAATGCAGACATTTTGAATAATAGAAAACACAAAATCGGATTCATACAAAAATCTACTCTTAATAAGGTTATTTAGAAAGCTTAGGTGGCTTTTTGTGTTTGATGTAACTTTGGACGTTTCTAAAATATTTTATTATATTAGTTATAACCCTGTGCCAAGTTACGGGTAGCTTTATATGCAATATATATTTTTATATTTCATAATATTTTTTATTTAATATTTTTCGTAATCCTAAAAAATTATGATTTAAATCATTCGGAATGTTGAGAGAATATATAAAAAATTTAACTCAAAAAAAGTGCATAATAAAAATATAAAATATAAAATATTGAAATAAGAGAATGAAATTACATCTAAATCCTTAAATATAGATAACATATAAAAAATGGGATAAAAGAAAGATAGAATAGAAATTATATTCCTTACCGATAAGTCATATCTAATATTTAACGTATTCATAATTAATTTATCGAAGTCCAACAAGATAAGTCTTTAGGTTTCACATATGTATCAAATAATTGTAATTTAGGCATATTATGTATTTAAAGTCCATCAATCAGACTCTAATCAATTCCCAAACATCGTTCTTGATTTCTCTAATTTTTTTTTTTTAAAAAAAATTGTAGTGATAAATTATTCCTATTTATCGAGTCATCCATTCTTAGACTCAAGTTGGTTTCCCTAAAGGGTCAATTTTGGAACATGTTGTTGACTCTTGAGTCGTTTGAGCGAGAACAAGCACATCTATCTGAGTCGGTTAATAAAAAAAAATCTACTACAAAATCTACCAAATATTTATTGAGGTGATAGCAAGGAGAAGGTCTTATGACTAAAGAGGCCACGGGTTCAATTTCCGCATAAGTGGGTTCTCTTTTATTTTAAAATAATTAAATTCTTGTAGTAGACCGATTCTTATACGGATAATTACTGGAAAAAAAATGGGCCAAAAAACCTCCTAATTGAGCAAACCAAAAATTAGTGATCAAAAATCGAATGTTGTCACGGAAAATGTGTATCAATAATTATAGGCCTATCACCTTTGGCCACTCACTTTGTTTTTTTTTTTTTTTTGGTTTTTTTTTTTGTCCAATGTTTATTTTTGGAGGAATGATATAGTTACATTTAACTAATCTAAGTAAATCTTGGACTCTTACGTATTAGATGAATAATATTATCTTTATTAGTTCTTTTTTTTTTTTCGAATAAACATATCAATTTATTTATGCGGCAAAATAGAATATTTTGAGACTATTTAAATATGCGCATAGACGGTGATTACTTAGATGGAGCAAAAATTTGATTAATTAGCCCCTTATATATATATATATATGTATGTATGTATGTATGTATGTATGTGTGTGTATGCGCACGCGTGTGTGTGCCCCCTCCCCAATAATTGAAATAAAATATGGATTACAATATCCAATTAATAATAAAAAATTCACTCACTTTTTAAAAGTTTAGTCCATTATTATAGTACAAAATCCATTTCAACTATAAATTCAGTTAATTTAAAGGTCAAGTTCATTAGTCAATTAACTAGGAAACCAATTTATTGAAAGAAACGTCCATTGGTCCATTTCAACTCAGAAATTGATTTTGAGTTATTATATATTGCCTTTGCAAATTGAAAATTCTCACCCACTCCTCAATTCGTTTCAAATACAGAAACTCCTCTCTCGCTGACTCTCTCTCTCTCTCTCTCTCTCACCTCCTGGCCACGATTCACGAAAAGAAACTAGTAATTTCTTTCTTTTTTTATTTGGGTAAGTGAAACATTTTGTACTTTATAGACCCTCTAGTGTGGTTTTTACATATATTTTTTTAATCGTATACTTATCTTTGGAGTAATCAAAAAAATTATATGGAAAATTAGTTAATTACTATATTAATAGGAACTTTAAGTATTATTTTTACTTGTAGGCAAATATTTGAGTGTGGCACAATTATTTTAACTATAAATTCACATTATTTTATGCGGCATCTTTTTTTATGCTTACAGTACGTAATAAATATATTTTTTTCAATAAAGTCTACAATAACTACTCCCCCCCCCCCCCCCCCCACTCTCCAAAAAAAAAAAACAAAAAGAAATATTTAGTCAAGATTCGCCGATGATTTTAAGCTGTTTGGATTAATTGATTCTTTGATGGGCTTTTATCATGCTCCAAGAAAATGAAAGTAATGTTGATATTTGGAAGAGACCAACATAAATTAACACGTGAAATATATATTTTTAACATAAATGTATTTTTCAATGAAATATATAATTTAATTCAACATAAATCTGTTCTGATTCTGCAATATATTCATGCTCCTACTTGCCAAACAAGAGGGGATATTTACGATGTTTATTAGCAAGAAAGACATCCCAATGCTTCTCAAGTTTAGGACTCTTTTGATCCTCATCAATCAGGTTGAAAATGTAAGTTTCAAGAGCCTTCCCAGGCCTCCTAGGAGTCCCCTTTGCAACACTCCTAATCAAATATGAATTATAAGTTCTTGCATTCTTAACAGTTGTTGCTGTCCCTCCAGCTGAAGGCCATCCGCTTTCCGTTACAACAACTTCCACATTCGCCCCTCCAGCTTTCTCCAATGCCACATTTACCGAATCTACCATAGCATCAAACAAGTTCTTGTATTTATATTGCCCATCTTTCACAACGGTGTAACGGGACGTGAAAAGGGCGTAGTCCAAACCAATGTTGGTTATATCGCTAATATATGCGAAATAAGGGTACGTGTTGATAGAAACAGGCTTCGAGTTCTTGCAAGAAACTGGATTATGGGTCTTATGTATGCTTGGATTTCGGATTTGAACTCCCTAGCTGATGGAGGGTAGGATTTTTCAATAACGAACATGCTCGAGGCTGTGAGACCTTGACCTTTCTCGTGAGCCCGACAGCAGAAAGGGCATTGTAGACATTTTGCATGGCCGGGGCAACACTAGGGCCAATGTTGGCACTTGCGCCTTCTAGTGGGTCAATTTCATTTCCAACTGCTATGTATCTGAATTTTACATCCTTATACCTGAGGACATAATCCCAATAATGTCCTTGTTCGCTCCGCCTACGATGACGGAAATGTTGGGGTTGTGTTGAGGGCTTCGAGAATCGAGGGGTTTGGATTGAAAATACGGATTCTGCGAATGTTGTATAGGTTGCAGAGAGCTAGGACTTCTCTTGGCGGGGGTAGGTTGCTACCAAGAGTTCCATAACAAACTCCTATTTGGGCATCTGCAATATTAATTTGAAGAAAAAAAATGTTAGTACGGTATACCTCACTTCCTTTGGTGCCATATTTATGTGAGATATATACACGAATGGGTTTCGAATGATATCTGAAATGTATGAAAGTAAGGGGTGGAAACGAGTTGAACCGACTCAGTAACATAGCTCTAGCTACCTCAACTTGAGCTCGAATTTTTTTGTGCTTTGAGCTTGATCTCAAGCCAATTTAAAATTATCTATATTTAAAGTCGAGGCTCGTGAACCAGGGTATAATTTTAATATTTTTTTATTATTAATATTATGTATTATACTACTAATATCTATACAAAAATACCTCTATATATAAAATTATATTTCATTTCTAATTTGAATAGAAATTAAATTTAAAAAGTAATTTTTATCGTTTTTTAAATAAAAGACTTGAGCTTGAGCTCAAAGGATCTCATTTTGAAAATTCAAATTGAATGGGTCAAGTTCAGGTTCTCATCAAGTCCAAACTCAAACTCAAAAAATCAGACTTATGAAGTCTGAACTTGTTGTTTAGATTGAACTCAATGCACCTCTAAATATAAAAATCACTTTGATTAAAAACTTAAAAAATCGAACTTATAAAGTCTGAACTTGTCGTTTAGATTGAACTCAATGCACCTCTAAATATAAAAATCACTTTGATTAAAACCGGTTTCTTTTCCCTCCATCAACAAGAATATTAATCGGGAAAAAGATATATATATATATATATATATATATATATATACACACACATTTTATCAAAGGTGAAATCGAAAGGAAAAGGGACCTGTTGTTTGTAAGCGAATCAGTGATACAACTGGTAGCTTTCCAACAATTGTTGGTGGGTAGTGGCTCTTGAAATATGACTTCGCAATTGTAACAATTGATGAAGCTAAGGCAATTTTGTACTTGTTTATATCTTCAACAATGGGAGAGAGCCTCATTTAAACATAATACACAAATAATTAATGATTATTATTATTTGCAATTCCTCACAAATTATATCTGCAGACATTTAAGCAAATGTGAGATCTAGATTTTCTTTTATCTTTGTTGCATTTTCTTTACTATGAATAGGATATGCTCGTCGGAAAATTAATTTAAATAATTATATTTTTATATGAATGGAAAATAATTGTTTTAAACTGTGGGAACAGAAGGGTTTGACTCATTGAAACGATATGCTCAAGTTCAAAGAATTAGGTAAATGGGCACATTGAATGGAAGCATCCTGATTCAATGAATCTACGAAGGAATTCTATGAATGAACATGACCTTAAAGTTCATATCTATTCTGCAAAAGGTCACAACTTTTAAACTATTATAGATAACCTCTCATACATTGTAATTAGAGCCAAAACAAGATCATTTTTTTTTGTATTTCTCTCATCTTATTTAGTTTCAAGAGTTATAAATATTTTAAATTTGATAGTTGTTGAGGTTTTTAGTTATACTTTTTCAAAAATATCGGTTGTATTTTTGGTGGTGATTACCAGAAATCCGTGAGCACTTGCATGTGGCAAAACTTTTTTACTAGCAAAAAGTTCAACTCTTATCTTACCTACTCATAGACTAATCACTCTCATATAAAGTACTATTTTCCAACACTGCTGTCAAGTGTAACATCTATAACTTTTTATTATTATTATTAGGGATAATTACATCTACTACCCCTCGGAAGATTGGAAACTACAATTGGTCCCCCAAAAATTTTCAATATTACAACCACATTCCCTAAGGAATTTGAAAATTACCAAAACCCCCCTCGCTAGCCGGTTCCAGGTCATTTTTGGATGACGTCAGCCAAAATATGAATGAAAATCCAAATTTACCCTTTGTAATTAAATTATATATATAGGGTGTTTTTTGTAATATTGATTTTAATGAGGGGGGTAATTGTAATTTTTTGTTCAAATTTTCTGAGCTTAGAAAGACTAGCCATTGGCATTTGAAAATAGTCGTTGCTCTTTCTTCATTTTGACTTTTGCTCACTTATATATATATATATATATATATGTTGCTAGATTGCATTTTTTCACCACATCTTTACTACATATGTGAAATGGCTTCTTCTAGTGGTTCCTCTAGTGTTTTGGATTTAAAGTATAGGAAAGAAAACTGCAAGCAATCAAATTGTGGTAGAAAAACAACTATCAAGATTGCGGAGACGCCGAGAAATGCCAACAATTGTTTTATTGGTGCCCAATACACAAGTTCTCACATTGGTGTCTTCCTTACTCGATCGAAGAAGAGAATGAAGACATGCAAGGTCGAAATAGGCAATTTAAGCAATAAACAACAAGTTCAATGCCCACAAACATTGCACCAAGAAGCTCAATTCCAACAAACCTTGCACGTGGTGAAATTGAGCATGGTGGCATTGTTTATAAACTTATAGCTTTGAATCTTAATTATCTTACTTTTTTTTTGTTATGAAATCTTATTTTAGTTGCCGTGTGTTTGCTAGCACAAATTTCATATACTTTAGGAAAGTGAGATATCAAATTAAACCCCCTGCTGACGAGGGGGGTTTTGGTAATTTTCAAATTCCTTAGGGAATGTGGTTGTAATATTGAAAATTTTTGGGGGGATCAATTGTAGTTTTCAATCTTTTGAGGGGTAGTAGATGTAATTATTCCTTAATATTTTTTTTACGTTTTTTTAATTTAATATTAATAATTAATAAAGCAGGGGTAAAATCGGAACTTTTTAAAAAAATGACCGGGAACCGGCTGACGAAGGGGGTTTTGGTAATTTTCAAATTCCTTAGGGAATGTGGTTGTAATATTGAAAATTTTTGGGGTATCAATTGTAGTTTCCAATCTTCCGAGGGGTAGTAGATGTAATTATCCCTTATTATTATTATTATTAACTTTGGAAGTTTGTTTTCAATTTCAAACTCATGTTTTTCATTTCTTATAATTTGAAATTCAAAAATTTATTTTTTCTACTCATTTTTCTCCATAAAAAGATTATTTAGCTTGATCATTTTAAGACGTATCAGCCAAAGTTAGAATAATACCAAATGACCCCTTCAATAAATACCCCTAATTTATTCCAAAATATAATCCTCGTTTTCATATATATAACGCTCCACTAATTTGATAATTAAGAATATTTCATTTCTAATTAAACAATTTTTGTTTTTATCAGCACATTATTGATCCCAATTTATCATATTTTGAGTGACTTTTAGATCCAAATAATACGGAATCTCCACAAACAATAATCTTACTAATCTGACTATAAACAATAAATTATAAAATAATTAAACCCTGGGGTAATATAAAGAAATCTACGAGCTAGCAATATTAATTAAAATACTATTATCACATAAAAATTACTCTTTTCGGAATATTAAAGTAAAATAAATTTTTTAGGAAAATTACTCTTTTCTTAATAGTTTTACATCCCACTTATAAAGTCGACATTCTGTCAAAATAGACCACATACATACTCCTTTCTAATAGAAAAAATCGAGTGAAAATGTCTTCACTATTAAAAATAATAGAACTAATTGTATTTAAAATGTCCTTTGAAACATTAAATAGTTAAAAGAAGTCACTCTTGCACTCAACATACGGATCAAATAGTTTATGATACATCATGTTTTTATATATTAATATTTTTAGAAGTAACTAAAATTTGACATAAATTAATAAACCATTTAATGCAAACATTTTGAATAATAGAAAACACAAAATCGGATTCATACAAAAATCTACTCTTAATAAGGTTATTTAGAAAGCTTAGGCGGCTTTTTGTGTTTGATGTAACTTTGGACGTTTCTAAAATATTTTATTATATTAGTTATAACCCTGTGCCAAGTTACGGGTAGCTTTATATGCAATATATATTTTTATATTTCATAATATTTTTTATTTAATATTTTTCGTAATCCTAAAAAATTATGATTTAAATCATTTGGAATGTTGAGAGAATATATAAAAATTTAACTCACAAAAAGTGCATAATAAAAATATAAAATATATAATATGAAATAAGAGAATGAAATTACATCTAAATCCTTAAATATAGATAACATATAAAAAATGGGATAAAAGAAAGATAGAATAGAAATTATATTCCTTACCGATAAGTCATATCTAATATTTAACGTATTCATAATTAATTTACCGAAGTCCAACAAGATAAGTCTTTAGGTTTCACATATGTATCAAATAATTGTAATTTAGGCATACTATGTATTTAAAGTCCATCAATCAGACTTTGATCAATTCCCAAACATCGTTCTTGATTTCTCTGTTTTTTTTTAAAAAAAAAATTGTAGTGATAAATTATTCCTATTTATCGAGTCATCCATTCTTAAACTCAATTTGGTTTCCCTAAAGGGTCAATTTTGGAACATGTTGTTGACTCTTGAGTCGTTTGAGTGAGAACAAGCACATCTATCTGAGTTGGTTAATAATAAAACAAATCTACTACAAAATCTGCCAAATATTTATTGAGGTGATAGCAAGGAGAAGGTCTTATGACTAAAGAGGCCACGAGTTCAATTTCCGCATAAGTGGGTTCTCTTTTATTTTAAAATAATTAAATTCTTGTAGTAGACCGATTCTTATATGGATAATGGAAGAATGACATTGGACAAAAATGTGTAATGTGAAGAACGACATCTGATAATGCGAATTCGTGATGGATGAAAATCGAAATCGATACAAACGTGAGGCACGAAAAATAAAATTTTCTCTAACAACATTGTATGGGCCAATCTATGAATTCATGATAACCTGTGAACGATCGAGGTATACTTTTATTACATAAACTAAAAAAAAAAATCTAATTTTTCAAAGAAAACAAATCCTTTGAACATAAGAAGTACCCCACAAAAAATACATAAATACATTACCATACAACTCGGAATCTAAAGTCCTCTCAAAAGCTTAACCTTTATGCACTATCTCTATGTCTTTGGGACACAAATTGATAAAATTAAGAATCTATTAATTGTTACGAATTCTCAAATCACCTCATAAGAAAGCATAAAAAGGTAGACAAAAAATCGAAAAAGAATTAAGGGGGGAAATATATGCATTTGTTATCTAAAAGATACGACCCTATCTGACATAATTGTCCATAGAGAAACCTACTCAATCGGGAAGCAGATCAAACTAATGTTGATCTTCATGCAAATTCAGAAAAATGCAAGAATTTATGAATTGTTACCCACTCTCATATTACCTTATCACAAGAGATGCATGAATGATGAAGTATGGTCTGTCAACCTCATTCTTACAACCAATTTACTGTCCACAATTTGAAGTCTGGTCATTCACATTATTACTTTATATAACCGTGCATATAAAATATACATTTAAGAAATAGGCGAAAAAGACAATATAAATATAATAAAGTAATAAGGTAAAAAAATCTTACCAGCTAAATATAAGCTTTTGTTCATTCGAGTTTAAGAAACTTACAGAAAAATTAAGATAACCAAGTAAGAAGATGAAATATTACTGTCTACAATTAGCTGAAGCCATATATCAATGAAGATCATAAGAATCAAATGAAATGAAAGAAAAATGAATTTTACCAAGCTTAATATATAATTTGTCAATGGAGTCATCTTTCTCCTACATAATCAATATATATATGATAAATTTAGAAATAGTTTATTGCATTTTTAGGACAGTTAAGATGTCACTTTTCACATTGAGAACACATTTTATTATGAGTGACAAATGTGGGACAAGAACTTTTTTTTTTTTTTTTTTGGCAATATTAGAACTCCGACCATTTTTGTCGGAAAATGCCACGTGGATCATCACAAAAAATTCATATATGTGCGCCAAGTCATTTGCCACGTGTGCACCATGTCATTTTTCGGTGATGATATGTGCGTCATGTGTCATTTTCCAGCAAAAATGGCTGAAAAATTGGCCAGAGTCCTAGCATTGCAAAAGAAAATAAAGTTTCTATCCCACATTTACCACCCCAATAAAATGTATCATTAATATAAAAAGTGATATTTAACTGTCCTAAAAATACAATAAAGCGAATTTAGAAATCTGAGTGGAAACATTAATTTTTTGGGTCCAATGTAGTATATATCTATATCTATCTATCTATCTATCTATCTATCTATATATATAAGATGGGGCATGCTGAGCCTCAAATCTTTCGAAGGACATGGTTTCCCAAACCAGAAAATGGGATTCACGTTTGGTACGTCGTCCGATGTCCAGCACCTTTTGTGAGAAGGGATTTTCAATTTCAAGCGGAAGTTGAAAGTGGTGGCTTTTCTAAATGTCTTGTTACTGTTGCAGCAAACATGGCTCCGTGGCTGTAAAATGAGATTGCAATTCCAAATAAACCCCTCGGCCAGTAATTCTGTGTTACAAATACTGAGGATATTAACGGCACATCATAAAATTGGTGTTGCAGTATCACCATTTGTTGAGTGAAAAGTGCCTTCTTTTTTTCTTCTTTTTATATAATTGGTGTTGCAGCATCACAATCTTTTTTCCCCAATAAATTTAACATTTTATATAAAGTTGTATTCCAAAAGTTTATTTATTACAAGCACTCTAATAACGTTCACACACATACATATCTATATAGATGGATGGCTATGCATCTGCATATATGTACGTTAAAGATGGAGTTTCACATAACCGGTCTAATTATCTTTTAGAACACTTATTTTCTGTAGCCGGTAAGTGCATCTCCTGTCTTTAGAATCCTAGTTCCGCCAATGATGCATGCATATATATATATATATATGTATATATATATATATATATTGATAGAAGCCCGTACGTATGTGCTTATAGCTGTCAATGGGTAGGATTTGGATCAAATTAGGAAAATTCGAATTCGATAAACCTATATAGTATCCGAATCTGACCCGAATTCTATAGGGTTTACATTCATTTTAACCAAGTCCGAATCTGAGAAAAAAAATCCGAAACCCCATCAAAAAATCTGACCCAATTAACTGTTAAAAAATTTGAAACCTTAGAATCAATAAGCAATAAAAAAATTATTTCTTATGTCAAAATTTTTTTTTAAATAAGTAGAAAATTATTTTATAATATGTATAAAAACTATACATTATTTTTTGAAAAAAATTACTTTGAAAAATATAAAAAAGTGTATTATAAGTTATAATAGTTTGGATATTGCATTCTATTTAGGAGTCGTTTACTTTGTTTGTTTAAGATAATAGGTGTTAGGTTTATGCCAGTTAAATGGGTGGTTTGTCATTCCTAATATTAAGGAAAATTAATGTTTACTTTCAAAGTAACCACTAATCTGTAACATGTGAGTTTACGTGTTTGCCTTCGTTCAATTAAATATGTTGCTGCCTTCCATACCTCATAATCAGAAGAGAGTTTTTGGGTATGCTTGATGGCAAGCTATGTAATTTGCTTCAAGTTATGGGCATGAGCGTATTTTCCGAAGTAAGCCAAAATGAGGGACAAACTTAACCTACCGATAAATTATGTTACTCAAACCCCCCTTAACCAATTGCAAACCCGGGTTCATTAGATTAAAACGAGTTTTTACACCATATAAGTAAACAATTGTTTATGGAGGTTTAATTAACTAAACTAGCATTAACTACAAAAGTAAACGACTTCTTAAAATTCTTCACTAACATTATATATGTAAGGTTGCTATAATAATAAAAAATATTATTAAAGTTCGGATTCAAATCTTTAATGAATTGAATTGATCGATTCCAAATCAATTCATTTATTTTGAATTATGAATATTTACTATCCCATCTGATCCATCAAATGTTTTAATCAATTGAATGTACCAATATTTGAATTAAAATCCGCTCCATTGACACCCTATATGTACTTGTGCAAGGAAAGTACCTTGTGGAATCAATATATACACATCGCAGCGGATTGGACCAAGTTTACTAAGTTGGGACTGAGCCCATCACTATAATTGACCCCACAGCTCAAGCCCATCTAAAAGTTCATTCAAGAAAAAGTGTTGGGCAAAAGCAAATATCTGTATTCTGTATTCTATGTTACCTTCGTTTTAACGCAAAGAATATTTCGTCACTCCAAAACCCTTAGCCACTACACTCCGGCGGCTTGCGGCGGCGTTCATCAATCGCATCAATGGACGACGTTTGCGAAGGCAAAGACTTCTCATTCCCATCCCAAGAAGAGAAGGTCCTCTCATGGTGGGACCAAATCGATGCCTTCAAGACCCAGCTCGAGCTCACCAAGAATTCCCCCGAGTACATTTTCTACGACGGCCCGCCCTTCGCTACCGGCCTCCCTCACTATGGGCACATTTTGGCCGGCACAATCAAGGACATCGTCACACGGTATCAATCCATGACGGGTCATCACGTGACCCGAAGATTCGGGTGGGATTGCCATGGGTTGCCCGTGGAGCATGAGATTGATCAGAAACTGGGGATTAAGAGCAGAGAGGATGTGATCAAAATGGGGATCGCGAATTACAATGAAGAGTGTAGGGGGATTGTGCAGAGGTATGTGAGCGAGTGGGAGAAGACTGTGATTAGAATGGGGAGGTGGATCGATTTTAGGAACGATTATAAGACTATGGATTTGAATTTCATGGAGAGTGTGTGGTGGGTTTTTGCTCAGCTGTATCAGAAGGGTCTGGTCTATAGAGGTTTCAAGGTATTTCTTTTTTCCTTTCTGACTTTGTTGATTAACTTATAGGCTCACCTTTCTTTATGCCGTTGCCATATTGTTTGCTTACATTCTGGAATACTTGAATGTCTTAATGGAAATGTGACACTTACTCAAATTGTCATATTAAGTTACTCTTGAAATCAGGGGCATTTTGATGGCATTTGATTTCGTGTTCACAAACCTGAAAAATTACCTGGAAAAGGAATCGGCTTCGAGATCTTGGACTTGGCCACTGACATGAAATTGCTATCTTCAAATGTTTCTGAGTGTGTTACTGTTCTGAAAATGCTATTCACCTATGTCTCCCCATATTTGTATGCATGATTCCAACAAATTCGTACTTATATCCTATTTGATACCAGCAGCAGTGGTGGCTTTGATGTATTTAAAATTCAAAAAAAAAATAAAAATAAAAACTACTTATCTAATATTTCTATGGTAATTTGTTTAAATATATAATTCCTTGCATTTATTGTATGTCATAATATGTTTAAAGGAAAAATTGAAGAGGAAAGAAATGAGAGAGAGGATAAATAAAAGAAAGGAGAGTGAAAGCAAGAAACATTGAAGATGGAGAAATGAGTGGATAAAAATTTCTCTAATTTTTTTTTAAAGCGTTTTTAACGAGGTTAATTTGGTCATTTTATTACTGCACACTGAAATTTAGTTATTTTGTGCCCCTTCCACTTGATGTATGGTGACAATATAGTATGTCTTTGCAGCTATTTCATTTTCATGCTAGATGGCATCTTACCCCCTAACTAGCGTTGGCTTTTATGTCGTGTTGGGTGGGTTCGTATTGGGTTGAGGTAGGGGGTATTACAGTGTTGTATTCAACCTGAACCAACATGACAGGCGACAATCCTAATCCAACCTGCTAGCTTTCGGGCCAATTAACGAAGCTGTAACATAACCTATATCTACATGTAAATCTCACCCATTCCATCAGTCGTTTTCACCTTTCAGCTAAAAACAAAACCACATTAATTCTAAACCGATCCAAATTAAGAAATAAGTGCAAGTACAATTACAACTTATAAAATTACAAACTAATCTACTAGAATTAGTAAAATTAATTATTCAAAAGTCATTTAGTGGATCAGAATGAAAAAATTTATAAATTACAAACCAAAATGTGTGAAATAGTTAAATGACAATATTAAATAGAATATATTACAACTAAAGCAATACCATTCCTGGTTTCAGCTATAAATCACCACATCATTATACATCCTTCAAAGTTTAGTGACTTAATAAAATTATTGTGTTTATTGTATGACATAAACCCAACTAGCACACCCAAAGTTTTTTGGTTGCTTAATGTGTCAGGCTGTCAGCCCAATATTGATCCAACATGATAACCCCCAACAGAAACCCAATAATATTGTGCCAATTCAAGATATCCTAACCTTCACTTGTTGGAGGTGTCTATCATTTATGGTGTGCTAGAGAACAACCTAACTAAAGTTAGACAGATGAAAAAGTTTGTCAGGTTTGCTAAAGTCCACTGGAAATAAGCTTGTTAACATACTCTTTATGCTCCTAATATTGATAAGCTTTCCATATAGTTGTTCAACTTCTTCGTTGTTTGTGTATGAAGTGATTTACATTTCTATTTCTTTCAGAAAGGATAAGAGTTTGGAGAAATCCCTTGGTTCTTCTAGTTAAATGTCTAACGCTGCTTTTATATTTAGCTACTGGTCTTGAATGAACTTTTTCACGTCACGTTTGCAGGTTATGCCATACAGTACAGGCTGTAAAACTCCATTATCTAATTTTGAAGCCAATTCCAACTATAAGGAAGTTCCTGACCCTGAGATAATGGTAGCTTTTCCTGTGGTGGATGATCCAGATGGTGCAAGTTTTGTTGCATGGACTACAACTCCTTGGACGTTGCCTAGCAACCTTGCACTTTGCGTCAATGCTAATTTTGTATATTTGAAGGTACGCAACAGGTTCAATGGGAAAGTTTATGTGGTTGCTGAATCACGTTTGGCTGAGCTTCCTGTTGAAAAGGCGAAAAAAGGCTTACCTGATGGAGCTGTTGGTGGTTCTGAAAATTCAATTTCAAAACCGAAATCTTCTGGTGGTAAAGCTAAGAATGTTGATACATATGAAGTGTTGGACAAGTTCAGTGGGGCTTCACTTGTGGGCAAGAAGTATGTTCCTTTGTTTGATTTCTTCAAGGAGTTTTCAGATGTGGCATTTAGAGTTGTTTCAGACAACTATGTAACTGATGACAGTGGTACTGGAGTTGTTCACTGTGCTCCTGCATTTGGTGAAGATGATTACCGTGTTTGTATGGAGCATGGCATAATTAGCAAGGGAGAAAATCTGGTTGTAGCAGTAGATGATGATGGCTGTTTTACTGAGAGAATAGTCCAATTTAGAGGGCGCTACGTCAAGGATGCAGATAAAGATATCATCCAAGCAGTGAAAGACAAAGGCAGGCTTGTCAAATCTGGAAGCTTTATTCATAACTATCCTTTTT
Source organism: Petrea volubilis (assembly GCA_026212405.1). Taxonomy (NCBI): domain Eukaryota; kingdom Viridiplantae; phylum Streptophyta; class Magnoliopsida; order Lamiales; family Verbenaceae; genus Petrea; species Petrea volubilis. The sequence goes on from CM047886.1 coordinate 15,331,201, forward strand.
GTTGGAGATCTGATACACCTCTCATCTACAGAGCAGTACCCAGCTGGTTTGTGGCTGTGGAAAAGATTAAAGATCAATTGCTGGAGAACAACAAACAGACATATTGGGTACCAGACTTTGTGAAGGAAAAGCGGTTTCACAATTGGCTTGAAAATGCTAGAGACTGGGCTGTCAGTAGAAGTAGGTTTTGGGGTACACCACTACCATTGTGGATCAGTGAGGATGGAGAGGAGATTGTTGTCATTGATTCAATTGCAAAACTGGAAAAACTTTCTGGTGCCAAGGTGACTGACTTACATCGTCATAAAATTGATCATATCACAATCCCTTCAAGTCGCGGTCCTGAGTTTGGTGTACTTCGACGAGTTGAGGATGTGTTTGATTGCTGGTTTGAGAGTGGATCCATGCCTTATGCTTATATCCATTACCCATTTGAGAATGTTGAACTTTTTGAGAATAATTTCCCTGGACATTTTGTGGCTGAGGGGTTGGATCAAACTCGTGGATGGTTCTATACTCTCATGGTTCTGTCAACTGCACTTTTTGGGAAACCTGCTTTCCGAAATCTCATTTGCAATGGGCTTGTATTGGCTGAGGATGGTAAGAAGATGAGTAAGAGATTGAAGAATTATCCTCCGCCCTCTGAAGTTATAAACGATTATGGAGCCGATGCATTGCGATTGTACATTATAAACTCTCCAGTTGTTCGTGCTGAACCTTTGCGTTTTAAAAAAGATGGGGTGTATGCTGTGGTAAAAGATGTTTTCTTGCCATGGTATAACGCTTATAGGTTCCTTGTCCAAAATGCTAAAAGACTTGAAGTTGAGGGACTTGCACCATTTACACCCATTGATCAAAGCATTCTTCAGAAGTCCTCAAATGTCCTTGACCAATGGATTAACTCAGCAACTCAGAGTCTAGTCCATTTTGTGCGGCAAGAAATGGATGCTTATAGACTGTACACAGTGGTTCCGTATCTCTTAAAGTTTTTGGACAACTTGACAAATATTTATGTTCGATTCAATCGAAAGAGACTGAAAGGTCGTACTGGTGAAGAGGATTGCAGAACTGCTCTATCAACTCTTTATTATGTGCTTGTTACGGCATGTAAATCTATGGCTCCATTCACGCCATTCTTCACTGAAGTTCTATATCAGAATTTGAGGAAAGTTAGCAAAGGATCAGAAGAAAGCATTCACTATTGCAGGTTCCCAACAGTGGAAGGAAAGAGGGGGGAGCGTATTGAAGAAAGTGTCAATCGGATGATGACAATTATAGATCTTGCACGCAACATCCGTGAGCGTCATAACAAACCCCTTAAAACACCACTTAAGGAGATGGTGATTGTACATCCTGACGCAGACTTTTTGGATGACATTGCTGGCAAACTAAGGGAATATGTGCTCGAGGAGCTTAATGTGAAATCTTTGGTTCCATGTAATGATACTTTGAAGTATGCTACTCTGCGAGCAGAGCCTGATTTCAGTGCGCTGGGGAAAAGGCTTGGTAAATCAATGGGAGTCGTTGCAAAGCAAGTGAAGTCAATGTCAACAGAAGATATCTTGGCTTTTGAGAAAGCAGGGGAGATCACTATTGCATCACATGTTTTGAAGCTTAGTGATATCAAGATAACTCGGGAGTTCAAGCCTCCTAGTAATGTGAAGAAAGAAGATATTGATGCTAAAGGAGATGGTGATGTCTTGGCGATATTGGACTTGCGTCCTGATGAATCTTTGTTAGAGGCTGGGATCGCTCGAGAGATAGTGAATCGAATTCAGAAGCTGAGAAAGAAAGCTGCTCTTGAACCGACAGACTTGGTGGAGGTCTTTTTTAAATCATTGGATGAAGATGGAAGGAGTTCTCAAGAAATCTTAGTCTCACAAGAACAATACATTAGAGATGCACTTGGGTCTTCATTGCTTCCCTCTGCTTCAATGCCGTCTCATGCTGTGGTTCTTGCCGAAGAGAGCTTCCATGGTATTTCAAATCTCTCTTTTACCATCACTTTGGCTAGACCATCTCTGGTATTCAACTCAGATGCAAATGCTGCATTATATGCCGGCAATACTAAGTTCGCACATGGGCTACAAACTTATTTGTTAATGAGAGATCACCATAATTTGAAGTCGGAGTTTCAAGTCGGAAAGGGTAAGATAAAGATCAATTGCATTGAAGATCAACCTTCAGTGGATGTCGTGTTGGGTGAACATGTGTTCTTGACTGTTGGTGACTATTTCTCAAGCAAGAAGGGGGCTCAGTGATTCTCTTTGAATTCTTGTGGAAACTTGCTTTAGCAGCTCACTCCGGTGAGGGTAAATTGTTGTTATTGTTTTGTATGTTCATCCAGTAAGATTAGCATTGTTTTGTGAGGATTACTTTTTTGGCCGGGGACTATGACCTCATGCACCAGGTAGTGATAGAATAATAAAAACGTTCTTATTAATTTGGATTTTCCTGTACTTTTTGAATACTATTCATCCATAATGTAAGGGGCAAAAGTCATTTTTAACTTCTCTTTTTTCATCCTCAATTCTCTCGTGGGATTTTCTTCTTTACTTTTTCGAGTTTTGTACTTCAGAGATTATTCTTATAACATGCCAAAGAGATGATTGGATTCCATCAGTCTCTTGTTTTCTTTTATATATATATATATATATTGAAGATCCCAAAACATTTTTTAGCCAATTTGTGCACTCCACGGACCACAGATTTCCTAGTATAGTTATCTCATAGAGAATGTCTAAAATAATAGCTTTTTGCCAGCTATATCAAGATCTAGAGCATCCAAAATATTCCAAATATACATTTTTAGTGTTTAAAGGATAATTTACAAGGACACCCCTCCAGATTTAGTATAGTTAAAAATAGACCTCATTGTTGTCAAAATTACATCAACACCCAAAATTTCCGAAGGATAAATTCATTCGAATTACTAGAAAACATAACTAGTTTGCACATTTTTTCAAATCCACAATGGCATGCTAACAGGGGAAAGCACTGTACTGAGACTATGACACTCTTAACTGAGACAACAATCAAATTAATGGCTAAAAGTGTACCATGTTTTGACCAATATTAACTTGGGAATGTAGAGAGTCTGAGAAAGGATATCTTAATCTATCAGCTGATAGATCATGAGGAGTAAAACAATGAGCTATAATAAGAGTCCAAACTCAAGATTCGAGCAAAAAGCAGACAAACAGGGAGAAGAAATGACGGACAAAACTCATACACAAACATAGAAACAGGATTTGATGTTATCAGAAAAATGCATTTTCATCAGTTCAGTGATGATGCGGGCCGAACAATCATCAGAAATCAAAGCCTGGTTCCAAAAAGCTTTGACAACAAGAACATATCATAGCATCATGGTTTAATTTTGCACGAAGTATGGCCAGGTGAAAGCAACATTTCCTTTTTCTTAGGAACCTCTCAAGTCTAGAAATCTTCTAGCAGTATCAGACGTTATCTCCTCGTAAACCTGAAAGATTATAACATAAATAAGGCTCAAGGTGAGTTGCTCGATAATTCTTGATGTATTGGGCTGTTCCTAGGTAGCAAAAGCAAAGATCAATTTAATGGACTTACAAGTTTCTTATAAACTTGTTGAAATGCCTTGCAAAATCTTTCTGCATCAGATGCACCCATCTAAAAAAGGCAAAACCCAAAATAGTTACAATTGGTGCTTTTTTACCATTTGCAATGTCTCTTTTTGCCCCAAATTAGTAAAACAGATAAAAATTAACTTCATTTATAAAGGTGTATGCAACGCATTTGGGTTAAACAAAATAAACTGTAAAGAAGCTCTAAAGCTCAAGCTTGTAAATTTCAAACCGCAAATGATTTTATAGCATCATAAGAAAGATAAATTATGACCATAAGTTAACAAGTAGCTCACACTGTCTCTGAAATTTGAAGATCCATAAAGATATCTAAGTTCAGAACATTTGATAATAATATGGTGTCATTTACAAGGCCAGATTCCAAAATACAAGGCATACCTTCTTCTCAGCAGCCGACTTCAATTTTCCCCAAAATGCATCTGTTCATTGCAAATTAACATCAAATATGATCAGTTACCATTGTAAACAAAGAAGAATCTGACTCAAGTCTCAACATATACTGTCACGTGTTTCTATATCATACAGTTTTCCACAATGTTCCAGAAAACTTCATAAATACGGAAAAGCAAGGGAACTAGCCCACATCATTCAATTTTGAGTAACATCAATGGAGAAAAGGAAATTTGTGAGCAGATATTCAGTGAAGCCCAGGGAAAAAAGGGGCAGCAATGAGATAGAAGGTAAGGCCAGGCTGATTATTGGAGCAGGTTGAAAACTATCCCGATTATCTTCCAGATTTGGAGAGTGAAAAAAATACTGAATAGCTTAGCCTTAGGAAACTATCCCGATTATCTTCCAGATTTGGAGAGTGAAAAAAAATACTGAATAGCTTAGCCTTAGGCTGCCATGCTGATTAGGATCAATAATTGAAACAATTTTAATAGCAAGTTTCTTTCTGGAGAATCACACAAATATCCTTTTCTTGGTCTTACAAGGAATAATGGCTGCAAAAGCACACGACTTACTAAGCATTATGCTGCAGGTTATCGAAATGAGAGAGATGAAAAGTAAGTTGAAACTTGAAAGATTAAATTGGGTAGAAAGCATGCCATTCGGATTGCCAATAAAAATGAGTGTCTAATCTCACTAAAAACACATTAAGCATGGCGATAGGATGGTAAAGTAGAAATCTATATTTTATGATCGGATGACACACCATGTTTCTCGTTCCTGGAGGTCTCTGTACCTCTTTTATCCTCAGTATTCCGTGCACCTTGCCACTGAGAGACCTAAGAGCATGTCCTAATGTTAGATACCATCAAGCTAGAAAACCTGAGAGCAAGCATTTTGCAGAAAAATCATGCAATACCTCCTCACTTGGCACAAACCGACTTGATGGTCTTGAAGTATCCAAGTCTGGCTGAAAATAGAACTCGACAGTTTAACATTTGCAAGTGCCAAGATTAAAAATGACAACAAAGTGGGGCGTATTGGCCTTAGCAACCTAGGCAATGCACAACGCCCTCGAAATCAGCCATAAGTATATGGTTGAGGACAACCTAATAAAATACATAAGAACATACACCACAAAATTTTATTCAAATTTTTAATTTTATTTAGTCAAAAATGAAATTTTAATCCTCTTCTAAAGCCCATATTAAGAACACAGAAAATGCAGGCTACATGCAACAACAAGAACCCTGAAACAGCAAAAAGCAGAGTAATTTTCAAATCGCACAAAACCAACTAGTACTTTAAAGAAGTAATCACCAATAAGAGTCCAAATTCAGTATCTTTGTCCATAAATTAACGAGCAAACTAATAACAAAAACAAATAGTGAGAAAAATCCTATTTTCCCAAAATTACAGAAAAAAGTAACACCCAAAATAAGCACCACTCATATGCAATGCACTCTTACACCTCGTCACACATCAAAAGAATCTCACATTCAGACCTTTCACACACACACACACCAAAAGAAGGTCAAGTTTTGAATTGTGACAACATTCAACCACTCAATCGAACAAAAAACGGGCATAACAAACACTTACGACGTTAATCAATCACTTTTTTATGGACAAACATATAACAAATCCAACTAATTCAATTAAAAACAAGAACACAATTGTTTGTGTATTGACAAGGGGTTTTAGAGGCTTACGTGATAATCCCGGGATCGGACGACGGGGAAGAGACCCAGGAGCTGTTCGAATTCGATCTCATCCATTGCTGTTTGCTTCTTCGCTGGGCAACTGCTGCGAATTCGATAATCGGACAATGGAAAATCGAGGAAATTCTGGAATATTGAGGAGCGAAAATATGGGGTTTGTTTTGTTATGTGTGAGCTGGAGTTTCAGCTGAAGTCGCTCTTCGAATTCCGTCTTCTCGCATTTATCCTAACGCTTTGTCGTCTCTAATACGATTTATCTTTTTTTTTTTTTTTTTTTTTTTTGGTCTTAACCACCCGATTTTGACTCATTGACCAACTAATCCGGATTGAGTACTGCAGATATCTATTATAGGAGCAATCCTTCCAATCCAATTGTTACATTTACAATACCAGAATTCGAACTTTGGACACTGCTTAAGGAATCTAACGGCTCATCTCGTTAGACCAACTGGTAGTTGGTATGCGATTTGTCTTTACTAAATTGAAAAATTACACTATTTTTCTTGTATATATATATATATATATACACACACACATATGCTCATCAATTTTATGCTTATTGATGATTTAGGGACATTTGGATAGGCTTATAAATAAAGCACTTCCCATATCGTATTTTTAAAATAATTTTTTAAAAAAAATTAAATAATTTTATGTTAAAATACACTAATTAAAAGTACTTAAAATGTGTTTTTATCTTTGAAAAGACTATATATTATAGTTATATGAATATCAATCATCATTATTTTTGGTAAGTAATATCAATCATTATCAACAATTATTATAATTATCAACAAATAATAAAACTACTGTAAAGTAAAATAAGAGCTATTATAAAAATAGAAATACAAAATTCACACGAATTGGTGAGGAATCAAACCTAAAACCTCATGATCTTGGAGCTTCAACTACATCAGTTGAACCGAGTCTCATCGACAAAATATGTTTTTATTTAAAACTACTATTAATAACTTCAAGAAAAATCACTTTTATTTATTAAACTGATCTTTTCTCAAAATTTAAGTGCTTCTCTAAAAAGAACTCAACCAAACATGCTCTTAAGTAATGATTTTAAATAGATATGTATCTGGCAAAATTATTTGCATCATTTCAAATATATGAAGTAATACATATGTTTTTCAATTATAAATTTATTCCTTGTGTTTAGGATAAAACTGAAAATGTTAGAACATCAAATCTATTTTCTTTTTTGGCACTTCTCTTGGTATGGTTTTTTATTGATATGTTAAATGAGTCCAAACTTCTTTATAACATTATATCGTTTGTTTTAATTATTTAAATCAGATATTAAAAATATTTATAGAGAATATATATTCACAACTTTTGGAGTCATATATACCTCTACACATTATAGATACCTAACAATATCATTCTAATATTTATGAAAAAAGAAATGATAGTAATATGATAGGTTTTTCCAGTTTATGTATAAGTAATTTGCTCGTATATCTATCTATCTATCTATTTAGGTTCTTATATATATATATATATATATATATATATATATATGTGTGTGTGTGTGTGTGTGTGTGTGTGAATAACATATCAATATTTTATATTTCTTCATTTTTTTGTGAAAACTAAAATAACCTTATGGAAGTAATATTAAATAATATGTATCTTATTATAAATGGGGAGTTGATATTGTCACCCTCAAAATTATTATAGGGACTCTACTTTTATTTTTATATTGAAAAATTGATTAAAATATCCACCCACTTTAAAATAGGATTAAATGCATTTCACCTCCCAAAAGTATATGTTGTGCATCATTTATGACAAATAAAAGTATCACTTACCCCCTCCTCAATTAAAGATTTCAACAAAACTATCCTTAAAGAATTTACATTTACTTAAATGTAGCATAATCTAATTTCAATTAAAAAAAAGCATATTCCAATCATAATTAAAATACTTATCCACTTTTTATTTAAATTAGTCAAACTACACCTAGATTTTTATACTTAATAAATTCATTAAAGTAGAAAAATTAGAAAAACTTATTTTTCTTGTGTTATTAATTTCAAATATTATTAAAATAATTTAATAACTAGTTTTATTTAAATTTACTAAAGCTATGAATTATTTTTCAATTAAAATTTAGAATTGCTTTATTGTTTAAAAAAAATTGAAGTTGAATTTTAGGATGCTAAGTGTAAAAAAATATAGTGAAGATTATATGGATAGAATGATCTAAGGGCAATTATTAGTTTACATAGCATACAATTTAGGGGTGGTGAAGTGTATTTAATTCTATTTTGAAATGAATGGACATTTTGGTCAATTTTCTAATATAAGAGTGAAAGTGGAATTCCTATAACAAGTTTGGAAGTGCCAATATCAATCCCCTTATAAAAATGCAAAAATTTATCAGTCTTTTACGTTTCTTTCTTTCTGTTTTTTTTTTTTTTTGAAGACTAAAATAACCATATGTAAGTGATATTAAAATATGTATTCATGGTCTTTTAGTAATTTAAAAAACAAAATTAAAATTAAAATTAAAATTAAAAATTATTATAAAGTGCGAATAATTCATCAGCGTTTTACATCATTTTTGTGCAAACTAAAATAGTTTTTTTTTTATCAAAATAATATAGTTTTATGCATTTTTTTTTTTTCATTCTACCCTAGAATGGGAAAATATAATCATATATGTTTTTTAATTGATGAACAGTGACTCATGTAAACCATGTACAAGTTACTGTTTATATATATATATTTTTTAATCCATGAACAGTAAGTTAGTAACTCGTACACGGTGTATATGAGTTATTGTTCATAATTTTTTTATAGGGTTGTTTTTTTGGTATAAATAGTTGTTGTGTTATATATTTTACAATCACATTCCTTTATCAAATATTCTCTCTATTCCATTATTGTTTTCTACCAAAATTTTCAATTAAATATTCTTTTCCAATATAATATATATTCTATAAATCTATCTCCTTCATAAAAAGTATATCCTATTATCATACTACCCAACAATTTGTTTATTTCAATACTTGTTTCAAGGTAAATATCAACCTTATATACTATTAATCAATTTATTTTTTATATTATTTTTGTTTTTAATTGTTAGTTACGTTAATTATTTAGTTAGTTTTGTTAACTTTTTATGTAGTTTAGTTGTATTTTCAGTAGTTAATTTAATAATACATTTGTTTCTAGTCAATTTATAGTTTATAAAATTTTAACTTAATTTTAGTTTAGTTTCATTAATTTTTTAGTTAGTTTATATGTACGTATTAATACGTATATTTATGTTTTAATTAGTTTATATACAAATGTATTAACACATATTTTATATTGTTAATTTAAATGGTCAATTAATTTTGCAGCATTATTATTTTTAATTTATTACCGTTAATTAATCATTGTGCAACGGCAAATCCGTTTAAAAAAAATTAACTTCTACATGGTGTGCACGAGTCACTGTACGTCGATTAAAAAAATAATATATGAACAGTAACTCGTACACAATGTGTACGAGTTATGCTATAATAATTAGCTTTTTCCCATTATAAAGTAGAATGATTAAAAAAAATACATAAAACTATATTATTTCAATAAAAAAACCACTAGAACAACCTTATTAAGTGATATTCAATAATATGTATTCATGGTCTTTTAGTAATTTAAAAATTAAGAATTATACTCCAAATGGAACACATGATAAAATACAAATTAACCATAACTATGAATAAAGGGCTGGACTTTTATTTAGGCTCTATAGTATTAAATTTTTGTCATACAAAAAAAATAACATATAACAAAGAGCTGGCGATCCTCTTCAATCCATTCAGTGTAGATACAATTTATTAAGAGAGTGTTTGGCAAGCTTATAAACTCCTCAAAATTATAAGCTTCTGTAAAGTGTTTGGCAATTTTTTAAGTAAAGGAGCTTATAAGCTTCAAAAATAAGTTGTTAGGAGCTTATAAGATTAAAAAAAAAAGGAAGAAAAAGAAGTAGAAAAAGTAAGTTGCCCCAAACTTATTTTTGAAACAGTTTATAAGCTATCTAATATTAAAAGATAAAATGACATAAATATTGTTATTTTTTTCGAATATTATATTTCTGCTATCTCAAAAAATATTTACTTACATAATACTAATTTAATTTATTTTTTGATCATCATGACATTTAAAATAACTTATATAAGCTTTCACTTTTACCAAACAGAATTACAACTTATAAACTCTAAAAACATCTTATAAGTTTTATGATCTTATCTTGTCAAAACACTTTAATAACTTGTTTTAAAAATAAGATCCATGTAGGAGTTTCTAAGCTCCAAAAATATCTTATAAGCTCTACGAACTTATAAGTTCTTTAAAATAAGTTTAGCCAAACACCCTCCAAATGGACCATTCTTTTATAACACTCTTGCTCTTGGCTATCAGCTATAAAATAATTTCCTTTTCTAATACCTTTTAATCCATTAAACCAATTTATTGTGTCTTTCTCATTGTGATTAGTGAAATAATTCATGAAAAAAAAGAAATACAAAGTTTGTAAACAATGTAAAATTAAAAAAAAAGGTACAAAAACACAACTAAACTTATTAAGTATTATGTTACCATTTGTCCAAAACCTATTATATCAAGACACAAGTAAATAACAAACATATGCAATTAATTGAGCCAAAAATTATACACATGTGTCTTGTATGAATGTAAACAAAAGATGACTTATAAGTAGAAAATTATAATTATTGTTAACCAGTTACTTCGAATTAGAAAAGGAAAATATAAAATTATATCATATTTTAATGAATAAATAATAACGTAGAAATAGAAAGTTTAAAAACTATCTAAGTTAGAAAATAAAAAAAAAATTAAATGGAGAAATTATGTCCCATGAACTTCGCATTGAATGAGAAATCAATTAGGCCAAAGAAAAAAAAATAGGGCAAGTCTCATAAAGAAAAAATACATATGCCACAAAGAGAAGTAGAAATAATAATTAAAACTAGAAGAATGTTAAGGATATGATGGAACATTTAATAAAGAAAAAGCTAGCAAGTTATAGAAAAAAAATATTAATAACATACATTGAAAAGAATCTCACAGTTTCTACGCTAGTTTTATACTAAATAAGTAGAAAAAATGTACATAGTCTTTTCCATTTATTTAATGCAATATTCATTCAAAAATTTGAATAGATAAACAAAAATTCAACAAACTAATATGAATGTTATATTTGAGCCAATATGTAATAATAAAATGTTAAACATGATACATAATTTACAAATGATAATATGCCGCCCCCCCCCCCGGGGGGGGGGGCTTTTTTTAAAGATGGTCCTAACATGGTAATGACTGATGATTTGGAGCAGAGTTATATGAAGCAATCAAGAGGAGGCAATAAAGGTCATAGTGGAGGTTGTTGTTAAAAGTAGTGGTTATACTACGAGAGGTAGATTTAATAGCAATGATGGAAGAGAGGACAATAGCGGTGAAAATCGAGTTGAAGGTAATAGTGCAAAGATTAATGAAAATAATGAAGGATTGAAAAGAACATTGTCATGATAATTGTGGTAGATATGGTGAATAACGTAATTAACATAGTGGTAGTGGCGGTATGATGGAAAATAGTGATATGAAGAAGTGGAATTATAAGCCTCCTAAATATAGAATGTGATATAATAAATAGTAGTTAATTTATGATAACTTAGAAGTACTTTCGCAAATATAATGAGGGGTAAGAATGGTAGTTAAGCTATTCTATATTTACTACTTAACAAATACAACATCGACAAGTAGTAAATTAAAAATTAATTCAATCAAATTTTATTACAAGAAAGCATATGTGAATGGAGTTTAGACAAATGATATAAAAGTTTATGGTTATTCAATATCATCTTAATATATGTACACATGAAAGAAAGAATTTTAAAAGTCATATTAACATATCTAATAAGGATTCGTTTGCTTTGCGAAATTCGTTAATCAGAACTTATGTATTGGCTCAAGATTAACCGAGAGTCAAGTCAATTATATTGGTTGTTTGGTATCCACAATTAACTGAGTAGCATGATCGTACGTATTATGCAGATGGTCGTTTGGTATCCACGATTGAATAAGATTGGAACCAATATTAGAATGCAAGTTACGTTTTTACCCTCGATTGTTAAAATTCTTCAAGGCTTATTTTTCAAATTATGCCTTGGCCATCTTGTAATAATAATAATAATAATAATAATAATAATAATAAGAAGAAGAAGAAGAAGAAGAAGAAGAAGAACAACAACAACAACAATAATAATAATAAAAGCAATAATAGTAATAATAATAATAACAATAATAATAATAATAATAATAATAATAATAATAACAATGATAATAACAATAATAATATGTATTTAAAATTTAAATAACATAAAATTTAAAACTTATTAGATTTTATTTGGATATATTTTTTAAATATTTTAAATAAATTTATTAGATTTATTGAAGAAAAAAATAATAATAATAATAATAACAACAACAACAACATAATAATAATAATAATAAGTGTTGAGGATAAACATCTAAAAAGTAAGGGCAAATTTACGGACAAAATGGTCAATTCAAAGTGTTTGAGTAATTAATCTTGTGAATGCAAGGCTCAATCACACCTCCCCCCCCCCCCCCTTCTTGAGATTATAATCTCGAGATATAGCATTTCACATGGCGGGGTCAAGCGAGATTAGCTCCCAGCCCGAGATTATAATCTTGCCAACCAAATGGGTAATTAGCCGAGGCGTTGAGGCCTTTTCTAGTCTAATCTTGGCAACCAAACAATCACTAGTGTGTGTGTGTGTGTGTATAGTATATAAATATATTGACATACATTTAAAAGATATTTTAAATATACTTAAAATCAATAGTAAAGGAAATAACTACTAGAAATACTTTAACAAAAAAATGTGATAAATAGTTATTTTTAAGTAAATATAGATGTTAAATAATTGTATACGTTAATAGTAGTATATATATATATATATACACACACACACATCATTTTATTTGCAAATGTTGAAAGTAAGTAAAAGCTACCATCAATCATTAATAATTCCTTTTTTAAAAAAATTAAGACATGCATTTGATCTGATAAAATTTTCTATTACAGTATTCTATACCTTGTGTAGATTAATCTTAATAACTTACTCATAAAGAAGCTACTATCAAGAAAAATTTATAAAAAATCAAAATAACCTTAAAAACTGTTCGTGTGATATACCCAATAATAATATAATAAAGTGACCAATTTTATTAATTTTTATTCACTCATAATATTCTTTTAAAAAATTAAAATATTTTCAATGTATTTATATTGTACCGTAATTAATATTTTTCTAAAAAATAAGATAAGCATTAAAGATCATGCGCAAAGCGCTTGTTACAGGTATGTAATAAAAAGTTGAATTAAGTGATATTTATGTTTCTGGAAAACAAAAATATAAGGAGATCATATACCCCTTTAAAAATACTGATATAATATGCTCATCGTCACAAATATAAAAGGTAAAAGAATTATACGTAATGTGGGATAAATGTTTATTTCATATGGTACTACTTTGTCGTCATGTAAATGCCACTTCAAGGTCATATTATTCAATTGATGTGGCCTCTTATATTGAGGAAGTAGATTTATAATTCTCAGGTATCAGTGGCGTAGCCACAAACTTTATTTAATGGGGTCAAAGTTTATTAATTAACCAATGGTCGACAATCATTTTTCTTTCAATAGATCTAATTGTCGGAAATTTTCGACGAATAATCCTCTGAAAAAAGGTCAAAAATGTTTTTGATTATATCATTTTTCATCGAAAATCTAAAAAAAATTAGTATTTTTTTAAGTATATTAGAGTTTTTCATTATTCAATAACCCATTAAAGTTCAACTAAAATTAGATATTATGCACACTTTTTCTCTCAAAAGTCCTATAAATTTTGTTGGTCTCTTATTTGGAATAAACAAACTTAATAAGTTAATTCCACTCATCATCTATATAACATATGAGTGCACTGTATTTGTAGATAAGAAGAGAATCTGGATTCTTAAACTACTATAGTAATTGAATTCTTAAATTAATATAGTATTATTGTCTTCTTCTTGTTTTTATTGTTACAAGTGGGTTAATTTGTTTTCTATTATTTTAAAATTATATAAAAAAAAATCGAATTAATTTGTCTGCATTTTTTCTAACTTTGTGACCCCCTTCTATTTAAATTTATAGATTTTTAAGTGGGGTCAATCAATTGTATTATTATGATAATTTGTTTCATACCCATACATATTTATATAAATAGTGAAGCTTTGATAAGGTGTGTGTGTGTGTGTGTTGGGGGGGTGTTGTCAATTGCACCCCCCCACTTAAACGTGCCTCCGCCAGTGTCAGGTGCCATTTCGATCTGATATGTTGAGCTAAACACTAGAAGTCTCAACATACACTTCTTGAAATGTAAAGCTCAATCTGTTCTTTTCGTTTTTTCTTTTTAATTACTTTCCTTAAATTTCTGTTACATTGAATTGTTCCATAAAATCCATTTACATTTTTTATCTTCTTCTTCTTCTTCTTCTTCTTCTTCTTCTTCTTGACAGTCTACCAAACGGGAAAAAAAATGTGAAGGATTGACAGGTGATATTTGTATACAAATCCAATGGATTTTATATCATGCCCAATCCCAATGGACTGCCAAACGCGGCCTAAAAGTTTTGTTTGGCTGCAAGACCTCATGAACAGAACAACCAAGTAGTAAAACAACTTTAAGGAAGTACACTTAGATGGTAACGGTACAATAATCATATATGATTCTTCAGCATTCTCAAACGGTTACAACTTCCATGCTACCAAATCACTTTTGCTACTTGGAGCAACATATCTATGAATCAAGCTACATATCTATGAATCGCGTTTGCATCTCAGCAAAATAATAATTAGTAGTCATACAAATAGTGTGTGTGTGTGTGTGGTGTCATAATCACATACTTCATGGTAGTAGACATTATTGGCCCCTGCAACATCATTGGCTGCACACGCGGCATCTCAAATCTCAGAGGCATGATCGGCAGTGATATTGTGCCTCATCAATGCAACAGCCGTCTTGGAGCCCGATGATCGGCCTAAATACTGGTTGATATACTCTCCGGCTGACAGGAGCTTGCCCATGTCAACATTGGTCCTTACACCAAGACCGCTGAGCATGTAAACGACATCCTCAGTGGCTACATTTCCCGATGCTCCCTTGGCGTATGGGCACCCTCCTAGACCCGACACTGATGAATCAACTGTGCTAATTCCCATCTACCAACAAAAAATTTTAACGGAAAATGAGCTAATCAGCAAGTGTCAAAACTGGGAAACGAGAGGCATAATATAATTCAACTTGTTAGTTTGCAACAATAGAATTTGAAATCTACAAGTCCTTGTGCTTGTGGATAGTACTGGAGTTACTCACTTGGAGGGATAAGAGAATATTTGGAAGAGACTGGCCATACGTGTCGTGGAAATGAACGGCAAGTTTCTCGACAGGGACAACAGACATCACAGCTTCGAGCATAGGGAGAACAGTACCTGTGCCGACATAAAGCATAGATATCTTAAAGTGAGCTATGAATTCCAGAAAAACTAATTAAAAGGACAACCATAGTCAAACTTTATACAAACTAAAATGAGTTTCAAGGACAAGTCCTAATGATGGTAGATATCATACATCAGGAACCATAAGAAGAGATCGGACTAATGGTAATATATATTGAGAAACTTAATCACAAGCATAAAGTTTGCAAAAAAATGGTCGAAGCTCTCTGTGATAAAGAATCACATCATTCGTTTGACATGGATGACATGAACAATGAATTTCATTAGAAATTACCATGATCAGTCAGGTAAATCAGCTGTTCGAGCTGCAATGAGCAATCACACTGTTGTGATAATCTCACACGCCGCCTACAGAGGTATGCACCCAAGTTCATAAAATACGAAGATGTTTATAAAATTACCAGGTGTAGCAACTCCTATTGTATCTCCAAGTGAGATTTCGAAACAGCCCATGTCATGAAGTTCCTTCGCCACGTATGCAACTACTGCTGGGGGAATATCTCCTTCAACTGGGCAGCCAACAACACAAGAGACATACCTGTTCGAATGTTAAATAGATATGATCAACCAAATTCAACCTATAATAGTGAAGAATATACTATCTTTTTGCAGAACTGCCGCCAAAAATCTATTAGCACTAGCAATATCAAAAATTGTGTTAAAAATGGGTTCTGGGGGTTAGGGATCAAGGTGTAAAAAGAGACAACAAGTCATACCCACGCACAGGAATTGAAAGCTTTTTGGCAGCAGAAGTTACAGCACGATAACGAGCAAGGCTCTCCTCAATACTGCAGTTAATATTTGATTGTGAAAATGACTCAGAAGCTGATGCAAACACAGCAACTTCTTTCGCACCAGCTGCAACAGCTGCTTTGAAGCCCTAGCGGTTATTGTATAAAACAAATTTAGTACGATCTCCTTCAAAAACAAAGAAATTTCTGGACCCTGTAAGTCTGACATAAATACCTTGAGGTTGGGTGTCAACACAGGCAATCTAACACCTTCCAGATTCTTAACTGTATCCATCACATCCTTTGCATCTGCCAGCTATTTTTACCAAATAAAAAGAATTAAATAGATGAAAGACCTACAGCAATTAACTATACCAAAGCAAGTAGATTCTAACCAGTACCAGCATATTAGTACTAGTAGTCAATGCAATGCCACAACACATAAGTTTTAACCACGACAAAAAATGGGTAAGATGATTTTCAGAAAATAATCACCTGAGGTACCCACTTTGGTGAAACAAAACTTGTGGCTTCAACTACAGGCAACCCACAAGAAACTAACTTGCGGATCAATTTGACTTTGACTGATGTTGGGACAATTGTCTTCTCATTTTGTAACCCATCCCTGGGGCCAACTTCCACTATCTTCACGTATCTTGGTATGTCTCTGAAGAGCTACAGTATACAAAAGATTGTTGCTCAAAATCTATAACTAGCTAAACTGAGGCGAACATGGTGATAAAGGATAATAGACTAGAAATTACAAAAGGAAATTATAAAAATCCATTTGAGAAGAATGAAGAAGTTTTTTGTCAAATGAATCAAAAAATTCAGTTCGTGTTTGTAATGAAGTTATCTTTTACTGCGGTAATATCCAGCATGCAAACTAATAATATTGTGAGGAATTGGCAAAAATTAAGTTGGTTTGCAATGAAGTACCTTGAATTTTGGTCCTCCCATGTCGTTCTCATTGCAGTAGGAGTGACACTGGTAATTGGACAAGTAGCAGAGACTACCCATGGTTCCACACCTCCTACCTTGACTTGAAGTCCTTTGCAACGAGTTTCTCTTTTGTCTCCTCCATGTAATAGGCTCTTGTGGGTACTCTTCAAGATCTTCACTGAAAACAAAAACATTTACATGAGTGGATAAGTAATGAAATTTTTAATGCACGTACAGTCAACAAATCATTTGCCATTTCGTGTTTTTCCAACTGTATTCACTAAATCATCACATGTTAGGAATTGCTTTACAGATGAGTGCTGTAGCTTGGAGAATGAAGGTTGAGCCAGAGTTCTTTTGGAAAATTCACATTCATTCTAAAAACAATGCTTTTGATGTCAAAAAGTTTCTCAGGTTTGATAAAAGTAAATATCTATGCTCGAACCTTAATAGGTATAATTTCTAAATCAGCTATGACCAAATCATAAAGCTTTAATTCAGATATAATCTTGATAAATCTGGTTAACATCAAGACATGTCTGCTAAAACCAAGGTAGGCAACAAAGATTCATTGTTACCATGTACAGCAATTTTAATATCATCTAAATGAGAAGTACATGATGTAATACTGAGAATGCTGAAATTCTCATTCCGGTGAAAAAAAAAAAAAGCATAAACAAGGGAACTGACAATGCACAAGGACACGTCTAGAAGCAAACAAACAAATAATAACCATTCATCTAAATTTTCTAGGAGAAACAAAGAAAATACAGTTACTTGCAGCTATTAGATGAGCTGCAACTTCTCCCTTCAATCCAGCAGTTTCCCATTCCCATATCTTCTTCTATAGGCCTGCACGCACTGGATGAGAACCTATAACGCCAATCGATATTGCTCAAACTTGGCAACTTGTCAAGACCAAGGGGCTCCTCCAAACTCGACATTGTCGAAGTTAATGCGACTGAAAATGAAGAAAATAGCAACATTATTAGCCTATCAGTTCAATTAATTCCCACTTGTAAGGCATGTAGAAACTCTTAATATGTTCAACTATAATGCCATTACTTGATCCTCATAAACCAACGACTTAAACATAAAACAAACAGTAAGAATGCAAGTTGAAGAAGTATATAATATGTAATAGCTAACCGTCTTACATAAGCAGCACAATGTGCAACACCAAGCAAATAAGGGAAAATCAACCATGTTTATCAATTATCACCCTTGGAAAAGCATTAAACACATAACAATTTCACCAAGCTTGGAGAAGTCCCAACTTGAAATCCCAATCCGTTTGCTTTTTGACCCTTGGGGGATAAACCCCATGTCACCGACAATCTAAAATGAATCTCAATTTCCTCCAAGATGAAAACGAAAACACATATATCTCCAATTTTACCAAGAATATAAAGAAGCAAGAGAATCAATAACCAAGCAGCCAACTAGATCAAACTATTTGCACTAAAAAAACCCTCTTGTCCCATAAAATGCAGAATTTACTGAACCATGGTGTCAGTTTCCTCATCAAAGAAGATGATCAAACGAGCAAGGACAAAAATTAAATCAAATAAGGCAAGAAAAACAAACCCATACATAAAATTAACAAAAAGAAATTGTGGGTTTCTGAAATTGGAAACAGAAAATCTTGAAATCCCCTCTTTTTGTTCCTCGAGTCTCCAAGATTTCCGCTATTTGGGAATGGGGATTCAGAGGTTTAGGACTTGTAGTGAAACACGCAAGGAAAGAAGAAAAGGGGTGGTTGGTTGAGTATGCGGACAGAATAGTAAACAGGGCACCGCACAAACGTGACGGAGAATTCTGTATGCTGTACAATATATATACACACACACACACATACACATACACACTGTGTATGTGTGTGTGTGTGTGTGTGTGTGTGATTTTAACGTTGCCGGGTTGAGTTATGTTCGAGAAGTAATTTTCGTGTTTGGTGCGGACATTAATTCAATCGCCAGCGCTACCATTCTAGGAGGAGAGAGAGAGAGAATGGTGGGAAAGGGTGGTAGGTAGTTTTCAGTTGGCAGTTGGTCAATTGCCTCACTTAATCCATTTTTTTTTTTTTTTTGAGAGTTTTTAAGAAATTGGGAAATAATAGGTAGTTCCGTAAATTTTTTATTTATTTGAGTTCTCAAATTTTTGCGGCTTATTGGGAAATGACTAATTAAATTTTGACATCCACTAATATTTGGGGGGGGGGGGGGGGGGGGGGGGTTTATCTTTTCAATTATTAGAAATTGATTATAATAGTCATTTTAACTTGAAATTTTGTATTTTCTCATTTTCTTTTTTTTGTTTTTTTAGTTTTTTTTGTTGAATAATAGACTTTAGAGAAAGAGAACAAAAAAGTTTAATTTTGGAATATCACGCATGTTTTCTTTTTGTTATCTATAACATTTAATAAAATGTGGAACCCTATAACTTTCTTTTGATTCGTTTAATTGAGACTTCTCAAAGTATACTTACTAAAATATAACTACTCTTCTGTCGATGAGGCCTTAGCTTCGTTAATTGAGCTATATGAGTTCAATTCTCTATCAATGCATGTGCGAGTCTTTATTTCTACTTTAATTATAATTTATTGTTCTACTTTTGTAGTAGTTTGTTCGTTTATTTATTATAGAGTTGTTTCATTTGTAAATAATATAGTTTGGAATATGATATAATAATCTGTTTTGTACTACACAAGTTATTGATATATTTGAATGATATGTACTCTAAAGAAAAAAAGAAATATTTAACTACTCTTCTTGCTCCTCTTTCCACTCTCCAACAACGTGTTTTCTTTCTTTCTTTTTTTCTCCTTTTCTATTCTCGCCTTTCACATTTTTCTTTTCAATTTTCTTTTTCAACAACATGGACGAGTGAGAGAAAGACAGAGTGAAACGAACGTGATAGGGGACAGATAAAATAAAAGAAAAGAAAAATGAAAAATGACAAACTAAAAAACATTGACAGACCAAAGAAAATTATTAAATGATGATCTCTTTTTATATCGTGGAATAGTATAGACAGTACAAATATATAATAACATAGATAGCATAGATTTTAAATTAATTTTATACTTATTATAAATTGAATAAGATATTTTTAATAGTTTTAAAAAATATATTCATATGAAATACACTACTAACATTAAAACATAAAATTAAATTGTATTGTATTTCTATTTTACACACAAATTAAATATCATTGGTTTGCTGATTGCAAATGTCATGAATGCCAGTAAATAACAGCTAACCAATTGTAATCTAATTAGTTAACCCGTAACTATTTTTATTATTCCTATTCATATTTATAATCGAACCGTTATAATAACCACATTGACATCTTGGTCTAACTTGAATTCTAAGTTTTCTCACTCTATTTCTTAAGCTTTTGAGTTTTTTTTAGATACTACTCCAATTAAGAATAATTCACAAACTATTACTTCCTCAAAAATATGTTCTATATTATTATTATTTACATTGCCATGAAGGCAAAAAATATTATAATTAGGACTTTTTTTTTTTCCTTTTCTCCTACTTTACAAGCCCATGCGTATTTACGAATTGGAATTTCTTATTTTTTCCGGTTGCATTTATACGAATTTATCAGATTTTCATATATTTTTGCTTCATACCAATTTCTACAACCAAGTATTGTATCCCAAAAAAAAAAAAAAATACCCCACAACCAAGTAGCATATCATTTTGAATTTTTACTTATTTTTTCATCATTAATTACTCCAGACTTTGTACAATAGTAAGGTGAGAACCAATAAATAAATTTTTTATTTTTTATTTATATCAATAATTTACTAAGATATTATAAAATAAAATTTTCATTTATTTTGCAAAATTTTTACACTTCTGATTAAACTATATGAATTTAGTTAATACTGTTTCTTAGGCAATTAATTTTGATTTCTTAGTCTATTTGATTTTGAAAAGAGTATTATTGTCAAGGATTCACTATGGTGAGTAATGTTTATGATGATTGTTTTTAATTTCCCAATAATCACACAAACTGATTTAGTTTTTGCTCCTACTTTGTTCATAAATCTTTAAATTTATCATCACTCTGTTTTTTTTTTCCGTCTTTTGCTATTAAAGAAGGGCGAAAGTAACACTTTTTGTACTATAATTACACTTTCAAGCAATAAAAAGTTAAATCTCAAGATAAAATTTATAACAATAGTTTTGCTTATATACGATACAATTAATCAATAGCGCCTTATTATTTAAAAATAATAAAATTTTAAATTCTTGTCATAATTTTATGATTATTCGACTATTTGATGTTTAGACTAAGTGTTAAGAATATAATAATGGTTAAAAAAAAATAAAAAGGATATCTTAAAATAGAAATAACCAAAAAGAAAAAAGACTAGCAAGAACTTAGAAAAGATAGGAAAAATAAATTGGACTCTCATGGACTTATAAAGTAGAGGAAAAGCAAAAAAAAAAAAAAAAAAAAAGAAACAAACAAAGAAAGAAAATTCCAACTAATAAATTTTTGCCTACATTGCAATGTTTGTGGCACTATGAGTAATAATATGGAAAATATTTTTGAGGGAGTAATAATTTGGAAATTATTTTAAGTTGGAGTAATATTTTGAAGAAAAAAAACTCTTATTTCTCAATTTTTTAAATCATAATTTTTTATTTTATTTTTAATTTATCCTTTTTTCCTTGTTATAAATTCAATAAATATAAAAAATATATACCCATATAAAAAACTTTAGGAATATTTAGTTATAATTAATACTATCAAAATTTGAATCTATAATTCAATCACATTTTCTTTTGATCTTACACGAACCAATTGTATCTCACTACTAGTTATAAATAACCTTTCTGCCCTTTTCCTTTTTTTTTTTTTTTTTTTTGGTGACTTTCTCATTTATTTAAGTTTAACTTTCAAGGTTGGGGTTTTGATGCCGAGAATATTACAACATTAATTAATTGTGAATAAAATATAACTAAAAGTTAAACCACTCCCCCTTTTGTGATTTGTATTTTCTTGAGTAATGAGTCGTGGTATGACATCACCACGCCGGCTCACGGGATGCTGTTTATTTGAACAATACTTGAAATTATATTTTCAATCGTTGAAACGAGTATTTGTATAATAGTATTATAATTTTATTTATAATTTTGAATATTATTATAACCAAATCCTACAATTAAAAATATCAATTAGAATTATCGAATTGAATAGTATGAAATTTTCTCACTCCGCTGTCTTTGTCTCTTCTTTCCAACATTTGTAGTGCAATTTAAGATAAAAAAAAAATGTGAGGATTAGTTAGGTGGTCTAGGTCTTGTTCAAAATATTTGTGGTCGAGGACTCCAAAGTCCATTGGGAAAAAACTCCAAAAGGAAAGTTGGTTGAAAGTTTCGTTTCAATTTAGCTATTAAAAAACAAAAGAATAGTGAGTAAACTATTAATTAAATTGTGCCAATTGCATTATCAATAACATGTGTGATGATGTATCTTACAAGATGTGAGAGAGGAATTATACCTTATAAGCTTGTCAAGTTCTTACACTCCTTCTGATATGGGATAAAAATATGGTATTATTATAAGCTCTCCAGTCGAGGGACTTAAAAAGAGGCATAGGGCTATTGTTTCCATAGATGGCGCCATTTGATGATGACCAAATTCGTCGCCAAACACGGAGGATTGGTCCTGCTAGATATTATCCGGGACTTTGAGATGGTGGAATTTTGTCATTTGATGAAAAAATATCTCGCAAGGTGTGAAGGAGATATTGTAGCTTATAAACTTGTAAAGTCCTTAGACTCCTTTGGATGCAAGACAAAAATATGATATCATTAATGTGTAAGGTCTTAAATGATAGAGCTGAGATTCCAAAAGTTCTATAATTTTTTTTTTTTTTTGATCTTAATCACCCAGTTCCGATTCATTGGTCGACTAATCCGAATCGGCTACTGCAAAGGCCCATTATGGGGCGACCCTTCCAACCCAATTGCTCCATTCACAATACTAATATTCGAATTTTGGACGTTGTTTAAGAAATCAAACGTTTTATCCTACTAGACCAACTGATACTTGGTCCAAAAGTTCTATAATGTGTGGCACATGTTTTGTTAATTTTATATATTTAACTAGATATTGATTTTATTACGATGTACAATGACTAATGAGGTTGTTGAATGCCTTAGAAATAAAATATTTGTTAGTCCAAAATATCAAATATGCTTACTATGAGGACTCTTCAATTATAAATAGTATAGATGAATACTAAAAAGAAAATCGAAGTTGTAGGAGAAAAGAACAAAAAGAGAGTTGTTTGAAAGAGTAATTTTGATTTAACTTTTAAAAACCAAAACTAAAGAAATCATATCTTCAAATATTGAGGAAAAAAGGAGCGCAATCTTATTAGATCATGCTTGTTGCATTATCATTAACATGTGAATCTTATTTACTTAATAGAGCTAGAGACTTTCTAGCCAATCAATAATTTGTGTTTCATATATTTAAATTTAATATATTTAAGTCCACATTGATTGACACTACCAGGTACGGAGCCAAAGAAGGACTATTTTGCCGCCGCTGCGCCGCCACCCCCCCCCCCCCCCACCCACCCAACCAAATTATAAAAATCTCTTTAATATTTTAAATAAAATTGACCTTGTCCATTAAAAAAAATTTTTGACTCCGTCCTTGAATGCGACTCTCTATAATCTATACTATTGTATCAAAGTCAAGGGCTCTTTGCCATTATCAAATCATTGAAAACAAACTCCAAAAGGAAAGTTGTTTGAAAATAATCGTTATAATTTAACTATTATAAATATTAAAAAAAACAAAAAGAAACTTGTAATTAAAAATTGTGCAGATTATTAATAACACGTAAGGTTTTCTATGTATAGTGAGCATAAAGAGAACTATTCTGTCGCCTTTTACTAAAGAATATTGTATGTTCGCGGCAGTCAAGCGACATACATTTATTTTTGGTGGGCAATCTAATTAAATTTAAATCAATATCTTCCAAATGGAGCTTCTAGAATCTCTTGGGTGGACCTTGGAAATTCACAAATTTAATGGAATGGGTCCTAGCAATCACGCTAGTTCACAAAAATTCAAATATGAAAATTGAGGCTACGAATTTGCGTATCTAAATAAATTCTGGTTCCATGTATGGAAACCACAAGTATATCCACCCCCACCCAGATATGTAGGGTTAAGATGTCACTATTGCCATCATGTACTATAGACAACACCAAGGGTAACTCTCATCATGTAAATAAATTTGACTCCAATTTGTATCAAAAAAGTAACAGCACAATTAAATTGGTGGCATGATATAAGTGAAAGTGCCGTTGCGAGCATGAATTTGCTTTTAGTTTCATTTTGAAGGTTATATATTATGATAAATATTAGTAGTAGAGTCACGTATAGTTTATATGGTTAGATCATATATGTGACTAAATTTGAATGATTATCTTAATAGTCTTTTAGTTCTTTATTTGATCGTTCATCAGTGCACTTTTAGATTTTTTTTTCTAATTTAATTATATGTATTATAGATAGTCTATAGTTGGTTAAGTGCACCACTTACCCTGTTGTCTCGTCTCTGCCACTGATAATTATAAGAAGAGAAATGGTTTTTGAGCTAAGATAAATAATAGGTCACGGACAGAGTTCGAATCTTGGTATTGTGAATGGAACAATTGGATTGGGATGATCACCACTACAATGGGTCTCTGCAGTACCCAATCCAAATTAACTAGCTAATGAGTCAGAACCGGGTGGTTAAGACCAAAAAAATAATAACAATAATAATCAATTAGACCGAATCATGGCCAATAAAATCATAGGTTAAGGACAGATGCAACAAAACAATGTGTCGGGCACCAAAGTATGTATAGATATAAATGGACCTATCAAAGTTTGTTCATACTTCAAATTTCAAACCGGCCAAATTAAGAAACTAAAACAGGTTGAGCAGATTTGATTATATGACATTAATATATATATATATATATATATATATATATATATATGACATGAGTCAATAGCTGACGTGCTTTAAAATATAATGCTTCAATACTTGGGTTAACTGCACTCATATTTATAGTGTAATTACCAACAATTTCCCTCAAACTTTCATAATTGTCAATACCTTCCTTCTAACTTTATTTTGTATAGAAACTCAAATGAAAATTGTTAAGTGACCATTATTTATACCCTTGGGTGTCTTCGTTATATTTTTATTCGTAAGGGGTGTATTTACAATATTTTTAAATTATATAACTCTCTAATGTTTATATTTTGTGCTTTGCAGGGTTTATTGCAATTTTGGTCCCATAAGTATGTTTTTGTTCAATTTTGATTTTAAACCTATTTATTTCAATGTTCTCAATTTTGGTTCCATACGTTTCAAATTTTCTTAATTTTGAGACTTTTCTGAAATTCTGTCTTATCTTTAACGACAAAGGCATGCGCCCTTCACATGGCCGCTAAGTTTTCAATGCACTTGGCCATTGAAGATTAGACGGAATTTTAAAAAAATCCCAAAATTGCAAAAATTTGAAACGTACGAGACCATAATGAGAACATTGAAACGAATGGAATCAAAATTGAACAAATGCATACCTATGAGACCAAAATTGCAATAAACCCTATTTTGTAGAATGGTGCTAATATAAAGTGTCATCCGAAAAATAAGGAAAAATGTTATGATTATCGAAAGCGCGGATGGTAATTGTTTTGATTTTTTAATTTGAAATGCCATGAAAGGTAATTGTTATGTAAGCTTAATCGCATTGGAAATAATTGTTATATGGCTAATTATTCAATTCACAATAGCTAATTCTCAACGAATAAAAATTTTATTAAAATAAAACGACATTGCTCTTTGAATATATGCTAAATTAACACATAACATTGCAAAAAGAATTAAAAGTTGAAGTAACATAAAATTGCCGGTTTTACTAAGGTTGGCATCAACAATTCATTTTAACTTTACTTCATTAAATTTCATAGCCACTTGAAAAATAAAGGCTGTAATAATATATGATAAATTATAGTCTCTGTGATAATGTTTTTTGAGCAATTCACTATGATTTTTTTTTTTTTTTTGGTATTACATATGCTCTACATAGAGTTTGGTTTTACAGATAAGGTGAAAACCTAAAACGCCCTTCAAAATTGCGATCTTTTACCGCATTTTTGCTCTTGCGAAAAGCACACCTGCTGACAGACCTGCATTAGAAATTCAGGACCATTTAGCAGCAAGCTTTATGTTCATCCCAAGTACAGCACAGTTTATAGAAATTTACCGAATAATATGCTCGCCGAATTCTCCAAACTTGTCGGGACTGTTGAAAAGGAGTATACCGGCTACAGAAAGAGGTATTTTGTTTAGTGATCCGACGAGGCTGCATGATTGCAAAAACTATTAGCAAGCGAGCTAAGTGAAACCCAGAGGAAACCGGGAAATTAGATTAATTACACCGTCCTCCCTTATAACTATGTGTAATTACACAAAATACCCCTCTTAACTTTACAAATTACAAAAAAAAACCCCTATGACCGTCGAAACTTGATCAAAACTGACTAATTTATCAAGAAGTTTGCATGGCATCATCTACATTAGAGCAACTGGAAAAGTTCAAGATACGAAAAATGATATTATTTAACTATGTGGAATAACCGATGGAAGGGACTAACAATAAGGTGGAGATGAGTTTTACCCTCCGTTTGGTTCATGAATTTTGATAAGGAAAATAGGATTGAAAATTTTTTTTTTGCTTTAACTGATAGTACTTTTTGTTTTCATTTTTGATCTTTTTCATGTTCTTTCTATTTTTCCTCACCATCCTCACCAAAATTCTTATTCCAAACGTAGTGTTGAGGGAGGTATGTATAATTTTGAAACTAAGGGCAAAGGACGCCTCAAATACAAGGTAGTCCATGATATCGTATTATGTTTCATTTCCTTTACGAACCAGATGGCGAATGCAAAAACCGAAATATAATAATACTTCTTTAGCTACTAAGAAGGCAGATAAACAGAAAGCTCCCAAAATTTACCTGTACGTAGTAGCCCCCGTTTGATGGAGAAACCACATGGACGTGAAGCTGATTGCCAAACCCAAGAATCCACTAAATGTCATCACCAGCCAGAAGCTAGGCAACTTCAAAAGCGGTCTACCATTTGGAATGAATAAATCAAGGTCAGAACAGAAGATCAAAATTATTTTTTCCATAGCTCACCGTTAAACAACTAAAAATCAACATCTGGATATCGTTTCTGTACGTGTATCTCCAAATTAGGTGAATAAGATATGCTCGACTAGTAAGATGAATCACTTGCTAGAGACACAAAGCAGAAGTTCGAATTCTGATATGGTAAATTATTACTCACGTCTGTGCAAGATAATCAACCTCATTCAAGACAAATATCAGCAAAATGCCTAGGGGCAGTGAAAGGGTATTGTTTAGCATGACCATGGAGAACTCATTCAAGTCTCCAGATTTAGTTACTTGCTTTGCAGTATCCATGACCCTACGCAACGTCAACTGCACCACAAGAAGATAGTAAAACATCCACAGAATACAGAGAAAAATATATTACTTAAAATTTGAAGAATATCTAGAATAAGCATACGTACACAAACTATAAAAATGATTATCATCACGAATTGACATAAAATAATAGAACTGCTTACAGAATATGATGCTGTGAAGAAACAATTGATGAATTGCCATGTATATCCAAGGGCATGGAATGAAAGATCCGTAATTCCTCCTGATATTGCTGAAATTATCTGCATAGCATGAATGCGCAACTTTACAAACTTGATTGAATATTCCAACTTAACTGAGGTGTCATCGATTCATATCTTTGCTATATGACATACCATTAGGAAGAGAGCTGCCCAAACTCTGTTGTCATGGTGCTTTTTGAATAGATACATTTCACCAACAGCAGTTATTACGTTGGTTACGTTCTTCAGAACTGTGACCATAGCAACATTTATGTATTTTAGACTGCAATACACATGAATAGTGTGTTAGGCACCATTTTGCAGAAGGATAAGGAAAACATGAAGGAGTCAACAATGAAACATATAACATCTCTTGGGGGCACTCTTGAAAAACTCTAATTATTTTGGAATTTGGGTAACATTTGATAGAACAAAGTGAATCCACAAGGAACGGGTAGAGATCAGTCTATGAATACAAATTCCAGCCAAAGTAAAGAAAATCGTCTTCTTTGTACTATGGAAGAAAACAGTTGATTACTTATAAAAAGAAAAAATAAAATAAAGCAGTTGATTCAGATAAATCAAGTGATGCTTTTTTTAGGAAAGAAGTTTTTATCATTTTCCATCAACAAATTGGAAACATTATGAAAACCAGAAACTGATACAGAACTTGAAGTGGAAATATATGGCCAATTAAACAGTAGTAATTTCAGATGAATACCAAATCTTGTTCAAGGGGTTCAAGTGGGTAAACTTAGCATACATATAGCGCAATACAAAATTGCACAGTCATTCATTGACCAACACGTGCCAAATTATTTTTTTCACACATCGAACAAGGAAAAAATCATAACAACAAAGATTGCAGTATGTGAATGTAAATCAACACAAAGGAAGCATCAAAATAAAAAGTCATTATAAGCCAATGATAACAAATTTAAAGGTTGAAGTTTTACAACAGGACAACTACTTGACATGATACAACTTAAATTAAAGTAAACAGATGAATGAAACAGAGTACCTAAACATACTTGTGACTAGCATCCCCACAAATATAATATTGACGGGCAACCAGACCTTGATTAGTCTCCATGTAAGTGGCTCAGTGGTAACTATGCCAAGGAAATTCAAGATAGAAACAATAACTACTGAGATGAAGTTCTGCAAGCATGAGCGACAACTTATCAGTCCATAGGAAATAGAAGATTACTTCAAATCATGTGAACTATAGGAAAAGTAAGCATAATGCACCTACGGCTGAACATTTATTGAGGATGTTACATAGAAGGTAACCTGGTAGAGCATCAAAGATATCCCAGCATTCAAGTCATAACTGGAGAGGACATACTTGTTAACTAGTATCATGCTGCAAGAGGAAAAGCAATATGCAAGGCCAGATAATAAGGCCTGATTGCGAAATGTAAATGCTCTTTTACTTCGCAGGGCCTTTTCTTTAACTTTCTGTGATATCCCACTCTCAATATCAATCTCATGATTATTACCATGAGTTTTCATCCCAAAAGATCTGCAAAGAACAAAACAAGAATGAATAATTACTATTAGGCCAATAAATGACGACAATCACAGTCACATCTGCACAAACTTAAATGGTTCAATTGAAAAAAAAAAGGCAAAAACTTTCCAAAGTGCAAACCATTTTCCAAAATTGAAGAATCAAAAGAAAATATCTTATAAAATTAATTGAAAGCTAAAACAAGAAGTCAAAATGGTTATTTCTGCTAGGGACCTAATTTCCATCAATTTAATCGTCATGTGAGAATTCAAACCTTAACATTTTATAAGTAAATCAGTTAAAACTCTCGAGGTATGAAGCAAGAACAATATCCCAATTGATTGCTGGCATCAATTTCTTCACATAAACTCGCTTTCTCAATTTCTAAACATGGTGGCATTCTGTTCTATTTGTCTGATGTGTCTTGACAAGAAATGGAACAGTCACAGTATCCTCTATCATTTTGACTCTTGGGCTTAAAGATCCTTTTGACATATGAAAGAGAATTTAGGGCCTATTCAGCTAAACTTCCCAATTTGTTCATAGGCATTTTGTGTTCTTGAAAGCCATTTCTGAAAATGAGTAAGTGTTTTAAGATGGTGGAATCATATGCCAGCAAAGCATTTGTATCCAAGAATTAGCATAGACATCAGATTTCATATAAATTGCTATTTTCTCTAAAAATCACTCAAATTGGTTGTGATCCTGAGGCAAAATTTAACTCAGGTTAAGTCATATTAGTTTGATGACCAAGGTTCTGCATTAATAGCAGAAACTTAGCAGAAACTTAATTCATCAGCTCCACCAACTTCAAACTTTCAACTTAGCAAAAATTTCCACCAATTTCATTGAAGTCTTATGCAACCGAAGATAGATCAAGAAGTACTGAGATAGAAAAATGAGTCTACAAGGATATATCAGAACCATACTTCAGGGATTCTCAAAATTCTAGCAAAATGCACTGTTGAAGAAGATAATTACCATTACATATAGACAGCATCAAGTATGAACATCTTTTGAAACTCTACCAACAGTAATGAATGCTTAAATATAGTCAACTAACAAGAAAGAAATATTTGAGCAACAAAATTACGCACTAGATATGCGCAAGTGTCTGGTCACTGTGAAAGCTAACTCGCGTAATTGCAGATATATACTCGTTAAGGCAATCAAACGAAAGGCCTCACATTCAAAAAAATAAAAAACAAAAAATATTGCAACAGTGAAAGCAACACGAAATAGGAAACACCTGTTGCTCGTTTCTCTTCTAACTGGACTAGAGACCTGATCGACCAGCCCGTGTAGCTGATTATTTTTCAAGCCTCTTTCACCAATTGGGGAATATTGACCAATATCCCCATTTAGATTTCTCTCCAAAATAGGATCAGAAAAATGCAGAGGATCGCCTTTTGATAATGCTCTACGGTAGCAATAATTATTGTGGTATCAGTAGCGGATAATAATTGTCAACTATAATATCACTAGTTCAAAGGGGGAGGGAGAACTCATTAACATTGAACGCTATGGCCAGTTCAGGGAATCATCGTGAAACGAATCAAAAGTTGTCTCCATTATTAAGGTCAAAACAGGAAGGATATGCAACAGTCCCAAAAATAATGAGACTCCATCAACTGGTTTCCATATAACATGACCAAGAAAACTGAAACTAGACTGAAAATCCCAATTATTCAGTACCCAACACGGTTGCGCAAAAAAAGCCTTTCATGGATATTTTATGAAGAATTTTTGGGACAAAGAATATACAAGGAAGGATCATACATCATTTTCCAAGAAAATAAAATCGAGGCCAGAAAGGAGGCCTTCTAGAATTAAATATTCATATTATACTGTAATAAGCATACCCCATAATTTCAAAACCTCATATGTAACAAATTATAATGCTCATATCATTCTATCATAAGCATACAACCATTGCACAACGTCATGTGGAACATACTAAGACGAAGACAAGCTGATTTTTCAACTCATCAACCAATGTCTGCCCCCTCTGTTCATGAAGGTGTTTGCAGCTTCATTCACAAAGAAAATTGAGAAAAAGAAAAAAAATGCTCAGAATTCAAAAGACTGGTGCTTATCACTTAAAATAATCGAAAATGTTCAATCTTTAGTCCCAATACATTCATGAAACATACGCAGCACAAGTTCCCTGAGCTTACACATCTATTAGTGCAGCAAAATTGGTAAAATTATCAAATAAAACCCAAAAACCTGGATTCCCATCTTGCTTTAATCTTGTTAAACAATTCCATCCCGGAGAACAAGAAAAGAGACAAAATTCCCATCTCAAAGCACGCTACAGGCGAAGAGAAAGATGGCTACGAGTAAGTTACCTTGGAGACATTTACAATGTGCATACACAAACACACACAAGTGCTTGTAATTTTCCCGCTTTGTGATTGGGATTGAATCTTCCGACTCAGAAGCTACTTCATGTAGAATGAAGGTTGAGTACAAATATCAGAGAGAGAGAGAGAGAGAGAGAGAAAGAGAAAGAGACTCAAAAGTGAATAAACAATTGGAAACTTTTAACGTAACAGCGAAGCTGCATTTTTTATGAAATAATTTCTAAATTTGTTTGAAAACCGAAAAGCACTTTTTAACTTGAACTTCTGCAAATTTGAAAAGTGCTTTTTTAGGCTTCAATCCGGGTGAAATATAACGTGGTATAGTACTCTTTTCGTGTATGTTAAGGCCAAGACGGTTATGAAACAAAAACCCTTTTCTTAAAAAATTCGTCCTTTTGCTACTAAAGTTACGGATTCTGTTTATTCAAGAACCATAAATATGTTCTTTTAAAAAAAAAAAAAAGAAAAGATTCTTTGTAATTTTTTTGACGAAAAATTCAAAATTCATTACCATATAGGGATGAAGTTAGTATATTTGCTATTTAAATAAAATTTTTTCCATTATGTACACATACCACCTAACATCCTTTGACAAGATTTGAACTCCAACAATAAACTTCTCAGGCCTCTAAGTAGAGGTGTTCGTTTGATTAAAACTAAATCGAATTTTTGATTAATCAAAAATTTTGATTTTTGGAAACCTAAATCAAAAACCAAAAGAAGGTTTTGTTGGGTTTTAACCGAAAGTTTTAGTTTGGTTTGTGGTTAAAACCAAAAAACCAAGCTTATTTACAAAAGTTGAAAAAAGAAAGAAAAAAACTTGGAAAAACTGAAAAATCAAATTGGAAAAAATAAAATAAAATTGTTGCTTCTCAAATTAAGCTAAAATTTTCATCTGTATGTTGATGAATTTATTTACTAGTAAGTGAGGCTTGTGTAAGGATCTCCAAATCTTTCCAGGGATTGCTAAGTATGTATATTTAGTGTTTCTCAATTTTTTGTACCTAACAAACATTATCATCTACAGTATCTTTCTTTGTCCCCTATTCCCCATTAAACTTTTCTTAAAAGAACCGGTTTTGGAGTAAGGGATAATAGTCTTGTCGGCGTAAGGGAAGTTAGTTCAACCGTTGGCGGAGGGGTTAGAAAGGGATCGGCCTTTGCTTTCGGGGAATGTCAAACTTCCTTCCCCAAAGGACACGGATTTAGCTGAGATCGATCAAGCCCTAGAGTATGGGCGGGTGTCGGATAAAGAGAAAGAAGGTTTCAGGGACCAATGTGTAACTCCTTTTTTGAGAGAGGGTCTTTAGGGCAACAAATGAGGGAGTAGGTTGAAGAAGGCCTTTTTCAGAGGACAACACAAACTTAACTCCGAAGAGAGTATGGGTCAGGAGGGAAACTAACTAAAACAATGGCAAAGGCTTCCCCCATTGTTGGAACTACTTAGACCATTGGAAGGCTTATCGGATTAGGCAACTAAAGAGTGCAAGACACAAAGTCAACGGTTTATAGAATGTGGAATGGATAAAGAAAAGAGGTCGACTAGGGCACCAACAAAGGGACAAAGAGAGCCCAAAGGATTAAATATTTACTTAATTTTGCAAGGACTATAGCCTTCAAAAGGAATAAATAAACTTATGACAGCAGGAGCAATGGCGATTCGAACAGAGGAGAGGAAGAATGAACCTAGGTGAGAGTCAAGAGCTAAAAGAAGACAGAGAGAGTTTAGAGAGAGAGGTCATCGGTCATTCGGTTTTCAGTTTGAACCAATTTTTTTGGTTTTTAATTGATGAAAAAATCGAAAATCGAAATTTCACAAAAACTAAAATTTTTTGATTCGATTTGATAATTTGATTTTCGATATTTTTGAACATTCATTCTTCCAAGATTTGAACCCCTAATGATAAAGTCATATGTCTCTAAAGATGCGGTACACATCTATTAAACTAAAGAACAACCAACACAATTTGAATCAATTTGAAATTGGAACTTTTCTAAAAAAGACAATATGGTTGCTTTTGCAATTAGGTATATCAAATAACTTGTTGAAGCACGAATTTTGGTGGTATACTCATTCTTTGGATACCGGTTTCATTAAATGGTGTGTGATTGATTGTGAGAATATTCTCATCAGTTCACCTTGATTCTACATTAATTCCCATATGCTTTTTGAGGTTTTAACTCTATGCTAATAATGCATCTTTAACAAATAAAGTTTGGCATATGTATGAAACAAATAGGAGAAAGAAATAAATCAATAAAATATGTATTACACACTTTCTTGTACTTCTTGCACTTATACCTTCACTTTTCACCTGAACCAACATGTATCATACTTTGAGAGACTCAATTGTTTCACTACCTCAATAAATATTTAGGATATTGGCATATTCGTGGTTTTCCCACTTCAACAACCAACATTCTTAGTTTGGACCCTCACTTATTAAAACAATTTGCACTTGAACAATAGTAACGAACTATGAATCTTAAGCATCAATTGACACCATCGGGCCAATATATGTGTACCCCAATTCCTTAATGATAAATTATTGTATTCATCAGTTGTAGGCTTTCTAAATGCATAAAACGGTTCATATTATATCACGTCCTTCATTCGCTTTTTTTAAAAAAAAGATTACCATACAAAATATTTCACAATTTGAACCATTTAATTCATATGTGAAGCCCCGCCACAGATTCATGCAAGAATTTTTGTACTCCTTAGCAAACTTAAAATTCCAAGAGGCACACAAGTGTCATAGAACAGAAATTAGAACACTAAGATACAACAACACATAAAAGGTTAAAGTGGGCCGCTTTATTTTGTTGGGCTCAAGTCTTGACCTGCATTTAGTTCAATTTATATTGAAAATTTTAGTGGCCTGCGTGCACAATTATTTATTTTTCGACCGATTGGAACCACATGCTATACCTTTTTTTTATTGCATTTATTGCATTTCATTAAGTTTGATGCTCGACACATGCATTTTGTGTATTTCAATTCGTGTACGTGTCATGTACTCACATTATGAATTATAAAGTAAAAATATAAAAAGTAAAACAAAAGATAAATACCCTTTTTAGGTAACATGAAGCATATTAAAATTGAGAGATAAATCGCCAATGAGGCCTAACTCAACTGACAAAGTTGAGGCCCCAAAATTCTAAAAGTCTTGGGTTTGATTCTCATCGATGAATGTGTGGACTTTATTTCTACCTTTATGGTAGTTTATTATCCTACTTTAATAGTAGCTTATTGTAATAATTTATCTATAGTTTGTGAATGATGTTGTTTGAAATATGATGTAATAGTATGATTTGTACTCAAAAAGTCTTTGATGTAATCCGATTATGTATTCAAAAAAAAATAAAATTGAGAGATAAATCCACTTTTGATTTTATAGGATTAAGGGTGAACCACATTTAGTTCTATAGAAATTTTAATTTTAAAATTAGTCTTCTAGAATTCAATTTTGGAATAATTTTAAGGAAAAATTACACTAACCACCCCTGAAGTTTGGCTAATTTACGAAAAATTCCCTACTTTTTTCAAAAATTACCAAAAACCCCCTAAGGTTTCAAAAATATTACAAACTTATTCGAATTTCTGAAAATACCCCTTCCCCTTTTTGGGTGATTTACATTGACCACGCTGAGATTAGGCTAATTTACGAGAAACCCCCTGTGGTTTCAAAAATTACCAAAAACCCCCTGAGGTTATACTAATATTACAACTAACACCTACTTAGGTTGACTTATCAACAATATTAATTCTTTTTTTTTTCCTCTGTAACATTGTTATCATAAAATTTTAATTTAATAGATTTGGAAAAAAAATTATGATTATGTGAAATGAGAAATATAAACATTGATTGAAATAAAAAATTAAAATTAAATAATGCACTTGAAAATTTTATTTAGCTTGAGGACTCTAACTCATTTCTCTTAAAATTTACTCCGTATTAGCGATAATATAACATACTTGATGTGTTGGTAGATACCTTTAATGCATTAAATTCAGAATATTTATTTGAATAAATAATCACATTTTTTTTTCAAATCTATTACATGAAAATTTTATGATAACAATATTATAGAGGGAAAAAAAAGATTTAATATTGTTAATAAGTCAACCTAAATAGGTGCTAGTTGTAATATTGGTATAATTTCGGGGGGGAGGGTTTGGTAATTTTTGAAACCATAGGGAGTTTCTCGTAAATTAACCAAATCTCAAGGTGGTCAGTGTAAATCACCCAAAAGAAGGGAAGGGGTATTTTCGGAAATTTGAATAAGTTTGTAATATTTTTGAAACCTTAGGGAGTTTTTGGTAATTTTTGAAAAAGTAGGAATTTTTCGTAAATTAACCAAACCTCAGGGATAGTCAGTGTAATTCGCCCTAATTTTAATCCCATTGATGATAAAATTCCATTTTTTGATAAAAAAAAATATAACGTGGTAGGTGAGATTGATGATTTGCTAATTTTAATTATAACAGGACAGGCAAAATTGATAATTTAATAATTTGATTAATGACATAACGTAAGGTACATAAAATATTAATATAAAATTCAAATTAAAAATTATTTTATGATAAAATTAATATATAAAAACTTAGATAAAATAAAAATTATATTATTTATATAAAAAATATTTAAAAATTAAAAAAAACCCAACCCCAGCCCCATTTTCTTTCCCAACCTAAAACCTAGCAGCCCACGCTCCCCCCCCCCCCAACCCTCTTCCTTCCTTCCTTCGTCCATCCCATGGCCCCACCCCCTCCCCCCGAGCCCCCTGTCTCCTTCCTTCACCCGCATGCCCCCCACCTCCCTCCTCCCTTGTGCCTCCTCCCCCGCACCCCTTGCCTTCTTTCTCCATCCTAGTGGCGCCCCCGCCTTCCTCCAACTCGGCGATAGCCCCAACCCCTGATCCTGCTCCCTCCTCCCTCCAACACTATCGCACCACACCCCCTTTCTCTCGAGATCTACCTTTCTTTTTCTCTCCCTCTCGATTTCTCTCGCTATCCCTCGATTGAGATCTTGATCTCTATCCTTTACCCTCCCTCTTGATCTCTCTATAACAGTGGGGGGGGGGGGGGACGATTTGGAGTTTCAGCTCTTTCTCACGATCTCTCTCTCTTGGCGGCAGCAAAGATGATGATGAGCGGTGATTTTTTTTGTGTATATACAATATAAGATTTGCATATATTTTGTGTGTGTGTATGTATTATGTATACATGTTTTGGGGGGTGGCATGGTGGTGGAGGAAGAAAGGAGGCAGATGTGGTGGCAGCCGGGGTGGGTGGGAGGTTGGGGGTTAGGGTTTTGACTTGGAAAGAAAATAAATATCGGTTTTTTTTTAAATGAAAAAAAATAATACACAGATAAATTTAAATATTTTTTATAAAAATAATATAATTTGCATTTTCTCAAATTTTTATATATAATTTCATTATATAATAATTTTTAATTTAAGTTTTATCACCATTAATATGTATTTATAATTTATAATTTAGGTTTTATATCATTAATATGTGCTTCGGTGTCCAATTTCCTCTAAAATGTACAGTAATTTCATCTAGTCATGTCATGTCACCGTCAACCTACACCATGTCATACTTAAAATTGTCAAATCATCAATCTCGCTTGCCACATCATATTTTTTTGCTGGAAAATTAAAACTTCTCATCGATAATGCACGGATACGGACACGGGGATACGGACACGACATAACGCGGACATGGCGACACAGAAAATCTCAAAATTTTAGAACACGATACAACTCTGACATGATTATTAAAAAATATTTATATTATATTATATATTTATAATTTATTAAATTAAAGTATGTGATAGATTAATAATAATATTCATAATTAAAACAAACACTTTTTAATTGGGTTATAAGATTTAAAGATTAAAAAAATTATTTATTATTTTCAGTGTTTCCACTAAATTTTTTAAAATTTTAAAAAGACTCCATTTAAACTTTATAATATATCAAAAGAGCCCCAATCGTGTCGGACATGTTGGATTTTTTTTCTTTTTTTTAATTTTCAGACAAGTTTTGCCATGTCGAACAAGTGTCGGGGCTATGTCGGAGCTGTGTCCTTATCCGACACTGCACGGAGTTATTTTTGGGTGTATGTGCATCATACTTCCCTTTAATGGGACTAAAATTATTCTAAAATCGAATCCTATAGTACTAATTTTGGAATTAAAATTTCTATAGGACTAAATATGGCCCATCCTTAATATTATGAGACCAAAAGTGGATTTATCTCTTAAAATTGGTGAGGCAAGAAATGTTACTTCTTTTTCCATGAAAGAATGGGCTTTGAGTTCAAATCCAAGTCAAAATTGTACTTAGAACAACAAAGTACTTACATGAGTCGGAAACACTCGGCAAATATGGTCCAATACGATTGAGTGCTATGGTTTTCACGAGACAATACTTTAGGTATCAAAGAAATTTGCATATGACTTCATTCTTGGCCTTGGAATCCACGTATGACTGTAACTGAGTTGAACTAACTTCAAGTTCAACTCAATTACAAGCTTCCAACTCGAGTTAGACTTGATTATAATAGGCGCAAAATCAAACTCGGGTTCCACGAGTCGATTTTTAAGAACTCAATCTCAAGGTTATAGCAAATAATTGAATTCAAATTTTAAAATCAACGCATGTATAAACAGTCTTAGTAATAATATCTTCCATATATTAATATCTAACAATGCTAAAAAATAGATTCTCTAAAATCCATAGGCAAAAGCTAGTTTTAAAAAGTTAATTATATTTAAGTAACATAACTCTGATCAATTACTCCTTCAATTCCAAATTATTAGTCTTATTAGGGGGTCTTTTTTGTTCAACAATACTTATCATTTTAAAAAGTCCAAGAGAACATTTTATTTTATGTTCCAAATTTACCCTTATTATTATTCACTAAAACTCATTAATATTTTGATATAATTTCCTAAGAAAAAGGGCATTTTGTCAAACCATTGTAAATTTAGTTAAAAAGAAAGTTATTAATTATCTTAATTGATCAGTGTGCAAAAATCTTAAACCACAAAATAATTTGAGATTGAGGGAGTACTAATAGGTTACGCCATGGTACATGGAAAGAAGTGGGATCAAATGGCCCCACTCACTTTTATTAATTAATATATTTATATGTAATATTTTACTTTATGTGTTAATTAATAACTTATAATTGTGGCCTGATGAATAAAAAGTCTAACTTTTAATTAGACGATTGTGGGTTCAAGTCTCGTCGGGCCTGACCTTTCTCCTTGCTTGTCAAAAAATGTAATAATTGTAGCACTTTGACCCCATATTGGAGTTATAAATAATTACAATTGACCCACCGACTAAAATTGAGTTAAAATACTTTCAAGTGAGGATTAAAATCATATGCAAACTTTTCTTCTCTTTCGGCAATTTTTTAAGATCTTGTTCGATCATTTAATTAAAGTGGCGGTTCAGCACCTCGTCCCTTAAGCATGAGGTCGGGGGTTCGATCCCTACCCATGTGAATGGAGCAAACCATTTGACCAGTCCCCTACCGCTTAGTGCGCTGACAGTAGGAACGGGGGATTAGTCCTTTGGCTGTCGGCCGGAGTGATACCCTGAGAAACCTAAAATTTTTTTTAACTAAAGTAGCTATTGCAACCGTTGAGAAGGCATTTTCAACAATGAAAAGATTATCAAGTTTTCTTTAAATCTGAAAAAAAAATTATTAAAGATAATTGTAATAAAAACATTGAATTAAAATATTAATTTCTAATAATATTTTTTATTCAGCGTAATTAGTTAATTTTTCACCACAGTGACTAATATTTATGGAGTGGTCATTTGAAGTATTA
The DNA here is from genome assembly GCA_026212405.1 of Petrea volubilis. Taxonomy (NCBI): domain Eukaryota; kingdom Viridiplantae; phylum Streptophyta; class Magnoliopsida; order Lamiales; family Verbenaceae; genus Petrea; species Petrea volubilis. The sequence continues at coordinate 15,370,701 of CM047886.1, forward strand.
AATATTACAATTAAATAAAAAAAAAATCTAAGAGAAACCTGTCCTAAACATCACCAACTGTTTGGTTTAAAACTTTAAATGCATACCCAACACATGTCAAGATCTTGAAAAATCACAATCAAATGGATGGTGATCACGAGTTTTAAGGTTAGCTAGTGACCTCTTATCACGGGTCAATTTTGAACTCGACTCGTCAATTAGCACGCAATTATCTACTAATTAAACACAACTTATCTTAAGGCTCAATCATTTGTCGGGACGATGTTAGGTTTTTTGTCTGCCGATCTTGTACTTTACTGACATAAATTCGACAAAATTAAGGAAGTAAGACGTGGCCATATTGCTTAAACTTGTGTTAAGATTAATCAAGGAATTAAAAGGTGGGAATTGCCTAAATTCGGAATATGTTTTGGAAAAATACAAGCCTAGGTATCAAGAGAGCACATGTCTAATTTGCAAATTCTTGTAACCATAGGAGACAAACATAAGGTCATATACCATGCGGGAAAGAAACATATGGTAGAATCCAAGGGACGTGTATCACAGAGCAAAATAATAATAATAATAATAATAATAATAATAATAATAATAATAATAATGAAGGTTAGCTCACGAAAAATTATAAATATCTTCCTAATTTTTGGCATGCAATCTGCAGCGCAAATTGCACGGCTAGGGATTATTTGTAATACGAAACATAACACTAAGAAGATATTTATAATTTCTCCTATCATAAGAAGTTTTATGCAGGTGGAATTAACCCACTAAAAAAATGTATCTCTTTCAATAACAAACCAATACATAATCTAGTTTATGTGATGGATTTTGTCTATAACAATTCTATTATTAAATATATTGTTACTAATTACGTCATTAGTTCTGTTTACATGAAATTCTACTAGTATTTCATCACAAATATCTTAAATTTCTAATAGAGTCTTTCTGTCACAAATTTTTCTTCTAATACGTGACTCACCACACTAAAATATACAAAATTCAATTGACACTATCCCCTAAGAAGAGAAATTTTGATGAAAATTCTCTAGGCCACACCCCACTTGTGAAAATGATGTTTACTTTTGAATACTTTTTGGCTGCTAATTGTTTAAGACATATACAAGTATATATTTTTCTTCTTTTGTATGTTTGATTCTTGCTTTGAAGACTATTTTACAAGTAGATTATCATACATGTGAGTTGGGCAATCCTTAAATTCAGGACTAAAAACGCACCACAATCAACACAAACTTTTTGGCAAATCACACCCAAAGAAAAGCACTTCTCATTTTCTGCCACTAAAGTTTTTGCACCAAAAAAGATGGAACTTGAAACTCAACCCTCAAACTCAAACCCTTCATCTCCAGCTTTTGCATATGTGACTGCTCCTAACAGCCCAAGTGACCACACTGGCATGGAGCTCTACTACAGCGCACCGGTCACGCCGCGGCAAAAAATGGGCGGAATTGATGTCATCAATGACGAGAAGCTTCATCCGAGCTCAAATCTTGATGACTTTGAGTTCGAAACGAGCAAGAAGTTCACCGGTCAGTTGCTGCACTATGAGACGGGCGATGGCTTTGAGTCCGATGATCAAGCTACGCAGACGTATCACCGTGACCGTGGTGGTTCGCTACCGGCCATGGCGTTTGCTGACGAGCTCTTTGTCAATGGGCTAGTCATGCCTTTGAAGCTCCCTCCAAGGCTTCAGTATGACAGTGATTACAACAGCTTTAGCCAGAAATCCCCTGTTTCGTCACCCAAGTCCCCAAGAACAATGTGCAGACTACCGTTTGCGCGTAGGAGTTCTTGGAATGATGATTTTGATCCTTTCTTGGTGGCTCTGCAGAGAGTGAGGGAAGAAAAGAAAGGAAGAAATAGCCACCACAGGCGGTCAAGATCGTATTCACCCTTCAGGGCTATGTCGAAGTGCTCCAATGATCGCGACAACAATCTTCCTGATCAAAAAAACACCACAATGGAAGCCGTGCATGCTAATGTTCCGGTAACAAGATACAGCGGACCATTGGATTTCAAAGGGTCCGCGTATGCAAGATGGGTTAACCAAACGAGAGAAGGGCTCAATCCCAAGAGCTCGAGGGGGTTCCTTTTCCAGCCTTCGAAACAGGACGAGCAGGACAAGCCCGTTTCACCAGAAGGGAAACATGCCAAAAAGAAGTGTGGAAATGGTGAGGAGAGTAAGGTGAAGAAAGTTAAAGGATTTCTACTGAAATATGCATCATTTGGAAGAGAAAATAGTGGAAACAAGCTGACAAAGGCAAGTTCAGAAGTTGCGAAGCTGAGTTATTTCAGTAATTTGAGCTTTAAATTTAAGGGGAATGCTCATAAGAAAAACCCAAACAAGGCAGTGGTGTCATACAAGCCATCCTTCGCACTTTGCTTGGGTTATGGAGTTGGGAGCCCAAGGATGCTCAAGTGAGATCATTTACTTTATATTTAATGTCACATAATGTTTAAGTTATTAGCATTTAAATGTGAATTAGGCATATTACTAGTATTACTAGTAGAAGCATAGTGAGTTAAGGTTTATTCATGCTATCTGAGTAGGTACGTATGCAATGACATTGTGAACTATTTGATGAAAATATAATGATGCAATAATCTGAAATATTGATGTATGGTTGTTTGTGTAAATCTGATGGTTCATAACTGAGTTAGATATATACCGAACAGGTTAGTACGACACAAGCCATGTTTGTGCATCTCCAAGAAAAATCAAGAAGATGAATACAACGTCCTATTACATTTTGCACAAGTAAATGGTTCTTTTTTAGGCTTTTTGTGCTTGGGGCCAAAATCTTAAGAAAGTATTTACTTGCCTATAAGAAGCCTAGACAAAGCTTAGTGTCATGGCTTTTTATCTGATATCTATATATGGAGGCTATATCCTACTACAGCTCTATATCAATTGTTTAACATTTTCCTATGAAATTAAAGGGAAAAAAAGAATCAAGATTGGCACCAATAAGCAAACCCCTCTTGTAAAAATATCATCTTGCTGATATCTCCAGTCTTCGGTGGTGAAATTACGCTGGCCTTTCTGAATCAGCTGCTCCTAAATTACGACGGGAAGTTAGATTCTCAGACTATTCCAATGCTCGAGCCGGCCAGAGCTTTCTCCACATGGAAATCTCTTCGTTGCTACAAAGTTTCCGAATACCCCCATAAAATCCGTCAGCCTCGTTTCCCTCTTCGCAATGGTCTTTCCGGTTAACGGTCGTTGTTCTCCAACGGGAACCATGACTGTACTGGTTGAACTCCAGCACAACAGTGTCTGCACCACATTCATTGTTAGAATAATTTCTCTAATCAAATGAACTTTTGAGTGATTTATTTTCTCTCTGCCTTTCAATACATAGCCCTAAACAAACTCAACTAAGCATTCAAAAGAATCAAAACCCTTCATGAAAGACACCACCACCATAAACCAAACTACATGCAGTTCCAAATGAAAAACATTAAATACAAACATCGCCAGGACATCCAGGGAAAGAATGGTCATTTAACAGCCTGCGTTTGGGTTTTCTCAGTGGAACAAGGTTTGAAAGAGGGTACCGGTAATTATGGAAGTTCGGGGCGAGGAGTTTGTAATTATGCCACTTCAGAGGGGGTCTAAGTGTAATTTCCCTTCCACAAAAAGAAAAATTAAAGAAGAGACTTCCACTAAGGCCGGTTTAGGGAAAAGAAGTGGAATGAAGGATTTCAACAGATAAACATAACCAAACACAGTATGCATGCGAAACACATTGGAGAAAGAGGGCTGAAAGAGCACTAGTAAGCCGGCCAAGCGGTGCAACGAAGCACGAGATGGCTTGCAAATACATGATTACATAAGATAACTCCGAATGCAACATCAATATTCGAAGAGGCAGAATAATTCATCTCCATAGCCCAACACCAAGTAAAAGTAAGTCTTTTAATGCTGCTTTTTTTTTTTTGATGAATTAAGTCTTTTATGCTTGGCTGACAATAAAAGCACCACTAAAGTAGCACTAATGGCTATGTTGGGGAAAAATATGACAAACTGAGGACGACTGTTATCAATGACTAATTATACTCAATATGAAGACCCATGTGAAAGGGGCTACTAAGAATAGAAAACACATTTTGATTGTAAACTTTCATGACCACTTTATTAATTTATGCAAATGCTTCACTGCAAAGTGATTAAGGCCCGTAAACTAACATTAAACAACCTGTACCCCACCCCGCCCCACCCCCCTACTAGGCCCCTTGCCTGGTTTGTCGAGTTTTGATTAGATCTTGAATTAATATAATAGATGCATTACATGAAATGGTAATTTCTTAAAGCATTTGTGGGAAACATGGCCGCAAACTCACCACTATCGTGACATCGGCAGAAATTGGCATTCCCATCACATGTTTCCAAGTGGCCTACAATACCATACCACCAACCTGTACACATAGGTAAGACATATCAATGAATTGATTGGCGTATATATAGGATTTGGTCATATCCGAGAAGAGTCAATCCAATTTTCTTGTGCTTCAAAAAATATGAAGTTAAGACGATATGTGAGTAACGGTTGACAAAACTTTCAGCCTAACAAGAAAGATTGGTCACCCTTCCATCTTGAGAAAACAGCACACACAATGCAAACACATAACGAATTCTCAAAAGAGCGCTGATAATGTTCCAAGATTTAATTTAGAAAAAAAATTAAGGCACTACTGATCGTTAGGAAAGAAGTCAACTAAGGCCAACCTAATGGAAGAGCACATTTTGTATGAATAAAACACGTTTGCTTTTCAGTTCATGATTTCAAACACAACATATGGACAAGTAAATGAAAAGGGCCGCCAAGAAAATTGCAGAAGATGGTGAAAAAAAATACTTGAATTCATCTTGCTACATGCATCCCATAAGCCATAGTTGTTCATGCTCAGAGTGAAATATATGATTCAACTAATAGAAAAAGACAAATAACATTGAACCTTTGAGGTATGGTTTGAACAATACCATATGGAAATTCTTTGTTTCTTCTCCATTGGATTTCGATGTGATCACCGGGTCGCAACTCATCTAAACAGTCAGAGATATGAAGATCATGTGGAGAAGTATCATTAGGGGAAGCTCTAAGTCTATCCCACGTTACACCACTCTCTGTTGCACTTGGTCTCCTTCCATGTGGTGGATATCTGCTCATCATCAATAACCAGACAAACATTAGAACAGTGAAAAGGACAACATTTGCACTGCTGAAAAACCAACATTTTAGAAGAAAATTACAGAAAATCACTGGCCTTCCAAGATTGTTCGAACTTTAATCTAACCAGTAAAAAGTTCAAATTTTTGTTACTGAAAAACATATTTGCAATCACCTGGCTAGGAAAGTGTCTGTATGTTGATCATAGCTTAGCTTAGCATCATAGCATGATAACATAAATCCAACATGACCATTCTGCATAACACACACTTCAATACAGCTAAACATTATTTCAGCTAAAGAAATTATGAAAGGGAAACAAGAAGTCAAACAATTCGCACCTCACGGTTATAGACCTGAGCAGGGAACCAAAATCTACCAGACTCAAGAGCAAAGTACCACGACATGATTGAATCATCTGGAGGGAAGTTGTTCTTCTTTGTAGTACTACTAAAACTAGATCTAATCAATGAAATCGGCCATAGATGAGTGAGATAGCCCACTAGGCCCTGTTGCTTGCCTTGATCGAAAAAGGAGTGAACTTTTTCCTGAAGCAACATGCCATTGCCATTCCCTGTATGCAGCAAGGCCAATAATTCTAGCCCATTTGTTGTTTATGTGTTTTTCCCACAGGTGATCCCTCATGCACATATCTCTCATAGAAGTACACACAGTGGCCATCTTACAAAGCCCCTCTGGTGGGAGCTTCTCAAGAATGCATTCTAATGCAAGTTCAGGCAAATCCAACACAGACATTTCAGATGTCCTCTCAACATTCTCCACTTTGGAACTAATACTCTTCTTCTGAGATGACATTCTTGAGCTAAAAAGTGAGGAAGTTACACCCAAGATAGTGTTTTCTATGGACTTGGTGATGGGGACAAATGAAAAGTCTTTCAAAAACCACAGAGAAAGGAGTCTCATCTCACGAGCCCAAGGCTGAAGGGGCTTGAGGGCAAGAGACTTGTAGAAGAAGATGAAGGAGAAGCAACAAGTGATCAAGAACAAAAGCATTTTACAGGAGGGGAAGGACTCCACTCCACTTAACACACACATATATATTTGAGATAATATTAAATTGTGTTATGGAAAAAGGAAAAAAGTTAGGCCACCAATAATGGAGAAGCAATAATCCTAGTAAATATAAATAGATATTAAAAGTTAAGTTTGTATATTTCTCTTCTTCTCCACCCTCTCCTTATAAAAAAGAGGAGAAGGGATCTTCACATCACTATCAAGAAAAAAATTATGGGTACTATTTGGCGATGACGAAGCCCACCCAACCCAAATTGTGGGCCTCGTCCAAAATTTTAGAAGTGGATTATCTCACCATATACTTGAAATAACCTACAAAAAATCTTGACTTAAAAGTAAATGTCTTAAATGGAAAAGAGAATCAGGAAAAGAAAAGGCAAAAAATTTAAAACAGACTAAGTTCACATGACAATAGTAAAGTATAAGCAGGGCAAATATAAACTTATGCTAAACACAGAGTTATCGGGTAGGCGGATCTAACATGAACTTCAGAGATATCAAACTCAAATTGGGTAATGATAAAAAGGGCAGGGTCCAACTACAAAGATCCTTCCTTGAATCACAAATTCTTGGAAAATGAAGGAGATGAGAAATAGAATCAAAGGTGGGAACTTGCTGAAAACAGAAGGTTAGGCGCTATAACTATAACAAACTGAAAGCAATTACGCAACCATTGGAAAAAAGGAACACAAGTTTTGATCTTGTAACAAGTGAAAAGCAGAATCGCAGAGAGGGTATTTAAAATGGGGTGAAAGAAGATTAGAAGGAAACTTGTTTTTGCAGCCCTTCACATTCTTCCCCCACCCACAGAACCCTTCTTTCTCTCTCTCTCTCTCTCTCTCTCTCTCTCTCTCTCTCTCTCTCTTTATATTATCCTCACTTTGTGTATTGAAATCTTTAATGCAAAAATCAAGAAAAGGGCAGGTGCAAATTGCACAATATAAAACAAAAAAATAACTGATGAAAGCTTCTTTTTCCTTATTTTGTGTGTGGATGATGTCTATCGATGGTGGTTTACCGTTAAAGGGGGCTTTGGGATCTGTTCTTGTGTGTTCTCCTTCCCATCTGTCTCTCTCTCCCTCTCCCTCTCTTCTCAGTGTGGGGGAGGCCACTGGTCTGGCGCAAAGCTAGTTGTTCGTTTGGAGTAAAGTCCGGGTATCCATTAATGTTACTGTTGAAGATGCGAATAAATTATGGATAATAATAGAGACCAGGTGAGGCCGTGAGGGGCTTGCTTGTTTAACGGTGTGGTGATATTTTCATTACTATTGTTTTGCTTTGTTAAGTTTGCAATTTGCATGTTAAGTCTTCGGTCCAAGCAATCAGTCTAGACTCTCTACTTCTTTCCTGTTTTAAGTTTATTATGCTTCATAAATTGTAATTAAATATTTTGTATAATAACATGATTGTAATTTTACCAAAACAACAATTATTTAATTGGGAGAATTACATCGCTATTCCTTTAAAGTAATTCTATTCACTCTCACAATTATCTTCTTCAATCGAGACTACTTAACTTTGTCATTTCAAATCGTCCATTTCTATCCAAATTTACATCTAAAAAAACCCTGATTTTGAAAGAGGCCAAGACGGGATATGAGATGCTACCTATTTGGATATATATTTAAGTAGTGTATTAGTCGTTGGATTTATATATGATGATGCTAAAAGATAAAATTGTAATATCATCATGTTCAATCCAATAATGTATACACAAGTTAGACATATTTCTAAGTGTGTGATATCTCATGTCCCGACCAACACATGTTGCCACCATGAAAAATCCTCCTTTCGGCCATCATTTCCGTAAATTCAAGCCACCAATCTATTCTTCTCATCATATACAAATTTTAAATCTTAAATCGATTTCGGATTTTATTGAAACTTTAGTGGTTAATTGGAAGAGTGTCTGTGTGTGCACTCGCGCGTATGTGTTTTAGTGTATGTTCTTCGTTATTTTAGAAAAGTACTTATGATATGCACTCTTTAACTTTTCAAATATTGCATTTTAACCCCTCATATTTTCGATTGCGAAGAGTGATTTCGGAAGCTTTATATTAACAATTCAACAATGCTATTAACAAGAAAGTACCTATAGTTTTGGTTATAGTTTAATTAATATTGGCTAAAAAATAAAATATCGATATTTATAATATCTAATCGAACAATTGACTTTACGATTAGGCCTAGATGTGTGCGACCCAAAAAAAGGACTAAAGCAAACAAGTTTTGACAACCGCATTCTCGTGCTACATTAATTTTCTACACCAATACAGAGACGAATTTGATTTATTTTATTTTATTTTATTTTAGACAAATCTCACTCAAACATTTAATCAACCAATGGTGGTCTAAGATATTTTCATGGTCCCAAACATATAAGAATCATTGATGTTCACCTATAATAGTGTTTCAACAAATCATTAAAGTATGATAATTAGTCATCATAAAAATCATTGTTAGCTTTCTTAATAGTTATCTTTCAAATCATTCCCTTTAAACTTTTCCTTTTTCAATTCAAGTTTCAAATTGCACTTTCACAAGGTTCAATCCTAATTTATTTTGGCCGTTTTGCTTCATAATCATAAACGCCATAAGAATTCATTCTTTTTTACTAACGAATGAATACACTATAAATTTAATTTTATTAACGGATTTCATTTATTACAATTTTAAATGTTTGTTTAATTCTATTTACATTAAATTTTATTAGTAATCTATCATAAATACCATAGATTGATGATAAAATCTCTCTGTTATAAATTTTTAGTTAGTGAAATGGGTGCTTCCTCGCATGCAATGAAAATTCTAATAATTTAATTCTCTGAAACCATAAACACACACACACACACACACACACACATATATATATATATATATATATATAACTCAAGTCATTTTGAGTTTATTAGGTTCATTTAGAGCCAAATTTATTCTCTCGTGTTTCATATTTAAGCACTATTAGCGTGGGCAATGTAACCTCCAAAGTTCTATGGAACTATGTGCAATGTACATGAGTATTAACATACTATTACGTCAATTCGTTAGGTATGGCTTTTGATTTATAATTTTAAACTGTAGTACATGTATATCCAGTTCACTAATTAATAGGGAATTGATCTGATAAATTATATGAATCAATGGCAGATTTCATTGGATATGATCTTCTATTTAAAATGCTATTTTAATTTCTATTTTATAATTTATATTTTTGACATGTGAATAAAATTATTTTCTTAATTATATGCTTGGTCTGAGATTATTACACATGACGCATGTTCATATTTTAGAAGAGAGAATGATATATAATTTGAAATAAAAAATCTTGTGTGGATTTAACCAATGCCAAAGCCATAAAAAGTATAGTTAAAGTAATGATAGAGAAAAATTAGAAATGAACTTTGTTTGGTATTATTTTGGAGGATATTTTCCACTCTTAAAACAATATTGTAAACTGTGATTTTTCTCTCTCATAATATTGTCACAAAATTTAATCATTCCAAATTAATACAACAATAAAAGAATATATATTTATATCTTTTAACAATTATTACAATATAAGTATATATTCCAACTATCAGTTAATTTAGTGTGATAAGGCGCTATATTCTTTAAGTAACCTCCAAGATTCAAATTCTGGGATTATGAATGGAACAATTGGGTTAAGAGGGTCGCCTCCATAATGAATCTCTACAATACCCGATCCAAATTAGCCAGCTAGTGGGTCGAAACTGGATCGCTAAGACCAAAAGGAAAAAAAATATATACATACATATTGTTTTGGTACTATTATAATTATAATAATATAAAAAGTGAGATAATATTGACACTCCAAAATTTGATATTAGAGCTCCATTCTCATTACTTTATTAAGAAATTGACTAAAATGTCTACTAATTTATAAAATATTATTTGTGTTAGTCCTGAATAAAAAAATACACCCTCCACTCTAACAAGCATTCTTCTTTAATTTTTGTGTTCATCTATTGATGGTAAAACATATGAAAACACTTTAAACAAAAAAAAAAAAAACCTTGTGAAATAAAACTCAATAAATTAAATATACAAATCATTGAGTACAAAAAGCAAAAGATAATATAATGTTAAAGAGAGTACATTTTCATTAGATAGAAAAGTTGAACTTAAGTAATTTTTTAAACGCTAGTGTCTCCTAATAGGGATTACGACCGAACTATTTGGTTCGCACGTGTAATCTTGCAAAAAAAGAAAATTAATAATAATATGTGCATTAAGAACATATCAATACCACACCACAAAATTGCATGATATATTGAAAAATTCATTGACTTTCATTGTTTTTATTATTTAATAAATTCCTAAACTTAAATTTTTAATAAGAAAGTTAACTAAAAATATTGAACAATATGAAAAAGAGATCACTACCTCCATTGATGCTAGATGAGATGCAAGAATGGTAGAAATCTGAAATTTGTTTGACACTTTTGGTATTCACAAGTTCCATTATCACCTTCAATTCAAAAATCACTCTTCCATAATACTATTTTCCTCCATTATCATCCAATTAGCAACAATATAAAGAAGATATAGCAAATAGTATAATGTTAATTGTCTATACAAATGATGGCACAAAGGATAGCAATAATGGAATTTGGGTTTTTTGCTCTTGTTTATATTATTGTCATGAAGCTAAGTCAGTTTTTCTCCTCTTGGTTGTGGTTGTTGCCTGGCCAAATTGAAAATAAAGCAAATGAATGGTAAATTAGGATAAGTTCGTCCAACAAACCAAATTCATATAGGTGATACTTTGAAGTTGAGAGGGTGTTTTGGTCTACTATCTAAAGGCAAAAAATAAAGTGGAGTGTCAATATCAAATTTTAGATCTCCAATTTAAACTCCCATATAATGTCACAGTATACCACCAAGAAGACAAAAACTCACATGTAGTACAAGAAAGAAAAATTAGAGACGACAATAAAAATGGCATGTTCAAGTTGTTCTTAAATATATTAAGTGATTGCAATATTTTCTACTTTGTAACTAACTAAATCTATTTAGTGAGAATAATTTTTATTTTGTTACTAAATAATTTAAAAATAACAATACCTAGTACTCTAAGTTGCCATAATTTACGGTTAGTGGCACCCTTATGATGATAGTAGCAATTTTTTGTCACTAGATTGTCAACACATGGGTGTCACTTATTGTTAATCTGGCAACTTGTACACAAACTGTTAATATTATAAAAATCATTTTTGTAACAAAATGAACTTTCTTATCACTAAACAGAGACAGAGCGAGGGAGTGGGGGCTCCCCTTAATTTATATTGAGCTAAAATTTACATGTGTTTTCTTTTTTTTTGAAAATTTTGAATTTCAGTCCCCTCCCACTCCCAAATCATAAAAATACCTTTAATATTTTATAGCAATTTGACATCATCCCTTCAAACTAAAAATTCTGGCTCCGTCCCTGTCACTCTATGTGTGTGTATATATATATATATATAATTGGTGACAATTTTTACATTATCAATATCACCAACAAACATTCTTCTTGCACTTATGTAAAGACATTTAAAAGTAACATATATCTCTTTCCAAGTAAAATCTAACATACTCTTATATTTACGTATTTTTTCGATTCACTATCAAATTATATTATCCCAAAACACCTATAAAAATATCAAATACTGTAAATAAGTCGAGCTCCACTAAGCTCGACTCACTTAGAGAGTTCAAGCTTGAGCTCAACTGAATTTTAATGAGCTCGAGCTCGACGAGCCTATTGTTTAGAGTTCGACCTCAAAACCAAAACAATAAAGTCCGAGCTTGATTCATCGTCTTATGTCACAGGTTGAGCTCGAGCTCGAGCTCATTTCTAGTGAAGATTTATTTGATTCAAATTTGTGTAACACCGAACCTATTAATAATGTAAAAATCTTTTTTATCACTTATGTTCAAATAATTAAAAAAATCAAAATTTTATTCAAATTTAATAATCAATATTATATTGTTATTTATTATTTACATATTTGAAAAATATGAAAATGTGAGGAAAATAATAGATTAATAAACTAATCAAACAATCACATACGAGCTCGAGCCTGAGCTCTCGAATCAAACAACTCATTATGTCCATTCGGCTCAACTCATCTTACTATAAATCAGCTCCATCCATTTTACACTCATACTCTGTATAGTGCATACTTCAGAATTTGTTGATGTCTTTATGACAAATATATGTATGACCTTGGGAAGTTCTTTACTAATTGGAGTAAACATAAGATGACTCAACCAGCATATATATACATATCACACCATGAAACAACAGCCCTCCACACTTTTTGGCTTTCCACAATTGGTGTACTTAATAATTGGTTTGAACAATAAAAATGTTGCAGCTCTTTTGAAGTAAAAGGTGGATAATGTTTTGAACTTGACGCATCTTGGTATTGGATTTCCAAAGTTTGACAACTTGAAAAGTAACATAGTATTGGTGGGTCAAGGTTTTGATACGTGGCTTAAGGAGAGGAACAAAAAAAAGTTGTCCCCTACCAAATAAAGAAGAACACTGTCACACTGAAGAAATGCCAAGTGGTCTCACAAGTAGGAAATTCTTTTACACTTTACATACATATATATATACGTATATACACACACACACTATACGATTTAAATTCTATCACATTATTGATCTATTTATAATAAAAATCAAAATACTAAATATAACACAAGTTTAACTATTTGATTTATATATATATATATATAATTCATACGTTTAGTTCATACAAAAATTTTCCATCAAAAGTCATTCAAAAATATATCATTATCATATTCTATATACGTAACATATATTCTTTTTGTACGTGTGCGTATGTCTAAATAGTCAGATTGTTGAAATTGATGGGAATCATGGCCATATCATATAAAATGTGTCAAAAAATTGGGAATTCTTTTAAGATAATGCGGGTTAAAGGTCTCTAAATAAAATTCAAGGTTAAATTATTTTTGCACCCCTAAGTTTTGACATGATTATGGATCGATTTTCATATTTTTAAAAAATTACAAGTACCTTCCTATATTAGGAACCCTAAATAATTCCTTATAGAAATTGTAAAATGACCATGCGACCCTTGTTTTCAGTAGTTAAAAAAAAAGTTAAAAAGCCAAGAGATTTGGCAATACCTAAAAGACCCTCTCCCACCAACACACATGCCATCTCCATTCCGACACATATTTTCTAAGGGCCAAAGGATATTTTTGTCCCAAAAAAGAAGGCTAAAATTTGTTAAGGGGTAATTTCGAAAATATACCTTGTATTCTTAATGATTAATAGAAGGGACAAATTGTGGCAGGTCTGTTAGAGTAGAGGGCATTTGTAATTTCCCAAAATACAAGAGAGACAAATTAACAATTTAGCAAAATTTACGGAATGTAGATGTAATTAACCTTAAAATTCAATGAAATCACATAAAAATTTGTACTTGTAAGATATTCACCAAATCTAGTGACCATTCTCAATTGTCGCGAGACACATTGGAATATATATTTTTCTTTATGGAGAACATGTTAATGTCTGTAATATTGTTTATATACATAAAAGGATTCACTCAAAAAAATGTTCTTCAAGTTAAAAGAGTTCCCCGCGTTGGATCTATATATAAGCTTATGAGATGGGGGAACAGTCTTTGAATGTAGGTTAAATATGCTTTATATTCCTGAATTATGAATGTTGTCTCATTTATCTCTTTAAATTATAAGAAGTAACACTGCCCGTTTGGATGAGCTTTTTTTAGAAAAAAAAAAAAAAAACACTTTAGACAGAAACGATCGTATTTGGATGGACTTTTCAAAAAAACAGAAGCCAAAAAAAATTCGAAAAGAGCTTTTTTTTTTAAGAAGCTACCACAAAATAGTTTCAAATAAAAGCACATTCTAAAGTACTTTTAACTACTGTATACAACTACAAAATTGCTTGGCTAAAAAAAAAAGTTCTACTACAAAAGTACTATTCTAGAAGTATTTTTTTTTAAAACTTATCCAAACGGGTCCTTGATCTTGTAACAAAGGCATGAATTGCCATTAATACGAATGCACTATTACTTTTTATGTTTCTTTCTTTTTCCTTTTATTCATTATTTCTCACTTTTTCTTTCGTTCTTTTTTCCTTCCCCACCCCCCACGCCCCTGATTATTCTTCATTCTCCACCCATGCCACCCTAAATCATTTCACAGTAGAAACGTTTATACATAATCAAGTAGTATAATATCACCATATTTATTAATCTTATCACACTTTCCCTATTTATTAAGAAAGAATCACCATTTTTAATCTTTAAAAAAAAAAACCACCATATTTTAAAAATGTAAAAGATTATTTATTTTTATTTAACTATAAAGATAACTATTAAAACTATTACGAGTCATTGTTGAAAAAAAAAAAAGCACAAAAACATGTTACATCCGTTAACATTTCAAATATGGCTTTAATCCTGTCACTTTAAAAAAAAATTCAAACAAATTTGAAACCATATCCAATAAAAATTTATTATTATTATTATTATTATTATTATTATTATTTAATTTTTACGTAATTGATTGTATAATGATTTAAAACTCAAACCACCAATTGGGTGGCAAATGAATAAGGTGAGCAAAGGAAAAAGAAAATAATAGTAAAAATTTACCACGATACTCATTATAATTTTTTATTTTTAATACCATGGTACCATTATTTTTTATTTTTTAATTTAAAAATATTTGCAATAACAAGGATAACAAATTGAAAAGCATCATACAAAAATTAAAATACTAAACTAATACCAAAATAAATAGTATTTATAATTGAAAAATCGAAACACATGTTAATAGTTGATAAAAAAATTACATTTAAATGTAAAATTTTAAGATATTTCAAAGAATGTATAACATCCATCATGAATTATTTTAAAAATATTTGTAGAATATTAACATTTGTATTTAAAAGAAAAATAAAATTTGTAAAATATGGCCATCATTATGAAGTAAACTATTTATATTATCCGTAGATTTACTCTACAATGATTGATTTGTAGTGATATTGAATAATGTATTTTTTTAAAAGTGACTTGAATATATAAAATATATAGAAAAGAGTACAACAAGCAATGGTTGGCAAAAAATGTGCTTCGATCATCCGTAGAAATAAGCTAATATAAATAGTTTGTTTGATTTTAATTTTTTCCCTAAATTTTTATTTGATTCATACATGTATGAATTCATCTAATCTTTTTTGCACTAGCGAGTTGATGTTTTGAACCATAATTTGGAGAAGATATATATTCATATGATTGAATGCCGAATATTATTATAATAATAATAATAATAATAATAATAATTTTAGCTAAGTTAATTCATGAGAACTCTTAAAAGAGAATAATAATATTATTATTTGTAAGCAATGTAATAAAATATGATGCAACTTTTATTGAATTGAAGTTAAACATTTGAATTGTATTAGGAATCATTTATCCTAAGAAGTTTTAATAATTAGGGAATTTTTTTGTAAGGTTAATAATTATGGGAATATTAGAGAGAGAGAGAGAGAATTTTGACCCATGTACGTAGGTTATTCAAACATTAAAAAAAAAATCTTCTGAATTTTTTAAGGAGTGACTAATCATAGAACTCTAAATGTTATTGGGGGGGGGGGGGGTGGTAAATAATACTTTTTTTATTTAAATTTTGGGGCATAAAGTGTATTTTACCCTATGAATTAAGATACAAATAATTTGTCAAAAACCAAATACTCATTACTGCGCTTTCTTCTCTTCCTTGGACCTCTAGTATTTCAATTTTCCAGCAAATGTTCATGGCCTCCTGAATTGGGCCAGCAGTCTAAACCATGCCATTTCAGGGCTTACTTAGTCCAACGCAACCAGCCCAACCGTTTACTCATTCAATTCCATGGCCGGGAGAAATTCTTGTCGGCTCAATTGATCACATAATAAGTGTATATAATTAGAATTGATTTGACTGATTTGGGTTTGTACTAAAATTTCCTGTAGCTAGGTGGGGTAGTCACCTTACCTTTTATCTTGGGGCTAAGGAGTTAAGGGAAATTGCTTCAATACAACTGGTGCTAAATCACCCAAGGATACAAATTAAAATATGTTAGTATAATGTGAGACTCACTGTTGACATATTTTAATATACAATCTTTGGCGTTTTAACACCAAGTGTACATGGACGGAACCACCTTGTCAACAATAGGGTCCAATGACCCCCTAAAAAAATATAAAAATCTTTATATAGTGGAGTCCAAATATCAGACTCCTTATTATTTGTAATATATATAGCATGTATATATATATATATACATATATTTAGTTTATACACACACACACACACGAAAATAATGACCTACTACATAATTTTCCTGACTATGCTACTACAGGTGTATGAAAGTATTATCCCGTGCTAAGCCATATTTATAACTTTATATGGCACCATAGTTAAATATTCTTTGAATTTATATTCCTTGGTTTCTTTTGTGCATGTAACAAAAAGTAGTTACTCTTAAAAATAAAATAAAACAAAATAAGTTCTTTCCTACATATACTCTAAGCACAAACATTGAATGATTGAGGGCCGTTTGGATAGGTTTAAATTAAAAGTGTTTCTCGAATGGTTTTTTTATGGTAGAGCTTGTTTTTAAGTCAAATAATTTTGTGTTTGGATATAGTAATTAAAAATATTTTAAAAGGTGCTTTTATTTGAAACTATTATGGAGTAGCTTCTTAAAAAAACCCTTTTAGCTTCTGTTTTTTTTTTAAAAATCCATCCAAACACAATTTTTTTTGTCTAAAATACTTTTTTTTTTTTCAAAAAACAAGTTTTTTTTTTGAAAAAACCCTATCCAAACGGATTCTAAATGTTCGAACATTGCCCTAATAATGGGAATGTGGCGCCTTGATGCTTTTGTTGCTCTACTTTAATTTGTATTTGTTCCCCCTATCTTCATTGGGATTTTGGCCTTACTACTTTATAGAGTGAAGTGCTTTATTATTATTAGCGGGTGCATCATACTCTATACATGTGCAACATAAAAATGAAATATAATTTGATCACATATTTAATGAATTTATAATTTTATATATTATAAGAAACAAAAATATGATTGAAAATTAAATTTATATATTATGAAAAAATTGACTAAAAATTAAATTGAATTTTATTATTAATAAATAAATAAAAAGATAAAGTAACATAAATATGAGAGAAGAGGGAGGGAAGAAAATAAAGAGAAATAATATATTAGGTTGAAAAAGATGAGAGAGAAAATGAGAAAAAATAAGAAAGAGGAAGGAGGAAGACAAAAAGAAAAAATTCAAACTAAAGATATAAACAATTATTAAAAGGTATTAGTATTTTATAAAAAATATAGATTATTATTATTGTTATTATTATTATTTTAGTCAGGTAGAGTGGATGGACGCTTTCAAAACTGAAGTAGTCTAGTGTTGAACACGTATCTGATATCATCTTTGACATATATCAAACATCATGTTGGATTTGACATTTATTCAACATGCATTCAACGTATTATATGGCGTGTTCATAAGTTAAATTTGAAGAAAATAGATCTCACATTTCCGTTGTCACATCAAATGCATTATCAATTATGTGTGGGATTGTTTTCGCATAGATAGGGTCTTTTCACATACTTTCATAAGTACATAAATAATGAGAAATAATCACAGTTTTTTAAAATTACTAAAAATAATTGTTGTTTTGTCCCATGATGTTATTGTTTTCATTATAGTTTGATCATCGAAAAACTTTTTTTTAAAATTTTTTTAAGATGTATTGTGGACAAGTCATATAAATAGGAATTTGATGTAATCACTCATAAGAAATTCTTCTTTCTTTTTTTTTTATGCTCGTGTTGAGATATATATATATATATATATATATCCATGATATTTATACTAAATATATATATATATATATATATGTATACGTATTTGCAAAAGTAATGTTGTGTAGGACACTTTTCCTATGCCCTCTCTTGCTAAGATCGTCCTATACAAATAGTGTTCATTCAACGGTCTTGCTCAGTACTTTTTTTTTTTTCTTCAAACGGTACCCGATACTTACATACTTATTTTGCCCAATAACAGAATTGCAATAAAATAAACATGCAATTGACTTACATAGAATTATATGGTAATAATCTATCTAAGTACAATACTTTAAATTGTGAGCTTTTGTTTCTCATTAAACTAGCGAATCTTTTATACAGAATAAAGGACTATATACTAATGATTTATAATGCACTGATCACCTTAACCTATCTCTTTTCCTGAAACTGAGGCAATGGACAGAAATAACTTGAGGTGGTAAGTCCAAATGACTTAGTGAGGCCAGAAATATACATATAGACATATATACAAAACATAAGATTCATAAAATCAATAAAGTAATGAATCACGGAAAAGTGCGTTGTCGTATGAAGCGCGTACATCCAAACTTGAACAAGACGGATAGTGAGCCATGAACGGAATCTCCAACCTTATGACTACCCAAAACAGATAAACATAAAAGAAACCATTATGTCTCCCTCATCAAGGAGTGACCTCGACATTAAACTGAACTGAGATGTATCACGCGTCCGTGCAATACATCGCTCTAATCTCTACTACAGTCATCCTCCGGCTATACTTAGAAATTGGTTTCATGAAATGGTATCATATAAAAGGTTCCATCAACTATCCGTTCCGTCCGATAGAATTCTTCTTATAAGTACCTAGGCCCAACTTCCCAAGGGCGTCCCTAAGGGTAAATAGAAATATAACGGAATAGATATGACTCACAAACTGTCGATAAAGTAATAGCTTGTTTTTCCATCCAAGATACATAAAAATATAATTAAAATCTGATATCCCAAAGGTGTCAAAAAATCAGTTCGAGATAGATAAAACTGACAATATCATAAATGCAATATATTCAGATATAATTTGACTTATAATTTGGAGAAATATTTCGTTGAAATGTGAGGAGTAAGATATAATTTTAGAAATATCGGATAACAAAAATATAACAGGGTAGGCAATACGAATAATAATATTTGTAGTATATAGTTCATTGCCCCAGCAAGGAAGGTAAAATGCACTCACCTTAGGAGTTTATCAAGTTTATAGATTTGGGTTGGCTAGATCAACTTGACTTCCTCCTAAAATTTTCATTAATAGTTATAGTCAGGATACTGTACCTTGATTGCTCATGACTAATAATCTTTGTTTAAAGAATAACCTAACTACTTATATTTTTGAACTAAAATAATACTCATATAATCATAATTTAAAAATTTAGATAATAACTTATACTTAGTATCCACTTTAAGAAAATATTGCACATTTTCACATAATCTCACATAAAAAAAAAGAACACATTCTCATACTTTAAATCATAAAAGCATATTAAAACCATATTTTGGAATAATAACTAAGCATATTTTATTCATAATTTTATGAACATAGAGTATAATTACAACTAAAAACATATTTTCTAGCAACTTGTGATAACATAATAGATTATTCAAGAGAATAACATTTCAAGACAATAGCATGTAACATAAGTTAATAATGAAATAACAACTTATGAAAATCACTTAAAAAAATAGACGAGCTACTAAACCAAGAGTATTGAAGCATGCTGGGCAAGAACTTTTACTCATGAGCATTGAAGCATGCCTAAGCAAGAATTTTTACTCAAGAGCATTGAAGCATGCCTAAGCAAGAATTTTTACTCAAGAGCATTGAAGCATGCCTAAGCAAGAATTTTTACTCAATGTGAACATAAATAACACTCCCACTTATGGGATTAGGCAAGATTTCTATCTTTTCAAGAGTGTTTGAGGCAAATAAGGGGGTATATAGAAGACTAATGGGATATATATATGAAAAAAGAAGGGTTTATTGATATATATATATATATATATATATATATATAGGTGTGGAAGATATGCTATAAATAAAGAGTGTTTTGTGTGTTGAGAGTGGAGTGAGTGTGGGTGTGTATTTTTAGGTGGGATTTTTGTGTGTGTGGGAAAAAGAAGACAATTGGCCGTTTTTATAGAGGTTAGGGTAAGAAATATGATTTTTATATTATATGGTCAATTTATAATAAATGCATAGAAGATAAGATAGGATATGATAAAATAAGATAAGATATTTATGTAGTTATTCAATTTGTTATGTTTATTAAGAATCTTATCAAGATCTTAGCATTTAAGAACATTTCTTAGAAAAAAATGATATTTTTGGATAAATATGTATATATATATATATATATGTAATAAAACATGACCTATTATATAATATATACATATAAATTCGAAAATTACATGTATATATAGCTATATTTTCAAAATATAAACATATTTATGCATATGAATTTATTACAAATAATTAATAAGTTGTAATTTTTGAATATACATATATGTACATATGTATATATCCCGATTTATATATGTATCATAAATTCAATTGTTTATGTTACATATAAGTATCATATCACATAATTCTCAAACAAAATAAATATCATATAAAACATGAAATATAATTAATCATACACATATATCATAAGAATCGATTTTTATATAATTGTTAGACCTTCGTGTCCTAAAATTTTAGAATTCATATGCATATGTTGCATTGTATCACTATGTATCAGTACAACATAAGTATTAATGATTTAATTCTTCACCACGTCAATTTTCAACTTTCATGTCAATTGTCACCCTACGAAAAGTTCAATAAAGATGTAAACGATTTGGTTCTTGGTTAAATGAATTGAAAATTGAATCTTCTTATTTTTTTTTTCATTTAACCAAACTCACGAAACAAACTAAATGAAAAACCCGAAATTGAATCGAATACGTTTCGGTCCAATTCAACGTGATTATTCAATTTCAATCAATTTCGTCAATTTAATTTGGGTTCTTTGCACACCCTTTGCCCCAAAAATAGATAGGATTATCATTCAGCAATTTTTTTTTTATTATTTCAATTTAATTTATTTTTGAGTAGGATATTCATAACTTCTATTTATAGTATATTCCTTAAGTCATTAGGGACTATATACATAAACATGTATTTTAAAGTCCATGTAAATTAACATGATAAAGTTCATATTTTTAAGATCATATTTAGTATTCATCATGATTCAATTTTTCATGACATATATCTTTTATTTTTTAGGGGTTCAAGTATATCAATCTTTTTGTTTTTGTTTTTTTTTAACAATGATGAATAAGTTATAAAATTAAATAACAATATTTTTAGTTTGTTTTGTAACAATGTTTTTGTTTGTAAATATGCTCCACCTTTACGTAAATCATGCATGTATTAATACGAACTTCTTCTCTATACTTTTATGAAGATATTTTCCCATTAGACAGATACTTTGTATAAATATCTTTTATATTTAACACTATAAAATCTTATGTTACAGAATGCGTATCGATTAATAAGAGAGTTCTACATTTTTAGAAAAAGGAACAAGGTTGGATAGTTTATTAATTGTTTATAATAAGAAGATACGTAAATATCACAGTTTTAGTCGAACTTTTTCATTTATAGAATCACTACTAACTATATGTGACTTACGTGGTTTCTTTTTCTTCCCCTGTGCTCCCCCCCCCCCCCCCCTCCCTCCCTCCCTCCCTCACGTTTTTAGAATATTTTGTTCGTCAATATTTTCTAATTAGGTTAGTTTTGTCGATCAACTATATGTGACTTACGTGGTTTCTTTTTCTTCCCCTTTGCTCCCCCCCCCTCACGTTTTTAGAATATTTTGTTCATTAATATTTTCTAATTAGGCTAGTTTTGTCTATCAATTTTTGATTTTGGTTAATTATTGATGTACGGATCTATGGTGTCAGATAAAACACGGCATTGACAATCATCACCACAACAAAAGACAATGATAGTGAATTGGGTAACATCAACATTTATAAAACTTGTCTAAATTGAGAAAATCCAATTATTCATCCAATAAGAAGGAACTTAAAAATCAAACCAAAGAAAAAGATAAAAATTGAAACCAATCAAAACTCCCCCACTCGGGCATTGTTAATTTGTCAACTCTTGATTCCGTCCAACAATCGATCTTCATCCGCAAAACAGGGAACTGGAAACCTACGGAAGCCCAGAAATGGATTCTTGTTTTACAGCTCAAAAAGTTCATCGCACGTCTCTGATCATCATCGTGCTTGCACTTTTCTTGCCACTATTAGAGTCGAACCAGGTAAACACACGAGCATGGATGTGGGTGCCTGAATTGACTGTAAAAAATTGATATTTATGTTTAACCGTGTCATCAGTTTGAAAAACCAAGAAAGCTAATGAATTGAATGGTTGCTTATTTGTTTAGGATCTTGTTATTCTCTTGTTCTAGCTGTTCTTTTGATGCTAACAAGTTGATGAATAAATGGGTTCTGCGGTTAAGCAAGAGAAGAGCTGACTATGGAGTTTTTTCGTTTAATTTGTAGTGGCCAATTTGCTGAGTTAAGTGTAATAGAGAAGGGTTTGGAAAGTTTCTGATAGCTTTGCAAATGTCTGTCATGCTAGCTTCTCTCTCCCTGTCTCTCTCTCCAATTTTAGTTCCCAATTTAGTGGGCGTTTACTTTCCTGGCACTTTTCTCTAGTTTAAGGCTCGCTGGTTTATGACCCAGTATGTGAAAGTATAAACCAAGGTGAGCTGAGAACCCCCTTTTCCCCATTTCCCCACTTCCCACAATAGAGACTTCTCTGATGAAAAAATCCGTGGTTCTTCAGCAAGAAGCAGGAGAAATATTACCCTGCTTGTATTTTCCCCCTTTCGTTCTTTAATTTCATCTTTCCTGATATTCTGAATGCCCCGAAAAGGCTTAGACAAAATCAAGGGAGAGCTAACCTCTTGGATCGTGAGAGAAATACAGTGGGTCGGTGTAACGAGGATTAAAAGGGATTATGAATGGCAGAAGATGTAAATTTGACTAATCATGTACCACCAATAAGGTGGAGGAAAACGGTAGAAAACCAATGTTTTCAGACGAAGTAAATACTCTCAGCAATTAACTCTATTAGTTAGTGGTGCAGTTTTGTGGAGCTGGGAGTGGATATGCCGAATCAACATGTGGAGCTGCTTCGGTTTCTCCTTCGAAGATTTTGATAAAGGGAGGTACTGTTGTGAATGCTCATCATCAAGAGGTTGCCGATGTGTATATTGAGGATGGCATCATTGTTGCAGTGCACACCAATATCAAGGTAATTTTTTTAGTTTTTTTCTATGATGAGCTGTATTTTTTAGAAAAAATTGATTTACAAGTGATTGGTGGAAGTTCAAATGTGGCCTAAGTTTGCAGTTTTAGAAGTCTGTTTCTAAATGCTTATAAATTTGAGTTAGTAGGAAGTCCTGCTTTGAAAAAAAAAAAAAAAGTAGAAACCGAGATTTATGAATGTCAAATGAGATGGTTACTCCACTATGGAATGGAAGACCGAGCCTTCTGTAATCACTCTTCATGCTTTTGTCTAACGTGTCAGGAATAATATTTATATCTATGTATCTCTTCTGATAGGTTGGCGACGATGTTAAGATTATTGATGCCACTGGAAAGTATGTCATGCCAGGTATAATTCATTCCTGTTTGGTGATGATTTCTTGTCAGGAAGTTTCAAGGAGCTACTTAAATTCCCACGTCAGACTTAAATAATTATTTCCTTTGGTGTGTGAAATGGCCGTTTCTATTTGGAAATTTTCATTGTTTTGATACGAACTCTAGATGTTTCTAATGCGTGCAATCTTTGACATTTAATGAGGATAAAATACTAATTTCAGCTATTAACTTGTCACATTAAATGCTAACCTTGTGCCTGGATTTTGATGACCACAACAAGCTCATGTGTGCTTGTAATGTATCTCTTGTGGTGATGACAGGAGGAATTGATCCACACACACACTTGGCTATGGAGTTCATGGGCACCGAAACAATTGATGATTTTTTTAGTGGCCAGGCTGCTGCATTAGCTGGTGGAACCACAATGCACATTGATTTTGTCATTCCTGTGAACGGGAGCTTATCAGCAGGCTATGAAGCTTATGTAAAGAAGGCAGAAAGATCTTGCATGGATTATGGTTTCCACATGGCAATCACAAAATGGGATGAAACTGTTTCGAGAGAAATGGAAATCATGGTTAAGGAAAAAGGTCCTTGTTCTTTTTCTCATCTTGCTTTGTACTTAAGCATTGAGGAAAGATTTTGTTTTTTTTTTTGTTCCTCGCTTCAATCTGATTCTGGATAAAATCTAACTACTTGTCTCTGCTACTCCATAGGAATTAATTCTTTTAAATTTTTCATGGCCTATAAGGGTTCGTTTATGATCAGCGACGAACTTCTGCTTGAGGGGTTCAAGAAATGCAAGTCTCTTGGTGCCTTAGCCATGGTTCATGCAGAGAATGGAGATGCTGTGTTTGAAGGGCAAAAAAGAATGATTGAACTTGGCATTACAGGTCCTGAGGGTCATGCGCTTTCAAGACCACCAGCAGTAAGTTCATTTTTAGGTTCTATTATGGGACTAGATCACATCTTAATAATGTTTATAGTCTTGACTTTTATGCATTTATCAAAACATACATTTATGAAGCTTGCATTATTTATGTTATAACATTTGTGCAGCTAGAGAGTGAGGCAACTAGTCGGGCTATTCTTTTGGCTGGTTTCGTCAACACTCCTTTATATGTTGTTCATGTCATGAGCATTGATGCAATGGAAGAAATAGCTAAAGCTCGAAAATCAGGTTTGTTCGCACACACATTGATGTTCCCATCATTCAGTATTATTTCTAATTTATGTTTTTTTCTTCCTAAAGTATAGTGTTGAACTTGATTATCAATTTGAAAAACAAAAAAAATTCCATCAATGTTGAATATGTCGAATAATAAGCAATTATGTCGTGACGAATATCAAAATACCATAATAGTTGGTTTTGGTCGATTAATTGGAGATGGTAATACTTTTTCAGTGATACTCTTTCTTCACCACAAAGGCTGTCAGGGTTAGGTGATCTAGAAAACAAGATAAGTAAAAAGATAAAAATACCAAAAATAAAAATGCCATATATATTTTCAACTTTCTTCTTGATCTGCCCTGTTCTGCTTGTTGATAACCAGAACACCAAAATACAGCCAATTGATCTGTGATATTGCCTCTATTATTGTGATGAAAATTATACTGTATGTTACACTTGCAGGTCGGAAGGTTATCGGGGAGCCTGTAGTCTCTGGCTTGATCTTGGATGATACTGTCCTTTGGCATCCCGACTACCAGATGGCAGCAAAGCAAGAATTTTCTTCTATTGCAGCAGTTTTAGGTTTACGCTTCTCAATTTCTTACTATCAAATGAGTCATTGTGGCTACGTTTCCATTGTTCCAGGTTTGTCATGAGCCCACCAATTAGAGCACCCGGGCATGCTAGGGCCCTTCAAGCAGCTCTCTCAACTGGGATTCTACAGGTTTTGCTCTCATTATAACTTTTATGACTTGTAAAATTGTAATCCCTTCGCATTCCCTTTAAACTTGCTTTGAAGTGTAAGATGGGAATAATAAAACCTTCAACAAGAAAAGAAAGAAAAGGGGAAGGTTCTAAACTTGAATATTGTAAAGTTTATGAAGTTGATGTACAACACTTAATTTTCTAAATATCCATATGGTTCACATGTATCTCATTCTTTTGTGAGCATAGATTTCATAGCCTGTAATTTAGGCTCTGATCTTCACCTAAGATGTAATAACTATTAACTTTTTGTTGCTTCTATACTTAAACGTGTGCTCAACATGTTGCAGCTGGTGGGAACAGATCACTGCACCTTCAATTCAACACAAAAAGCTATGGGAATTAATGATTTCCGGAAAATACCTAATGGTGTCAATGGTATTACCACATCTTAATATTTCCATTAAATCTGAAGAGGGATATTTATGTCATGATGTCTTGAAACGACAAATGTCCTACAGGTCTTGAGGAGAGAATGCACTTGGTTTGGGATACAATGGTGGTATGTCAATTATATCCCCCATGTTCTTTCAATGTGAAAAATTCTTATGGGGTTCACAATATGGAATGATATTATAATTGTTTTTTCCAGGTTCCTGGACAAATTTCGGCGACTGATTTTGTTAGGGTGACAAGCACGGAGTGGTATACTTTCTTTCTCTCCTCTTTCACGAATTTGAATTTATCGGCTCGTCTGTATCATCCATCATAGATTAAGGTTCATTTGCTTTTAATTTTCTTAGGCCTTTGTACATTGGCATTTAGTCTCGATTCTTTTCTCTTTCAGTGCCAAAATTTTCAACATATATCCAAGAAAGGGTGCAATACTAGTCGGATCAGATGCGGATATCATTGTATTAAACCCCAATTCGAGCTTTGAAATAAGTTCAAACACACACCATTATCTAACAGATACAAATGTTTACGAGGGAAGAAGAGGGAAGGTAAACTTGTTTTGCCCGCTATTTTTCATTAGTCAAAGAAATTTGATGACAAATATTTTTTCTTTTTTTTTTTTTGTGTATTTTGTAGGGAAAAGTTGAAGTAACGATTGCTGGAGGGCAAATCGTTTGGGAGAATAATGAACTGAAGGTTGTTCCAGGCTCTGGCAAGTACATAAAAATGGCTCCTTTCAACTATCTTTTTGATGGAATCGAAAAAGCAGACGCCGAATATTTATCTTCCATACGAGCTCCAGTAATACGTTCTGCTACGCATTCAGCCTGAGTGACGAGCACTTATACGGATTTTGGTGATTTTAATGGTAATAAATATCAAGCAATCCACCTTAAACCAGCACATGCTATTATGGTGAAACAGGAATAATCTGTAAATCCCCATTGTCTAGCATGTACATAGATCATACAGGCTATCAGAACATGCAGGGCTTTTGTTTTTGATCCTTTTTGTTAAACAAAATTATTGAATACGTGTTATTCATGGTTTTTCTATGTTATTTGCCAAATATAGATATGGATTTGTCAAATATGCAATTCTGTAGATTAGTTCTGTAAAATGTATTCGTGAGTTTCTAAAAATGTAGAAAATTATTTAAATGGTTGTTTGAAAAATAATCATGGAGTTGATATTTAGAGAATGCATTTGAATAAAACTGCTTTGAAATTTAAAACACACACACACACACACACACACAAAACGAATGGAAAGGTAGTTTTTATAATTAAGAAAAATAATATTTAGAAGTCATAATTGAATTGAGTTAATTATATAATACATATATACTTTTCAAATCTACTCTAATGATTTACAATATTATTAACTAATGGAATTATATTAATTTGACAAATTGATAGCCATTACATATTATATTTTTTAGTTTTAAATTTTCAAATATAATAAATTTTAGGAATAATTACTCCCACTACCCTTGAGGTTTGACCTAATTACAAATAACACCCTCTTGTATCAGAAATTACCGATACCCCCCTGAGTTTTGTTGCCGTCTTACAATTTTCACCTTCCGTTAGGTTGACTAACGGTCAACGTTCGAAAATTCAATTGAACTTCCAAAATTGCCCATTTGAAGGAAAAAATACTATTTGGCCAATTCTAAATTGACTTTTTTATCCTTGTGGCTAATTTTTTGTTTTATATTGAATAAATAAGAAAATATATTTAAACATTTTTATTTATAATATCTATCTATATATATATATATGTACACATAATAAATATTTATACATAATATAAATATTTTACTGTCATAAAAAAAAATATATTTGTACATTTTTAAAATTTATCTTCATAATATAAATATATATACACATAATATACAAAAATATTTATAAATATATATATATACACATATATATACGAACATTTCCGGCGCCGCCCGTCCTCCGCCTCCTCCGCTCGCCGGCCTCCGCCGCCCCAGAGAGAGACAGAGAGATACAGAGGGGAGAGAGAGGGGGGGAGAGACGAGAGAGAGAGATACAGAGAGAGAGAGAGAGAAAGAGAGAGAAAGAAAGAAAGGGAGATCTCCGCCGCCGCCAACCGTCCTCCGGCGCCATCGCCCGCCCTTCGACAACAATTTCCACCGCCGGCCACCGTCCGCCGAGAGGAAGGAGGGAGAGATAAAGGGGGAGAGAGATTCAGAGGAGGGAGAGACAGATCGAGAGAGAGGGGCCACCGTCTCCACCTCCGCCGCCGCCCTCCGCCTCAGCCGGGCCGCGCTGCGCCGCCGCCCTCCTCCTCCGTCTCCCCCTCCGCCTCCGCCGTTGGAGATCGAGATCGAGAGGGGCGAGAGAGAGATGTAGAGGGGCGAGGCGCCACCGTCTCCGCCTTCGCCGCCTCAGCCTCTCCGCGCCGCGCCGCCGCCATCCGCCTCCGCCTCAGCCGCTGGGAGAGAGAGAGATCGAGAGGGGCGAGAGAGAGAGAGAGAGAGAGACAGACAGACAGAAATGGGGTGGCGGGTGAGAGAGAAGGAGGGGTGTGGAAGGTGGTACGGTGTACGGTGTTTGGGGTGGGGGTGGGGGTGGGGGTGGGGGTGGGGTGGGGTGGGGTGGGGTGGGGGGGTTAAGTTAGGGTTTTGTTTAATGAGGGGTATTTTGGATAATTTAATTTTATACCTATTTTTTTATTTTTTAAATAAAAAATATTTCAAATATTCCAGGGGTAAAAATGATATTTTATTATTTTCGTCTACCTTACAAGAAAGTCCACAAAACTCAGGGGGGTATCGATAATTTCTGATACAAGGGGGTGTTATTTGTAATTAGGCCAAACCTCAGGGGTAATAGGAGTAATTATCCCTAAATTTTAGTAACAAAAAAATTTATAATTGAGAATAACTATTTATAAATTACTTATATATTGTTAAATTTACTTCAATAATTACTATTATCAACTAACAAGTTTTTACACCCGATATGTAGCCGAATTATTGACTCACGAACTCTTGGATTTGACTCATCAACTATGTGTTTATTAATCGAGTCACAAATGAGCCTAGCTCGCCTTGATGGATTACTATTATAATAATTCATACATTTTATATATCTTAAGTCTTATGAGAACTAATGGGGATGTTTCAAAAAAAGAAATGAAGAGAGAATATTTACTAGAAAAAGGCAAAAACATGCAAGAAGAATGAATTCTATGGAATGATGTGGAGAAACCTCATATTTATAGCTATCCCCACAAATGGTAGTCACAATCCACTTAGAATTTTATCAAAAAAGAAAAAAATCACTTAGAAATTGTATTCCCGCCCAACTTAGTATTGTGTCAATCCATATTGATTATGCTGATTCACGTCAACTGTGTCAATCCATACTAATTGTTTCGATCTATAACAAATATGAATGTACCCAAAAAATTGGGAGTTACTTCATCTATACTCATATATATTTAACTAGATCTCATCGAATCTCGTTCTCATAGAGATTTCAAATCCACTTCCTTTCTTTCAAATATGAAATAAGTTTTGTGACCAAATGAAGCTGAAAAAAGAATTGAAAAGAGTTATATTAAGTTACCACCAACTAACACATAAGTCTACAACTCTGAAAATTTGCAATGTATCCCAAATCAAGTGATCATCCTAGATCAAGCATCTATAAACTCTCAATATAAAAGTAGAGCATACTTGATTATTTGCACTATGCATCTATGTTCGAGACTAGTAAAATCACATCATACCTGAATTGCCTGAGCTATGAACCATGTAACCTAAGTGCATTACTTATAACTTAGTTCTTCCTTTACCTCTCATATAATTAGCTTAGGCTTAACAACTTTGCTAAACATGTTCCGACAAACCAAATCATTCATAACCATTGAATACATGGTAAAGTAGCTTCATTATGCTTACACCTCACGACATGGATCGGAGTCCCAAAGTGTACAATAAACAATATGGACTCACATAATGAGTAAGCAAGCACCTATTCAACCACTTCCCAAAAGAGGTTGTCTCTAAGCACATGTTATCCATACACACTACAATGGATCGGAGCTTCCATTCAATCTGGCATGTTATGCTCAAATCATCATAAGAACCTTAGTGCAGTTGCTACCTAAGTGTCTGACCAACATACAACTAGAGACACTATTAAATCTAGCTGGTGTGAAGTGTGGAAAAAATAAAAATGAAATATAATTTGATCACATGTTTAATAAATATATAAATTTATGTATTATAAAAATAAAAAAAGATTGAAAATCAAATTTATATATTGTGACAAACTAAAAAAAAAGACTGAAAATTAAATTGAGTTTTATTATTAAAAACATAAATAAAAAGATGAAGTAAATTGAATATTGAAGATAAATGTATGTGAGAAGAGCGAGAGAAGAAAATGAAGAGAAATAATATATCACGCTAAAAAGAGGAAAGATAAAATAAGAGAGAGGAAAAAAGTAAAAAAAAAGGCCAAACTAAAGACACCAAGCAATTATTAGAGAGTGGAGGTGGGTGTCACATTAGGTAACTGTGATTTTGGGTTTTACGAGTCGTTGCTATCCGATCCCTATCTGAACTGCTTAGATACCCAACTAGCCAAGTACTCGCTTGGGTCCAAGTTTTACCTGATCGAATTTGCGTTTATCCTCAATTTCATATTTTCAAAATTAAGAGTTGGATGTTATAAATCCAAATAGTTTATCAATTGATATTTACTCTAAAGAAATATAGCTTCGGCAACAAAAGTTTTAAGTGTATCAATGTGTCAAAATAGTTTTTATATTGAAAAATTGAGAACAAACTTATTATATATATTTTTTTCAATTATTTATTATTTTCCAAATGTTTTACTTATGCTGTTCAAGTTCATTTAATATATTGTATAATTAATTCATACATATAAACATTGCTATTGGTTGTAGTGCATGGTACAATGATTATTTCATAAATATCAAGTTTAAGATGAATTATTATAAAAGAATATTGTATTTTTATAAATTTCATTTTAATAAAGAACTATTAGATTAGTAAAGTGTGCAATAAATTTGGCAGAACAAAAAAGTAGCCGAACTTGTAAGAAATAATGGATAACCTACTGTTACTTGTAGGCTTGAAACTCCAAAACTTAATATAATTTCAACGGTTGTCATTTAAAACTTTTTATATTCTTAGTCAGCTTAAATTTTATATATATTATATTTAATTTTAGTTAGGAAAATCGGGTACCCGATTGATTTTCGATAGAAAAATGGTCCTTGACACTCGACCCAATATAAATTAACTGGGTTTGGGATAAGCCGAATCTGATATTTTTACTCAACATGCCCGGCCCGAATTACCCAAACCTGATTGATTTAGATTGAAACCCGAATTACTCGATCCGAATGCCCACCTCTATTAGAGAGTACTGGTGCTTAAAAGGTATAGATAATGATTTAATTTGACACATATAATAATAAACAAATAATGTTTAGCACCATAGCTTTGAAAATTGGTCCTGCAATTTATTGGAAAGTTAGTCATCCTTTTATTTTTATCTCCGTGAAAATGTTGGTGAAATATAATGCAATTTGCGTACGGTATTTGATTAGTTTTAGGATAAAAGATAAATCATTAAATTATTTATGTGTATGTTTTATCTTTATTTGATCTAATAGAATGTGGACCTATCTTTTATTTTTTAAGAAAAAATTAGATTAAATACACGAATAATTGGATAAAAAAATCACAAGTAATATATATATATATATATATATATATATATATATATATATAGACACCATAGAATTTTGTCTTTTCAACTACACTAGTAATTGCTGTTGGGAGTTTAGTCCAATGGTGGGGATTTAAACTAGCATTATTGAGTTCGTGAGTTCGAATTCCCTTGTTTCTTCACTTTCCCCTTCGGGTGAGTGTGTGTGTGTGCGGGCATGTGTAGCGTCCTGGTTGACATCTATAGGGTGTTTCGAGTTGATTGTATCAAAAAAAATTAGACTAATAATTAGTTTTCCTTTCTTTTTAATAAAATTCTTAAAAATAAATCCCATGTAAAGTAATGGGTATAATTTTGTATAAAATAAATAAAACAAATACTAGTAATACATATTATATAGCCATGCTTAGGTATTTTTAAATTAGTTGTAATAATTTTTATTTATTATGTCTAATTGGAGCGCAAAGAGCTACTTATCAAAAAAACAAAAAGAAAGAAAGCGCAAAGAGCTTCGACCACAACTTGTTTCGAAGAATTGCGGGAACTAAAGTGGTAAAAAAAGCAGTACGCAAACAAATCTTTAAATTAAATTCAGAGTAAAAATTATTTCATGATATTTCTACTGGTTATTTATTAAATATTGGATAAGAAATTGATCTAAATGTTCTTTAATGGTGTAATTTGTCAAAAAAAAAAAAAAAAATTAAAATAAGAATGCAATGTGTGAGTTTTTCACTTTATGAAGATGAAAAGCGCCAAAATAAATGTTTTTGAGGGGTGTAAAATGTTTTTTTTCCCTCAATATTTAACAATAATATCAACAAATTATTTACTTATTGCCCAAAATTCTCATTTCACGTTTTCGTAACCAATTTTCATGTTTTATCTAAAAGATGCAATGAAAATTTATTTATTTTTTTTTAAAAAAGAGCAAAATAAAATTGCAACAAAATAGACGTTGAGCTTGAGTTTGAACTTGTACACCCATTTAAAACAGAACTTTAACTCGAACTTGGGCTTCAATCATCTATTTCTTGTTATAGAAATATAAACACTGCCATCGCACACACACAGCGCTCATCATAGTCGATTCCCCGGCCGCCGGCAGTGGACAATACCGGCGTGGCAATTGATGATTATAGTCTGGGTAAGTCCCAAAGCCACCTCGTTTTTTGATGATGCAATTTTATTGTCTTTTCTTTTTTCATTTTCGCCCGCGCTCGTTTATAGGATAACGTTTCGGTTATTTTCTTCGTGGGAGAAACTTTAATATTCAGATCATAATTATCTTGTGTTTGTTTAAATGTGATTAATGGGTTTTCTTCTTGTTATATGGTGATTAGAAAAAGGGAACTTTCTGCTTGGTTTTTCATTGATTGTCAAATTATATTCAGAGTGTTTGTCAAATTGCCAGAAAGAAAGACTCTGCAAACTCAGACAAGAAAAAGAAAAGGAACAATAAGTTGTCAAATTGCCAAGAAAGCTTTCATGGACCACAAAGAAAAGCCAAAAAAAAATCAAGAAATGATAGAACTGCATAAATCTCTTCAAGTATTGCAGTATAAAGTCATGAAATTATTTTATATTTTATATTTTAGTATAAAACCATATTTTATATTTTAGTCTTTCGATAAAGTGGGTATGTATAATTCAATATTTTCATTCATTGTTTTGATTGATGGATGACATAGATTTTTTTGATTTACAGGATTGCTTGAAAAAATGGAAAATCATACATTCAGTAGTGCAGACTACATTACTCATCTGCCTGGTCACATTACAAATAATATTTTGGTGCGTTTACCATTGGGCGATTCAGTGAGGACCGGTCTTTTGTCGAGGGAGTGGAGGTACAAGTGGAGCTCTATTCCAGACCTCGTTTTTGACCAGCACTTCGACAAATTCTCAAAACGCCACAAACTTGAAAAGATTATCTTGGAGAACAATAGAGCAGAATATCTAAAATTTGATATTTTCATAGGTAGATTTATTTGATAATATAAATAAAATGCAATAACAGTTTTAATGTAAAACACTATAGCCAAAGGCAAACTAAACAATACCGTAAATAAATAAATAAACAAGAAAGTACAGATAACTTATCAGTATTTATTTAAAAAAGTACGAATGAATCACCGGGTTGAGCCGGTTTGCCCTAAAAAAATATTCGCCCCACTGACCGGTGCGATGGGCCTGCGATACACCTTCCAGGATAAGATAGTCCAGAGGTCCTTTCCAAGCCGCACTGCTACGTTGAACCTCACTTCGAAAGCTAAACAACTCTAGAGGTTGTGTATGCACCTCAAAACACACACTCGAAAGCTAAAAACTGTATACCCTCTTAAGACTCTGCAGTTTCTTAAAATAGTATACTTGCTATTCTTTCTTGCTTCGTTTTTTTTTTCTTTCTGTGTGTTTTTCAGGGAACTAGGAGGTAGCTTTATATAGGGGGAGCAGACAACCAGAATTAAATTATGGCACATTAATGCAAAGTTGAAACCGTCTGAATGCCAACAGACACACAAGGTATCTGGACTCAAAAACAAACAACATTCGAAAACGTGTTGTTTGACTAGGTAACGTGTCTAACAGTTTCAAACCGCGTTAATTAAATATAGTAATGAATTCAAAATTCAGATTTTTGAATAAAACCATTACAACAAGGGCAATTCAGTAAAAATTAAGTCCGAGACTGAGATAATTAGCCCAAACGCCCGGGCCCGCGACTTGGACCTGGACCGTGGTCTGTGGTCCGTGGTCCATGGCTCGTGGCCGTGCCATTGTTAAGGCTAATATATCCGATGTGGGATATTTTACACAGCTTTATTTACACATAGATAATATTTTCCTTGGGCTTTATCTATGGATTACCATTCGAAATGGTTCAATCTTAGATTACCCCTTGAAAACATCATTTTATCAAGCCCATTTCCAACAACCCCCCCCCCCCAATCTATAGCATAAAATCCTGGCTGCATACTCGTAATGTGCTTTCAATATTGGTACCTTTCGGTTTGAATCACTATCTAGTTAACCAACTTATGTCATCATAGGAACAAATGGACATATGCCTTGAATTTGAACCTTGGTTGTGATGACGTCTATTGGAAACGACACACTACATCGAGCTTAGCAATCTTCACGGGTGATAGGTTAATGGCCATGTGTCCTGATCCTGTTTCATGAATATTTTTCAAAGAGTAACCCGTCTCCTCTAATCGCGGCCATACGATAATATTCATTTGTTGGGCATCTCCGAAGATGTACTGCTCACATCTTGTCACATTCTAGCAGTAACACAGCACCTCCCAGGCATACCAGAGGATAGACTTCAGGTACATAGTACCAGTCTAAATTTAGGTGCTAATATTTACACCCAACAGCTTGTTTGTACCACATTGAACCTTCCTTGTGGGATCTCCACTTAGTAGGTTGGGTTCCTACTATCGGTGTAACTCAATGGGTTACAAGTCCCATCCTCAACCCGGCCTTTTGGAATGAGTTGAACTCAAGTCCTTTCGTTAAAGAATCAGCTACATTGTCTTTGGTACCAACAAAATCAATGACTACAATTCTTTCAGACACTATCTCCCTTATAGACTTCAGTCTAACTTGGATGTGTCTCTTAGTCTTTTGATTATACTTGGAACTCTGTATTTTTGCAATTGTGGTTTGATTATCACAATACAAGGCAATGGCAGGGACAGGTTTACCCACCATGGGTAACCCACACATCAACCCATGCAGCCACTCAACCTCAGTTCCAGTAGTATCTAAAGCACATAACTCAGCCTCAAATGTAGACCGAGTTATGATTGTCTATTTTGCAGACTTCCAAGAGACAGCGCCTCCACCCAGAATAAATACATACCCTGTACATCCATTACTCCCGGAGTTTTGGACAATCCAACTTGCATCACTAAATCCCTCAAGAACTTCAGGGAATTTTTCGTAATGCAGTCCAAGGGAACTTATACCTTTAAGGTACCTCAATACCCTATCCAAAGCCTCCCAATGAGTACGATCAGGACAACTCGTATATCTAGTCAACTTAGAGACCGCAAATGAAATATCTGATCTCGTACCATTAGCTAAATATTGTAAGCTTCCAATCACTTGAGAATATCTTAATTGAGACATTGGAATACCAGACCTATTCTTAAAAAGAGTCACAGAAGGATCATAAGGCGTTTTCAGGATTCTATCGTTAGTATAACCAAACTTCTCAATTATCTTCTCACCATAATGAGATTGAGAAATCGTTATACCCTCAGTTGACCGAATCAACTTGAGTCCTAGAATCACACTAGCTTCACCCATGTCCTTCATTTCAAACTTACTTTTCAAGAATTCTTTCGTCTCATTAATCATCTCAAGATTTGACCCTATTAATAATATATCATCCACATACTGGCATAAAACGATACATGAATCACCATTTATTTTGCAGTAGATACACTTATTATTATTATTTACAACAAAGCCAAAGTTCAATATAGTTTTATCGAACTTTTTATGCCATTGTTTAGGCGCTTGTTTCAACCCATAAAGAGATTTGACAAGCTTACAGACTTTAGTTCACTTCTGACAGCTACAAATCCCTCTGGTTGTTCCATATATATCTCTTCCTCTAGATTACCATACAGAAAGGCTGTCTTCACATCCATCTGATGGATAGAGAAGTTATATATGGAAGCTAGTGTAATCAACACGCGGATTGTAGTTAATCGAGCTACAGGGGAATACGTATCAAAGTAGTCAATCCCCTCTTTTTGCCTAAAGCCTTTGGCAACCAATTTAGCTATATACTTATCAATAGTATGATCGGCTTTCAATTTCTTCTTAAAGATCCGCTTATATCCAATCGTAGTACATCTCGGTGGTAAATCGACTAGTTCTCATGTCCCGTTGGAGACAACGGAGTCAATTTCACTTTTGATAGCTACTTTCCAATGCTTAGCCTCAGAAGAAGCCATAACATCTTTAAAAGTCATAGGATCATCCTCGATATTGTAAGTGACAAAGTCACTTCCAAAATCTTTAGCGATCTTGGCCCGCTTACTACGGCGAGGTTCATTAGCCTCATCAAAAGTAGAACCGGAGCTACTTGGATTTACCCCCCCATTTGTCATCCTTTCCACATGTTCGGGAATGGAACCAGATGCGAGGGCAGAATCTAAAGTCGAAACATCTTTGGGTATTCCTTGTTTCAAAGGGAATACATTTTCGAAGAATGTAGCATCACGTAATTCGACTATTATGTTATCCTCTATGCTAGAAATCTCAAACTTAATGACTAAGAATCTCATGGCATAACTTGCTTTCACATAGCCCAGAAAGACTACATCAATAGTTTTTGGACCAAACTTCTTCCGTTTGTGTTCATGGACTAAGACTTTTGCAAGACATCCCCACACATGGTAATATTTTAAGCTCGATTTTCTACCTTTTCAGAATTCGAATGGAGTGCATTCTGTATGTTTTAGAGGGACTCTATTCAGAATATGGCAAGCCGTATTCAAAGCCTCTCTCCACATATATTTCGGCAATCCAGAATTCAAAAGTAAACTGTTAATCATGTCTTTAAATGTTCTGTTTTTACGTTCTGCTACACCATTCGAGGAAGGTAAATATGGAGGAGTCTCTTCATGAATAATACTAAACGTTTGTCAATATTCCACAAACGAATTAGACTCATATTCACGACCTCTATCTGATCGTATTCTTTTAAGTTTCTTGCCAGTTTGATTTTCAGCTTCATTCTTAAAGATGATAAACTTTTCAAGTGCTTCATCTTTCTGTTTCATTAAATAAACATAACAATATTTACTCAATCATCTATAAAGGTGATAAAGTATCGATTCTGGTCTCGTGTTAAGACCCCATTGAACTCACAAATATCTGTGTGTACTAAATCAAGTATTTCAATATCCCTTTCAACTATTTGATAGGGTTTTCTTACTTATTTAGCTTCTACACACACTTGACATTTGTGATTTTGTCCAATGTCATGCGTTGGAATCAGATTTAAATTCATCATTCTTTTAATAGAACCAAAATTTAAATGACCCAACCGTGCATGCCATACAGTGGAATTTTCTATATTATTAATAACAACAGAATTATAAAAATACGAACTATTGGAACTAGAAACACTAGTATATTCAATCCGTACTTTAAATAAACCTTCAGATAAATATCCTTTGCCAATAAAAGTTTCGTAATGTAAAATTACAACTTTATTCAGCTTAAATGAAAGCTAAAAACCCTCTTTGACTAACATTGAACCGCTAATAATGTTCCATCTAACAGAAGGGACGTGATACACTCGTTGCAGAGATAGTGTGCACCGTGAAGGAAACCTCAGGTCCACGCGTCCTATCCCAAGTACTTGTGCATCACTTGCATTTCCCATCCCCACGGATTGTCCATCAATTGGCTGGTACGACACAAATAGAGACTTATCAGCACAAACGTGCACATTTGCTCCAGTATCAACAAGCCAATCGAATGGTTCATAAATAGTCAAAAGTTTGGGTTCAAAAGAAACATACCCGTCAACGTGTTCATGAGAACTAGCAATACCAGCCTCAACCATGTTGACTACTGGTCCTGAGGGTTTTGGTTTGGTCTTTCCTTTTTCTGCCTTGTTGGGACAATCCCTGACATAATGACTAACCTGTCCACAAGTCCAGCATGATTTGTTTGCTTTTGGCTTTTCCTTTATCAATGGTTTTAGAATTCGGATTGACATTTTTCAGCTTAGGGTTTTTCTTACCAATAGTCAAAACATTTGCTTTTGACTGGAATTCAACTGGTATCGAGTGTGTCTGATTCCTATGTTCCTCTTCTATACTTATGGCAATTATTAAATCATCGAGGGATAAGTTTTCTTTTTGATGTTTTAAAGACATTCCGAAACTTTTTCAAGATCTAGGAAATTTTTCAATAATTCCCATAACCATGAACTTTTCTGGAAGTTTCATTTTAGCATTAGCAAGTGAATGTTCTAGATTAATCAAATCATGGGTTTGTTCAGACACTGACTTACCTTCAACCATTTGATACTTTAGGAATTTAGAAACAAAATACTTTTCGAGCCCTTGCTCCTTAGTATTGTATTTCTTATCTAATGCTTCCCAAAGTGACTTCGCAGTATAGGAGTCTGAGCAATAGATATTGAAGAGAATATTTGACAAACCTGACAAAATGATCCCTCTGCCTATTTGGTCTCGCTCAGTCCATATTGCGATTTCATTAGTCTTTGGGTCAGTATCAGTAGGTACGGATTTGTCAGTCTGAATTACAGACAAGAGCCCCTTCATTGTGAACAAAATCTTCATTCGTTGTTGCCAACGTTTAAAGAATTGGCCAGCAAATGGTTCAGGCAAACCGCTCAAGTCAATTTTTGAGAAACCAAATGAACCAGCAGTTGAACTCGACGCCATTATAAATATATTAAACGAATAAACCCCGAATATTTCTTTAAGATTGTTAGAGAACAATAGAGCATAATATCTAAGACTCGATATTCTCGTGTGTGGATTTATTCGATAATATAAATACAATGCAATAATAGTTTTACTGTAAAACATTATAACCAAAAGCAAACTAAACAATACCGTAAACAAATAAATAAACAAGAAAGTACAGATGACTTATCAGTATTTATTTGAAAAAGTATGACTGAATTACCGGGTTGATCTGGTTTGCCTTAAAGAAATATTCGCCCCATTGACCGGTGCGATGGGCCTGCGATACTGTTTCCAGGATAAAACAGTCCAGAGGTCCTTTCCACGCCGCACTGCTACGTTGAACCTCACTTCGAAAGCTAAACAGCTTTAGAGGTTGTGTATGCACCTCAAAACACACACTTGAAAGCTAAAAACTGTATACCCTCTTAAGACTCTGCAGTTTCTTCTCAAAAACAAACAACATTCGAAAACGTGTTGTTTGACCAGGTAACATGGCCGTGGCCGTGGCCGTGGCTGGAGCCGGAGCCGGAGCCGGGTCGGGTCGGGCGGGCAGCGCGCGCGTGTGGGCTTTGCACATATGCGGTACTTAGTTGTTTAGTTTACACTATAACAACATTTAACCACATAAATACTGGCATTGTCAAGGCTAATATATCTGATGTGGGATATTTTACACAACTTTATTTACATCAATCCTAGATAATATTTTCCTTGGGCTTTATCTATGGATTACCATTCGAAATGGTTCAATCCTAGATTACCCCTTGAAAACATCATCTTATCAAGCCCATTTCCAACAGATTATATACCAAGTTCTATTACAACATGGAGGACCTCTAGATAAATTTTCACTTCAAATCCCCGCTTATAAAGGTGGCCCCGATGTTGTTAGTTGGATTCATATTCTATCTAGATATAGAGTTCAAGATTTGACCCTGCATTTTTCTTGGGGCTAAGAACCTCAAATGCCGTCTTACTTCTATGCATTACAACACTTAAGACATTTGAACCTTTATAGATGCGTATTCAAACCGCCACCAGAATTCAAAGGATTTAGCAATCTTGTTACTCTTGATTATCAGAATTTTGAATTCGAGCCCTCAATCTTTCAGCGTTTCATGTCTCAATCCTTGCCGCTTGAAAGGGTCACATTGGTTGGCTGCGCTAAAATGGTTTCATTTGAAGTTGAGGGGCCTAGTCTCAAGTTTTTTTCATTTCGTGGTGCTTTTGAATGTATTCGCTTCAAGAATTGTCCAGTTCTTTCCGAAGTTTCATTATCCACCTCCATATTGTGAAGACAGGGAACCAGAAGTTGCATCAAGCATCTGGACTTTCTGCCTGCACTTCAGAAATTGTATCTGCACAATCCACATCTATTGGAGGTAGACATTTGGCCTGTCTTCACATAACGCCTTGGGATATGATATTACAAGTAACCCTACCACCCCCAGTTGTTTGGTTTGTATTAACTCACATGTAGTAATGGGGTATTTGCAACACGAAAGCAAACATTAAGGTAGTATACATATTTTTTTATATCACAGATTGTTTTGTTAAAGGGAACCTAATTTTGGGGATTTTTTTTTCATAACTAACCGGTCTTTAAACATAGTTTAACATTTATTTTCTGTGGCCTATTTCCCTTCCAAGTTTGTGGCTGCAGGAGATGTACGAAATCGACTTATTGGCAATTTAAGTAACCTCAGAGTTCATAATTTGTCAATCTATTTGGACAGCGTTGAGGAAGTTGCTTGTGCTCTTTGCTTAGTTAGAAGTCCTCCAAACTTAGAGATACTTGTAATTACAGTGAGTTTCTCTTCTTCGTTATTTTCTTCTTCTCATTTCATTTCATGTGCACTCATCAAAATGTGATTCTCTTCTTCCTCTGTGTAAGTCTAGTAATGTAATTTCGTGTTTGCTGTAGCTATGTGCCAGCAAAATTGTAGAAGCCGTTGTAGAATTCTTACGAGCCCAAGAAACAACTGATCTTCATTTGGAACACATTACAAGGGTAGAAATTCTAGTTTTCTCTGGCATTGAACCTCAAATGGAATTTATAAAATATCTACTAGCTTCTACAGTTGGACTCGAAGAAATGGTTATTGTACCTGATACTTCTTCAGTTGGATTGAACTTGATGACGCAGTTGAAGCAAATACCTAAGGCATCTCCTAGTGCTCTACTACGTGTATTGATGAGGTGATATACATCTGCTGCTGATACTAGAATCGATTTCGTAGGAAATCACTACAAGAAAATAGGCAAAAACCAACGGAATTTTTCTACGGAAAATCTACGGAAAAAATCCCTTGCAAATACCAGCGGAAAGCCTACGGAAGTTGGCAATATGAAATTCCATTGACAATCCATTGGTAATCCGTAGGAAAATTTGCCATGAAAATGGCGGGAGAAATAGCGCCATTTTTACCAAGGGATTACCGAGGGAATTTTCCCTTGGTAATCGCGTTCAAAATTTACCAAGGGATTCCTAAGGGAATTTTCCCTGGGTAATCTCCTTTAATAAATTTCCTGAGGGAAAACCAAGGGAATTTTTCCTTGGTAATTGCGTTCAAAATTTTCCGAGGGATTCCCAACGGATTTTTTCCTTGGTAATTTTCTTTAATTTGTTAGCAAGGGAAAAACGAGGGAATATTCCCTTGTTATTCTCGTTCAAAATTTACCAAGGGATTATCAAGGGAATTTTCCCTTAGTAATCTCCTTTAATAAATTTCCCGAGGGAAAACCAAGGGAATATTCCCTTGGTAATCTTGTTCAAAATTTACCAAGGGATTCCCAAGGGATTTTTCCCTTGGTAATCGCCTTTAATAAATTTTCGAGGGAAAACTAAGGGAATTTTCCCTTGGTAATTGCGTTCAAAATTTACCAAGGGATTCCCAAAGGAATTTTCCCTTGGTAATCTCCTTTAATAAATTTCGCGAGGGAAAAATCAAGGGAATATTCCCTTGGTAATCTTGTTCAAAATTTACCAAGGGATTCCAAGGGATTTTTCCCTTGGTAATCGCTTTTAATAAATTTTTCAAGGGAAAACCAAGGGAATATTTCCTTAGTAATTGCGTTCAAAATTACCAAGGAATTCCCAAGGGAAATTTCCCTTGGTAATGTCCTTTAATAAATTTCCCGAGGGAAAATCAAGGGAATATTCCCTTGGTAATCTTGTTCAAAATTTACCAAGGGATTCCCAAGGGATTTTTCCCTTGGTAATCGCCTTTAATCAATTTCTCGAGAAAAAACCAAGGGAATTTTCCTTTGGTAATCGCATTTAAAATTTTCCGAGGGATTCCCAATGGATTTTTCCCTTGGTAATTTTCTTTAAAAATTTAGCGAGGGAAACACAAAGGAATATTTCCATGGTAATCTCGTTCAAAATTTACCAAGGGAATCCCAAAGGAATTTTCCCTTGGTAATCTCCTATAATAAATTTTCCGAGGGAACACCAAGGGAATATTCCCTTGGTAATCTCATTCAAAATTTACCAAAGGGATTACCGATGGATTTTTCCCTTGGTAATATTTTTTAACATTTTTTTTTGAATTGATTTTTTTATTTATGATTTTGTATTGATGAAAACGTATTTTTTACATACTCGTAATATTTCTTTTTTACTCTCATTACTCCC
Source organism: Petrea volubilis (assembly GCA_026212405.1). Classification (NCBI taxonomy): domain Eukaryota; kingdom Viridiplantae; phylum Streptophyta; class Magnoliopsida; order Lamiales; family Verbenaceae; genus Petrea; species Petrea volubilis. Next base: position 15,413,727 of record CM047886.1, read on the forward strand.
TCCCTCTCTCTCTCTCTCTCTCTCTCTCTCTCTCTTAAATTATGAATACATATTTTGTATTTACTCTTAATATTTCTTTTTGAACACTATGTAGGATTTAATTTTATGAATCTATTGTTAAATGTTATTCTAGCCATTGTAAAAGTTTTGAATTTATGTATGATCCAAATATAATTTTAATTTTTAAAAATTCTTTTTTTGTAAAATTCTATATGTTAATTAACACATATCCTTATTAATATTATAATTTATACTATCTTTATAATTTATTAATATTGTAATTTATACATATCTTTATTATAATTAATTTCTCTCTCTCCTCTCATTACTCATATTTAATCTTCCTCTTCTCGATTGAATTAAGAGAATATTTTCAGCAATTCAAAAAATAATATTAAATAAATTGAATTTAATAGAAATTAAAATATTTGAACATTATTTGTAATTATTAAAAAAATAGATTAATGAGTTGGTCTTGAAATTAGTTTAGTGGCAAAGCATTACATTTCCGTAGGTAAGCCGTAGGTGCTTTTTCTGTTGATTTTCCGTACGTAATCTGAGGTGAATCAAGGTCGAAGTTTCCGTTGGTTTTCCGCAGGTAAACCGTTGGTGAATTATGATCGAAGTTTCCGTTGGTTTTTTGTAGGTAATCCGTTGGCGAATCATGATCGAAGTTTATGTTGGTTTTCCATTGGTAATTCCCTAGCAAAAGCTTATCGACGACACTTTTTTTGAGGGCATTCATTCAGTAGGTTTTCCGTTGGAAAATGTAAATTCTGTTGGTTTTCCGTAGGAAAATTCCGTAGGTTTTTGGCTGTTTTCTTGTAGTGAATCTACGTGAGAAGAATTTGCTAAGTAGTTTTCTTTTTCTTCTTCTTCGGCTTCATTTGATTTGTTGGAATCCAATGCATTACAACTTGTAGCCCACTCTAACATGATGTTTGATTACAAGGTTTGTGATGGACTAAAATACCTTAATCCAATGAGTTTTGGATTGAAATACCTTACTAAGGAACTTAATTGTCTTTGGGTTGGTGTGATTGTGGTATCTAAGTCCGTGGACTGATTATTCCTGGATGTTGTGAATCTACATATTTCTACTTCGTTGTTGTCAAATTACTTCCATGATTTAGCAAACCTATTTACACTGAACGGATCACCCAAAGCCGAATGGCAATAACTGCACATTTGGACTTAAAATTCCTCTAGAAGTCGATCGGATCTTAGCAATTACATTATCATACTTTTGCTTCTTCTTGTGCCAAGAAATTGAATCGCAAAATTGGATACCAAAGCAGCTTTTTTTAACTCACATCCCATGATGAAAGCGTGGGAAGTGAATTGGGTAAAGAGAGAGAGAGAGAGAGAGAGAGAAGTAAAAAATCCAAACCTGACATTGGTTTCTTGTATGAAACAAATAGGATTTTGGTTTCTTGTATGAAACGAACAGGATTTGGGCGTAGATCTTAATCTCAGAAATTAATATGGGAAAAAATTTGTCCATCTTTTGCTAACTACTGTTTTTTAAAAAGAAGAGAAAAAAATTGGAAAATGTACAAGTATAAAATGTTTGCTAAGGGTAGCACAACTATAGAATCATAAATATGAAATTTCTAGAAGATTTCTAACATAATTATAATGCGTCCTAAAGAGTTAAAAAAAAATGATAACACATAAATATGATTGGAAGTTTATAATGGAATCATCAAAATCATATAAACCATTCTCGAAGTAGAATATCATAAATCCAGAATAAAATACAATATAAATCGACCTTTGAAAGATGTATTTTTTATTTGTGAAATCTATTTTTTGAATAATTATGGCTTAATATTTCTTGCAAGATCAGTGCTTAATATATACTATACAGAAATGTATACTGAAAATACATTTTTGACTCATAAAAACAAAAAACAATTAGATCATATATCATGAATAACAAAAGAAGAAAAAAAACAAGTGAGGAAAATTCCTGCAAAGAGTTAAAATAGATCTAAAATGAACACATACCCAAATTTAATAGGACTGAAATACTTTTGGTTTGAAAAACTCTCCTGGCCGACGCTCATAAGCGAGGGGTATGGTGTCCTAATATTGACTGTGGAATCTGATGTGCATTTTAAAAGAAAGAAGAACTTAAGAGATAAATAAGATAGGTGATGATATATTAAAGGTAAGTGATTGAATTAATAAGTTCTACATGATTTAGTAAATCAAGGGGGTTAGTTAGATGACCAATGAGTGTTTTTCAATGATTTAGAAAATAAAAAAAAGTCAAAACTAATATATCAAACAATCATTAATGTTATTTAACAATTAAAAATACTTTTAAATTCTAAAAATTGAGATTTTGATTAAAATTAAAATAATTGGGTCAAAAATTTCGGCATTATCTCCAAGCTTTGCAATAACCCTAAAATGGAGGGCTTGGATTTCTCAGGCTTCATGTGGCCATTTAATTCGACTGGACTTTCAAAATTTGTTGAATGGGTCTTTCATGTATATTTTATGATTTTATCCATATCAAGAATCGGACGGGATCTCCTACCCCAAAACAATGTCCCATCTCATATCCCATACTCTAAATTCATGACACGTGTAAATCTTTAAGATTTACTTAACGGCAGATTATTTAGTTATGTTAATTAGATTTTACACGTGTCATGAATTTAGAATATGGGGCCTGAGATGGAACATTGTTTTGGGGTAGGGAATCCCGTTCGATCAATAATAGGGGTTAGGTTGTCAATGTATAGCGGATTTTGATTTGAATTCAATTCGAATTTTAAAATTTTTCATCAATTAAAATATTTGATAGATTATCTATATTGTTAATGAAGTGTTCGTCTAATAATTATCTTAAACTCTTTGATCTCTTTCGATTTTTTCGATGTGTCCATTTTAATTTGTATTTTCTCTCTTCCCTCTTCTTCCACTATTAGTGTATTTTTCATGTATTTCTTTTCTCATTCTCATTCCTCTATCATACATATATATATATATATATATATATTCACATCTCTTTTTATCTTTTTTTAACTTTTTATTTCTTATTTATTTGTTAATATCTTTGTTTGGAGCATTTTTTTTCTAACAAATGTAATAAAATACATATATTACAAATAATTAAAAATATGTATAATAATTGATAGAATCTAATAAATATTAATTTTAATTTTATATTCATAACTTAAATATGTACTTAAATTATATTTTACTTTTTTTATTTTACACACACATCAAATATGTCACATCGACTAATATTAATTATGAATATGCGTAATTTAAAATAAGTGAGTCGAATATAGAATCAAGCTATCTTATCTGTTAAAGATCTAAATCCGAATTTTATTAATATCACTCCTAGAAAACATGGATTTAGCCACGGAATTAGCTACAGATTTTGATAAAAATCCGTGGCCAAAAAAATATAGCCACGGATTTGGCCAGGGAAAAAATCCATGGCCAAATGTGGCGTGGCTAAGCTTGGCCACGGACTTCTAGCCACGGATATTCCTGTTACCAACCCAGTTTTTTTATTTCGGTTAAAATAAAATATAGCCCCGGAAAAATCTGTGACTAATATTGATTAATTTTTTTAAATTTTAAAAAATAGCCACGGATAAATCCGTGGCTAAATTAAATAATTCGTTTTAATAATTAATTTTAACGATGGAAAAATCCGTGGCTAATATTTATTAATTTTTTTACAATATTAATGTTAGCCACAGATTTAAAATATTAATGTTATCCGTGGCTAAAATAAATATTAGTAGAAAAAATAAATATTAGTAAAATCTGTGGTTAAAATAAATATTAGTAAAAAAAAAATTGGGCACGCTACCTCAGCCGACCAACCCGCGCCCGCCTCAACGGCCCAACCCGCAACAGCAGCCGTACCCAAACCTGATATTTATTCAATTGTTTGGATTTCATTGTTACAAGAGGGAGTCAAACTAGAGACCTCTACGTAAGTAGCCCAGCATGTTGCCACTAAGCTATGGAATGCCACTTGGTCAATTTTGAACGTCCAAAATATTTATATGTGTGTGTGTGTGTATATATATATTAAATTTTGTTAACAAATTTTACTAATTTATATCTATTAAGTGAATATATTTTATTAATTCATACCTATTATAATTTAATTAAGAAATATTAAATTGTGCAAATTATAATTCTTTTTAATTTTACTTTTACCCACAAATAACTTTGTGATAAAAAATCAAAATTAAAAAATTGTAACTATGACATTATCAAAATTTGAAAGTTTTCATCGATTATTTCGACTCAATTTAAGAAATTTAAAACTACATATTTTTCAAGTGAGAGTAATTAATCAATTGAATTAATTGGATGTGGAAAACTAAGAGCTTTAATTCAAAACTTCAAATTTATCGATTGATTTTTATTTTTTTTTGGTTTACTTTGATTTGCTTTAATGTCATATAGTGCTTTCTTGCATTCACATTTACTATTTCGACAAATAACATGCAATTAATCTATCTTTGAGCTTTTTTATTGTCTTTTTTTCTTGATATATGTTGCCTTATCTATTGATGCTTTTTCTAGAACAAGCTTGTATCTTTTTAATATAATAACAAATTGATATCTATATATAATAATTTATAAACTTTGAAAGTATTCAATGCCATGTGTAATTAAGTACGTATTAATAGTTTTATTATACTCTATTTTTGACACATATGGGGTTATGGTGATTTTTAATTTTAATTTATATACAAAGACGATTGTTTATAATTATCCAAAAGATCAATATAACAACTATCTAAAATCTAAGATAAGAGAAGTTATATTTCAATTCCAATGAAAGGATAAAATTAATATTTTATTTAAAATTTATGATTTACTGTAGTTTTAAATTATTAAAATTATTTATAACTTACTTTTATCCTAACCAAAAGAAATTTCCATAATTATATAAAAAAAAAAATCTTGAAATTGTATATAATCTATTATGAAATGAATTTCTAATATGCTTATTTATTGATTATTTTACTACAATATGATTTTAGTATTTTATATTTTACAAAAAAGGTTACTTAGTTTCTTTTTGTCGACTTATTTTTTCTCTAACAAAAATTTATTATAATGTATAAATAAAAATACTTCAGTGCCAATTACTTGTTGGATTTTTATTGAAAGCAATTAATTTATTTAGGTAAAAATTACTTTATATGTATGGGGAGAATTTAGCATTTCAAATTATCGCTCTTAATGAATATTAGTTTTATCACTCTTTATATATATATATATATATATATATATATATTTACCCACGAATTTTTCCATGGCTAAATCTCAAATAAAACTTTTTTTTAATTTTTTTTACTTTTTAGCGACAGAAAAATCCGTGGCTAAATGTGAAAATAAACTTTTTTTTATTTTTTATATTTCTAAATGTGAAAATAAAATTTTTTTAATTTTTTTAAATTTTTATATTTAGCCGCGGATTTTTCCGTGGCTAAATCTCAAATAAAACTTTTTAAATTTTTTTTTTATTTTTAGCCACCGATTTTATGTGATGATAATCTTTTTTATTTTTGTATTTGGCCACAAATGTTTCCGTGACTAAATCTCAAAAAAGACGTGTTTTTTAATTTTTTTTACATATTTTGGCCATGGATAAATCCATGGCAAAGTTTGAAATTTTTTTTAAAAAAAAATAATAGTTTTACTTAGCCACGGATTTATCTGTGACTACCTTTTTAAAAAAAAAAAAAATTTTAGCCATGGACAAGTTAATTGACGTTAGTATACAATTGTTCCCGAATTATGAAGTCATTGATGTATATCAGTAGAAAGAAAAATGTATTTCTTGATATAAATTGAAATATTTAACTCATAAAGCAAAATTTATTTAGGGATATTGTAAAATATATTACTTATGATGAGAACAATATGAATTTGAAAAGGTTTAAACCAATATAACTTCCGAAAAGTGGGATCGAACAATATTGTGTATAAGTTAGTGACGGAATTAGTGACAGAAAGTCGTTGCGAAGAGAATGATCTCTTGGCGACGGAAAATTCCGCGGCTAATTCCGTCGCCACTTAATCAAAAATTAGGCGCCAACTTTGCCACCCATTCAGCCACGGATTTTGAGGATTTAGCCACGGATTTTTCTGTGGCTAGTTTTTTTTTTTTTTTTAAGTTTTGAAATCCGTGGCTAGATCCGTAGCTATTGGCGATTGATTTTGTCCGTGGTTAAAATCTGTGATCGATTTTGTCCGTGGTTAAAATCTGTGACTATTTTGTTGTTTTCTAGTAGTCTATTAGGATGAATTACATCTACCTCCCCTGAAGTTCGTCAAAATTACAATTTAACGCATGTTATTTTATAAGTTACAATAAACCCCCTGAGGTATATTCCATCTAACAATTTATTCTTGCCATTTAGTTCCGTTAGGGTTCCATTAAATTTTGCATGTGAAGTTCCGATAGTACCCTTGAGGGTTTTTTTTGTAATATATATAAAATATTTGGAGTTGTATGTTATGTGTTACAACTTTGTGGGGCTAAAAGTATTAATATTGAAAAAATTGCTCTATTTTTAAGAGTTGAAAATGACAGGAGGTGGGAGAAGAGAGAGAGATCTAGATATATACATATGCAATGTATATACACATACAAGTTGAGAAATCATACACTTTCAATTCATCATAAATAACTCTTTCATTTCTTCTCCAAAACGCGCAAGTTGTATGTCAAAATCGATCACCATTACGAGAGGAACACGTTGGTGGTAGTAGTTTAGGGTTTCGCCAGACAGTGGAGAAGCAACGGCAGCAGCAGTGATGAGGTTGCGGTGGGTTTCTGTTTTCCGACAAGTTTTCCAGTGAACTTGGGGCGGGTCTTAAACTTTTTGACATGGGAAACACGTTAGTGAGGTTAATTTTGAGTTAGAGTCGACGGAGGCGGTGGAATTGAGGCGAAGAGTGGGTTTTACACATTTTTCATCCAGCACTTGTAATTAATACATACCACAGGGGGTTTATTATAATATACACAAAATTGTGGGTTAAATTATAATTTCGCCCAACCTCATGGGAGGTAGATGTATTTCTCCCTATTTAATATCAGCAAAAATTAAAGGGCAAAACGGATTTTATACATTTTTCGTCCATCACTTGTAATTATTACACACTCAAGGGGGTTTATTGTAATTTACAAAAATAAAGTGGGTTAAATTATAATTTTTCCAAACCTTAGGGGAGGTAGATGTAATTCATCCAAGGATAAATTACATCCACCTCCTCTGAGATTTTGCCAAATTACAATTTAACCCATAATTTTTTGTAAATCACACAAAACCCCATGAGGTATATTATGTCTAACAATTTACCCCAGCCGTCTAGTTTCGTTAGGATTCCGTTAAATATTGTACGTGAAGTTCCAATAATACCCTTTGTTTGGCGAGCTCAGTTTTAGTGAAATTTTTCTAGGACAAAATTGGCCTTATGGGGTATTTTGTAATATATATATATATATATATATATATAATATAGTTGGGGTTGCATGTTACATATTGCAACTTTGTGGGGCTAAAAGTAATATATTTGTAAAAAGATCAACTAGCCGTTTATAGCCGTTATGTGGCTGTTTTTTTCTACTTCTATAAATACTTAAACCATTTTGGGTATTTTCACACACTCAAAATTATGTCTTTTTCATATAGAACATCCAAAAGTGATATTAGGTATCTTAGGTAAAACAAAGAACCATGCTAGAAGTGTGGATCGAAGACTATGATTTATATATCGGAATTATCGAAAAATCCAGGGAGGCTTTACTATCGGTGTCCTACTGATAATTTCTCACATTGGTGTAATCCAACCGATGATGATTCTCGTTTTCATGTGGATGAAGCGACTATTCCAAATGAAAGTGTTGTGGGACAAGACATTCTAAATAGAGATGGAGGATTAGTCTACAAAATGTTACTGACAAACATGGGACTTTTTCTATTGCTTTTGCTAGGTAACATTGTAAAGCTATTTGTGTGAACTATACTTAGTTAAGCATGTTATGAATTTGTATGAAATGAAGAATGTATGTAATTTTCTGTTATGGATTGAATAATGTTTGTCATCCAAGTCACTTAATGTTGTTAGCAAAATACATGAATCTGTACTTCAGCAGATTGAACCCCAAATAGCAAAGGTTTTACAAAAGTACCAGAAACTTACAAAAAAGAATCTGTACCAAGGTTTGCAATAGATTTACAAAAAAGACATTCAAAATCAAATCATGTTTGATGGTGCATATTTGCCTTCTTATATGTCCCTCTTGGCATATTGAATTGACTAACCGGTTGAGAACTTAAAACCCTTGAACGGATCATACTTGGGGGCAAAATCACCCTTGGAATTGAAAGAATGGGCTGAGATGATGAAATTGGCATTTTTCCCTTAGAATTAGGGGCTGTTTCAAAATGTAACACTATATTTAGTTGATTAAGTTATTAAAATTTAGTTCAAAAAAACAATAAATTAATTTTGTACCTTTGGGTGAAGATGGGGCAACAGGTTGTGTATTGGCACTTGATTCCATTGAAACTTTCCTTTTTCTTCCACTTGTTGTAGAATTGGCAGCACTAATAGCAACCTGCAAATTAAAAAGGATAAGTTAATCAGTCAATTAATAAAACATAAGATAAGTTTACTTAACTATGTTTGCCTCTTTGTAGGGGCATGTCCTCATGTTGTAACCCAATTGTTTACATTTTTGAGCATCTTACGACATTGGATCTTTTTAAAACAAGTGCTTCTCCTGGCTCTCTTCTCCAACTTTTCCTTGGTTTGGCAGGGCAACATTTTTTTCAAAGGAGGTTGCAAGTCTTTAGGCATTACAGTAGGATCTTCAGGCTACAAAGATGAATCAGTGATTGGACTTATCATTTGGGAATAGCACCTCAGATAAGTCTTCTTGTGGAATCTGAAGTGAGTTTATCTTTCAAGTCTATCCCTCTTGTAAGCAATTGCTGTTACAACATGTATACAAGGTATACAAGTAATATTCCACATATTACAATCATATGTCTTATTTTTCAAATTTACAATGTAATGAAATTGTTTTATCATTTACCTCAAAAACATCATCCCCACCCACCAATATGTTACATTTTCTACCATCCTTTCTCATTCAAACTAATGTTTTACAAATATTTGGAACAACAACAAACTGCATTTTCTTACCCTTCTCTCTCCTCTTGTACAACCTACTAATCAACTTCGCCCTCAAACCATCCATAAGGGTCAAAATAGGCTTAGCCCTTAGGTCACTAATCCAAGCATTAAAACATTCAGCATCATTTTTAATTATCAGGTCAGAAGCATGCCTGCACCATTGACTTGGTGGGATCTTAATCAACCAATTGTATGCATTAGGTTTGATTTTATTAAATTTCATCAATGCAATATTAAAGCCCCTATAATTATAAGACCTAGCAACCTCCCAAAAGAATTTTTTTAAAACAACACCTGGATAGCATAACTTGAAGTTAGCAAATATGTCCCTAGCACATCTTCTATGGTTTGAATTGGGCACCATCTCATTAACCTCCTCAACAAGTCCCTACAAATATGAAATTAACATAGTCAGAATTTAAAAAATAGAAAATAAAAAAAATAAAAAACCAGAACTGGCCTTTTGCCTATCACTCATAATTGTCCAAGGCTTACAAGGTGTAAATCCATCAAGCATTATGGACAAGTTGTGAAAGAAGAATCCCCAACTCTCTTTGCACTCATTCTCCACTATTGCAAAAGCCAAAAGATATATCCCATTATTTTCATCCAAACTAATTGCTACTAAGAGCACCCCACCAAATGGCCCCTTCAAATGACATCTCTTATTCATATTAAAATAAGAGTTGACATACGATTTAAAATAAAGAATCTCATGTGTTTTATCCTAGGTTTGCATTAAAATAAACAAATATAAGAAAGTAGCTTCATTTTGCCTTATAAATTATGTAGTGTGGTAGCTGTCTCTACATATTATATATTTGAACTCAAATTTTATTAAATAAAATGAGTTTAAGTAAATTCAAAATAAATGGGTTAAATAGGTTTAGACATTATTTCTGGGACCTTTTTCCACTTGAAAATTCTCGTCAAAAATAAGTTTTGAGTTTTTTTTTTCTTTTTTTTAATTTCAAATTTATTTTCAACAATACATAATGTGCATGCATAGCTCAAGCTTGTTAATTTATCTATTTCTTAATGGGTATCTACGTATTTATCAAAATTTTGAAAAGAAAAATTTGTCATTTATCTCAGTGTATTTAAAAATTGTTAACTGATACTCAACGGTTAATGAAGGAGGAATGCCATTTATAAGCTTACATACTCAGAGTTGGCTCAATTTTATTTATTTATTTTTTTTACCATTTACATTTTCATGTATGAAATCCATTTATCTATACTTATCAACAAAAGAAAAAAGAAATCAATTTATCTGTACTGTTGAAGAAAGTTGGGAAAGCTTAGGATAACTATTCTTTAGAGTCCATAATTATATTTGGTCTGTCATTTCTTTATGAAGCAAACTATTTAGCTTAATATAAAAACTCTCACTAATCAGTACTATGTCCATCCCCCTCGCATGGTATGATCTTCGTAACTTTTCTGTAAAATTTTCCCACCAACTAATGAAATAAATGATTTCTATTCAAGTTGCATTCCCATGAAATGTGTTCGATTGCGAATTTTTATTTGTAAATTGTTTGTCGAGTACCTCAAAAAGTGGTGAACGCCAAAAACAGCACCCACACAAACGTGAGTTGTGACTTGTGAGTAAATATTGATAACTCAGCAACAATATAATTTGGGCACTTAATTATAGTAGTAGTAGTAGTGCTTGCATGGCCGGTAAAACATCTTTGCTTATTATAATTTCATTGATCATGACCTAACATTACAAGTATAGTAGTATAAAGAATTAGTAAACTGCACGAGGGTAACACCTCAAAAAAGAAAAGATACTCCGGCATAATTATTGGCAATCAGCAGTACATCCTCAGTTCCCTGCAACACAAGAAAACATTCAAATATAATTGATTTCATGTTCTTGTAATTGTTTTGTTTTTATTTAAAATTTGAAAAAGTACGTAGAGTGAGTAATTCCGAAAGGTACCGCAATTTACGGGAGGGAGGTTGCACTGTGTGGGGATTTGGGAGGCGACCCTGAGGGTGTTGCACATGCAGTCGCGGTCCACTGAGCGGAGGGCGCCACAGTAATCGGCGCTAGGGGTGGTGGTTGGAGCGCAAGGCACAACGGAGGGTGCGCACACGTTGAGGTTTGAACATGAGGAAGAGCATGTTTGTGGCTGGCCCTGACCCTGACCCTGACCCTGACCCACCACCACAATCAGCATCACCAGTGGGATGATGCATGATGATAACAGACTTCATTATTGCTCTCGATTTCTTTCCTTGCTCTTTTGAATGTAATGTTGTTGCGTGATTGATGATAATCATTAGATTCTTTCTAACATAATTTCAAATCTTAAAATCATACAATAGCTATGGTATTATATGATTCTTGAATGTAGGCAAATAATAGCACATACATTGATGCACATAAGATTTCATGCATGCTTTATTGCAAATTTTATTTGCGATTTGTTGTTATTTATTTAACTCGGACACATTAAATTATTTGTGTGGTATTAAATATGATAGGCCTATAATTATTCATAGACGAGATTTGATTTTTCATTTTAATTGCTTGCTTTACTTAATTTGAAATTATTGCTCTATTTTTCCAGTCTAACAATATTATTAAAATCATTAAGGTAATATGCATATATGGAAAAAAAACGAATTACAAAAAAGAAATTATGCGTGCACCGATTGCTAGTAGATAAAAAAGAAAGAGATTTTACACACTCAAAATTGTAGTTTTGACATCAGCACACCAAATTGTGATATACCTATTATACCCGTAAACTCTTTATCAAATGGAAAAATATTTCAAGGTCTTAAATGAACTTTCACTTATCCCATGTTCTCATTTTCTTTCCCCACATTACCCCACTTTCAAGGGAGTTCAATTACATTTTTTTTTTCATATGAATAAAACATTGTGTACAAAGAAAAGATTAGCGTCAAGAGAATTTGATTATAATTAGCAGTTTTTCTCTATAAACCAAAAAAGAAAAAGATGGAAAGAAAGAACCCTTATTTTTGTTATTCTTTTTCAAATAGGTTTGATCTTCTATTTGCTGGCTACTCTTTTTTAATAGGATTATAGTTCATGACTTTAAAGAATTGTTAAGTTGTTGCAAATTGAAGTGCGTGACTTCAAATCCATCTTATAATGGAAATTTGTCTTTTGTTTATAGTGTAGGTATGAAAACAAATTTAGATAGTTTTAGACATAAATATAGGTGTTTGTTGTTTAAAATTTGTATTGATACATTTTAGTTGTAACAATTGCATCTTTAACACATGCAAAATATTTTATATTGATAATTGATATTAACCTAATTATTATTTTTAATATTCACACACCAAATAATTAATTACAATTTGTACAAATTTATGCACACAGAAGCTGCATGCCCTGATGGCTAGTGTGTGTGTGTGTGTATATATATATATATATATATTCATTCCGCATTCTCAATATAATTCAAGGATAACTTGATTAGAGGACATTCTTGTCATAAACGATAAGTCATATTATCTCTGTAATTAATGGACAATTCTATCATTTCTGGCGTCTAGTCCTAATTATTATTTTTTCTTTTTTTAAATACACGTCACCCGTACACGTAGACTATTAAAATTCAAATTTCTTGTTATAATCGTACACCATTCTAAAAACTTATTGTGATTATTCCCCATCGCTTCTGAAAATAGAGTATATATTCATTAAATCAAAATATCACCAGCGGAGGCCAAACTAAACTGAACAAATTGATCCCCCAATATTTCATAATTTTGGATTTAATTTCCAATCAAAACTTACCGTCTTTTACCACCTTGGTAGTAATTAAAAAATCATGCATAACATTTGATTTAATAGACACGTACCCCTACGATGTGTGCAGAACTGCCGTCAAATTTGAATCCTAATTTAGGTGGATTGGAGTAAAATAAATAAATAAAACAAAAAAAACTCAATTACCTATATACCAAAAAATGTTTTAAAAAATAAAGGTTAAATTCCAAAATACTCCTTGTGTTTTAATAAATTAACTAAAAATCACTTATGATCGAAAAATAGCCAAAAAGTCCATATGTTACAAAAAATCCAGCAACACTTGCTCTCTCTGTTAATGTACACATAACAGGGTTAGTTTTTATTCAACTGCCCATTAGGGAAGCAAACGAGCCGAGTCGAGCCAAACCGAACCTTGGCCTTTTTTGCAGACTCGAGCTCGAGCTTGAGCCTGACGAGCCAGGAAAAATCAAGAGGTTGGGCTCGAGTCATGTTCAAGTTCTTCTCGTTTGGCTCGAATTTGTGAGTAAATTATAGGCTCGAGCCTCAAGTTTAGATATTTTCGAATATTTTATTATGTTTGAGATGCAGGCTCGAGCTCAAGTTCGAAAATCAATATATTATTTAAAATTATATATAATTATATAACAATAAAAATAACTATTAAAAAATAAAAGCTCGAGAGCCTACGAATAAGAATTATTTGGTTCGAGCTCGGCTCGAAACTTATACTAACTCGGCTTGACTTAGCTCGAATTATTCAAGTTCGAGCTCAAACTTTTGTCAAGCCGGCTTATTTCATTTGCATCCTTACTGCCTATTATGTCATCTTATAAATAGCAGCTAGATCTAACTTTAGAAATGAACGATCATGATTAATTTTTGAATATAAAAATAAAATCTCTCTCCTCAAGGCTGTCTCTCTCTCGCCTCCCCCCCCCCCCCCCCCCCCCCCCCCGCCGCCCCAAACTCTTTGTTAGGGTTGTAAACGGATATTAAAAGGAGTGAATATGCAGTATCCGAATTTGTATTCGATTAAATTTTGAAATATCTGTATCCGTATCTGAATCTGACGGATATTCAAAACATGGTATCCGAATTCGAATTCGATGAATATTTTGCTAATTCAGATATATTCGAATCCGTTTAATATTTCTGAAAATTTGACAAAATTATGGATATCCGAATATCCGTTTTCGCTTATAATGATCCAAATATCCGATTGAATATCCAAATATTTGAATCTGTTTATATAAAAAAAATTAAATAAAATTTATATAACTTATCTAATTGAATTATATATATATATAAATATAGTATATGCTCATTAATATAAATAAAGTTAATATATTTATTTATATTTTTATTTCGTTGTAAATTATGAAAATATGAGTCAATTAGATTTTTTTCTATTTTACTTATAAAAAGACATTATAATATATAAATACTACTACTACTATTACTAATAATAATAATAATAATAATAATAATAATAATAATAATAATTTTTTAATATTATTTATCGGATACGAATAACAGATATGTATCCGTCGGATATATATTCAAGACGGATATATAAATATCATATTCGTATCTGTTTATTATTTGGATACGGATAATATCTATTTTATACGGATATAAATAATATTCCTATAAATAAATATAGATGCGAATGATGAACGAACTTTCAGCTACCCATTTACAGCCCTACTCTTCGCCACTCTCTTTCTCTCCCTCTCTTGCGTCTCTCTATATCACCAAACACATACCACGTCTGTATGCCCTCCCCCGTCACACACTCTCTCTCATACACATACTTGTACACCTCTCTCTCACACACACATAAAGCACTCGCCGGTCTCTCTCGATCTCTTCCCTCTCTTTGACTATCTTAGATCTCTCTCCCTCACTTAGATTGGAGACTGTTGGGGCTGCGACAGTAGGTTTGAAGGTGGAGATTTTGGGCATCGAAAGCTTTTGGGGCTACGACGGCAAGTTTGTGGGAGGAGATTTTGGGCGAGGACGAGATTTGGGGTAGGTGGTTGCAATGGTGGTGGGTGAAGAATGAAAGAAGGGGGGGGGGGGGGGGAGGAATGAAAAAATGATTTTTTTTTTCTTGACAAAATTGAAAAAATCAAATCCTATAAAGAAATTTTATCTCTTTTTTGGGTGGTATAGTTAATATTACAACATGAATTTAAATTTAAACTAAAAGATAATAATTATATGAATATTCTATATTTATATAACTTTTAATTAGTTAAAATTATATTTAAATATAAATTTTCCAATTTCTATAAACTATTTGGATAATTGTTGAATAAATAGAAAATGAAAATATAGTGAATATTTATATTTCAATCAAATAAACTTGGGCTAAAAAAAATACTTTATGATTTTATTTTTTAATAACTTTATTTTTTACAATTTTAATTTAGAAAATTTTAGTGCTTAAATTTAAAAATATTAGAAAATAATTTTTATTTTTCATACTTTAGCATATTATGATGAAGATTTGAGGGAAAAAAAATGCTAAAAATTAGGATACTTTGAAATGTTGATAAATTAAAGGGATTTGGTTGCAATTTGCATAAAAAGAAGATAATATTTTTAAATTAATGAGGAAGGAGGGCATTTAAGTTAATATTCTTACATTTTAAAGTAAAAAAGATGCAAAATTAACCCATTTTTGCACACACGATGCGTGTAACAACAACGCCTTTAGTCAATTGACAGAATGGAGGTTTTTGCTAGGTATACTATTGCACACAGGGGGTTTTAGACTATATTTCGATTATAGAGGGATTTTTAAAAATTTTTCTAAAATACGGGAGTGTCATGAAATCTAACTAAAATTAAATTATTATATCATGATACTTAATATAATAATTGAAAACATTTGTTGGACAATGCCCCAAGTAGGATAGCAGCTAAAATGAGCCTATCGTATACCAGTGTGCTTTCTCACGGTCACATTAAGCAGCCAAGTCTTTGTTTATTACCGCTGACCGCAAAAGATTCATTTTGCTTGCAAAGCGTTGACATCGCAATACACGGCACTCGTCGGAGGCCGGCGGAGGAGAGTGCCCGCGCGGCAATCTGACATTTGTCGGCCGGGTAAGTCCTAACAGCCACCTCGTTCTTGATTATGCACTTATGATGTGGAAAAGCTTTTGTATTCGGATTTTATATAGCATCTTGTGTCGGATGAAATGTGGTTAATGCGTTTTGATTCTTGTTATGTAGTGATTATAAAAAGGGAAATTTTTCTTGGTCTCTTTTTAGTGGCTGGGGCGGTGTTGCGTGATGGTTATCCAGAAATAGATGGTTAAATCATACTGAGCAAACCTAGTGAAATTGTGTAAATCATATGTTTGTTACATTGCCCCCCCAAAAAAAAACAGAGGAAAAAAAATAATAATAAAAGAAGAAGTTATGTGGTTTAGTTGTGAAATATTGGGGGATCAATTTGTTTGGTTTAGTTAGGCCTCCGCCCGTGAGACTTTGGTTTAATGAATATATACTCTGTTTTAGGAAGCGCTGGGGAATAACCACGAGAAATTTTTAGAAGGGTATGGAATTATAACAAGAAATTCCAATTTTGATAGTATACATATGCGGGTTTAATTAGTATTATAAAAGAAGAAGCCTGTCTCTAAACATTGGGTTAACATTTATTTTTCGTGTCATATTTGCTTCCCAGTTTTTGGCTGTAGGAGATGTACAAAACCAATTTCCTGGCAGTTTAACTAACCTCAGAGTTCTTAATTTGTCAATGTTTTTGGATACCGTTGAGGAGGTTGCTTGTGCTCTTTGCTTTGTTTGAAGTTCCCCAAACTTACAGATACTTAAAATTACTGTGAGTTTCTCTTCTTGGTTATTTTCTTCTTCACATTTCATTTCATGTGCATGCATCAAAATGTGATTCTCTTCTTCCTTTGTAGAAGTTTACTAATTCTTACCCAGAAAAGAGTCCACTAATGTAATTTCGTCCTAATTTCGTGTTTGTTAAAGTTATATGCCAGCAAAGTTGTGGAAGCTGTTGTAGAATTCATACGAGCCCAAGAAACACCGGATCATTATTTGAAACACATCAGAAGGATGGAAATCCCAAATTTCACTGGTACTGAGCCTCAAATGGAATTTGTAAGATATCTACTAGCTTCTACACTTGGACTTGAGGAAATGGTTATTATACCCGCCACTTCTTCACTTAGATTGAACTTGATGAACCAGTTGAAGCAAATACCCAAGGCATCTTCTAGTGTTCAAATAAGTGTATTCTAGAGGTGATGTACAACTTCTGTTAATACTTGTATCAATTTCGTAGGAAGACTAGAAGAAAAAAATTTATAGACGATTTTTCTTTTCCATTTAAGTTTGCCAAGCATGGTTGAATAGTCTGTGTTATTCTGCATTTAGTGTATTCGCTGTTCTCCTGTCCACTGAATCATTATAATGCAAAGTAATATACCTTCTGTCTAATAACTTTCCATTTTTTCTTTTTGGTCTTAACCACTCGGTTCTTGACCAAATAGCCGACTAATTCGGATTCAGATACTACAGAGGCCCATATGGGGGCAACCCTCTTAACACATTTGCTTCATTTGCAACTCTAGGATTCAAACCCTGAACCTTATTTAAAGGATCTAATGCCTCGTCAAACTTGATCAACTGGTAGTGGGTCTAATAAACATCTTTCTGAATCATTTAATATTTGGACAAAAAGAATTATGCAAAACACAAAAGAAATGATTAGTATTTGGGACAATGATCAGCACTTTTGTCACACAGGTTCACCATACAACAACTTCATATACAGCTGTCTACTTCTATAAACATAGGTACACACACACACACACACACATATGAAGGCCCCCCTCTTTTTTTACGGTCAACCCTATTGAAATGCTTGTGCATTGGGACTAAACCCAATAGCCCCTCAAATCACAAGGGTCCTCACTCGTGTAGAGACCCTCGAAAATTACATCCCCTGTGCTTTTAGCAGGTATACACTTTAGTATCCTATTACATTAACATCAGTGAGATCTGCTACAAACCCAGTTGGCCCTCCCTCCAACGAAGACGTTGAGCTTAACAGTTTAATAAATCTTCTTTACCTCCTCTTTATTTGTTGGACATATTTCACGGTTATGAAGTGAAGACCCCATCTCCCCTTTTCTTGGGATTCATTGCTGCTTCACAAGGGGTGATGAGGGGCTAAGTGCCGCACGGGAGCTTGAAAATTTTAAATCCGTGACAAGTGGTGCCAAAGAACAGTTCACGAAGGAATAAGTCTTTGGACCCAGGATTGCTTGTAAACTCGTACAATGATTGCTTGTAAACTTGTAAAATGAAAACTAATAAGAATTTTAATAGCGTAGATGACATTAGTGATCCGCCTAGTTATATTATAGATAATATTCTGGCACATTTGCCATTGTGTGATGCAATAAGGACCATTATCTTGTCAAAAGAATGGGCGTACAAATGTACTATTCTAGAGCCGTGTTTGATTACCACTTTGACAAATTTTGACAAATTTTCGAGAAGTCACAAACTTGATAAAATAATTTACCAAGTTCTCCTACATTATCAAGGACTTATAGATAAATTTGCCCTCTAAGTCCGCATTTATAGAAGTGGCCCTGATATTGATAACTGGATTCTTGTTTTATCTAGTTACAGAGTCTAGGACTTGATTCTTCATTTTTTGGACCATAAACTTCAAATGCCATCTCATTTCTTTGCATTCCAACACTTAAGGCACCTAGATCTTTATAGTTGTGTATTCAAACCATCAGCAAAATACAAAGGATTTAGCAAGCTTTTCACCCTAGATTGTCAAAATGTCGAGTCCTCAATTTGTGAACGTTTCATCTCTCAATGTTTGTTGCTTGAAAGGATGAGGTTGGCTAGCTACACTAATTGGGTTTCATTTGAAGTTGAGGGATCTAGTCGAAACTAGTAATTGCGTCGGGCATATTGATTTTCTACCTACAATTGATTTCAATTGCATCTGCAGCAACCACCTCTATTTGAGGTAGCTGATGTTGTTCTCCTAATCATTGTATATCTTTATGGGTTAATTACAAAAAGAGTTGAGACATTTGGCCAGTCTTTACATACCACCTTGTGATATGAAAATTACAATTATTCCTTTAATATTTGGCTCTGTTTTATAACTCAAATGTGGTCAAGGAGTATTTGTAATACAAAATCAAGGGCAATATTTGTTACTTTTTATACCAGAGGTTGTTTTGTGAAGATGGACCTAATCGTGGTTTTTTTTTTTCACATTTAACATTTATTTTTTGTGGCATATTTGCTTCCAAGTTTGTGCTTGCAGGAGAAGTACAAAATTGATTTCCCGGCAGTTTAAGTAACCTCAAAGTTCTTAATTTTTCCATGTTTTTGGAGAGCATTGAAGAGGTTACTTGTGCTATTCGCTTGGCTGGAAATTCTCAAAACTTAGAGATTTTGAAATTTATAGTTAGTTTCTCATCCTCTGTTATTTGTTTCTTCATATTACATGTGCATTTGCATCAAAATGTGATTCTCTTCTTCTCAAGTCTACTGATGTAATTTTGTCCTAATTCCCATGTTTTTTGATGTTATACATCGGATCACTCTTTGAAACACATCAGAAGGGTGGAACTCCCAATTTTGCGTAGTAGTAAGGTTCAAATGGAATTTGTAAGATATCTACTGGCTTCCACAGTTGGACTTGAGGAAATGGTGATTGGAATTAATGAATCAGTTAGATTGGTGTTGATGAACCAGTTGAAGCAAATGCCCAGGGCATCTCCTAGTGCTTTAATAAGTGTATTAAGGAGGTGAAGTGCATCTGCTATCAATACTTTTATTTATCAATTTCGAAGAAATTTTTTTTATAGGCTAGTTTCTTTTTCATTATAAGTTTTTGAAGCACTGTTGAATAGGGGGTTACATAGTTTCTCTGTTTCTATACAAGTTGCAGTGAGTTGTGTATCAGAATTGAGAAAATTTTAATTTTGTGTCCCGTATGTTTACATTGATTCCGATTTCAGTCCGTCACAAATTCGCACTATTAGATTTCGTCATCACGTTACTCTTTTTGTCCAATGCCATCCTTCCATTAGTTGTTCCATTAAAATACTTAGGTTAAATTCATTTTGCCCCATATAAAACCCCCTTAAATACAAAATTTGGACATTAAATTATAAAACTAATAATGGTAAACATATTAATTACATATATAAATACACACACTTTTTAATTTATATTTTATATTTTTGGTGAAATGTAAATACATTAACTTCTTATATGCTAATTTTTTTTGTATATTAATTTTTACTTTCTTATATTTTTAATTTTATTTTGTATAAATTATATTAATTAAAAACATATGTAAAAATATAATGAAATAATTATTTTTCAACTTTTTAAAATTTTTGCGCTCTCGTGCACACGAGCTTACTCGCTCACACACTCGCATGCTCGCTCACACACTCGCATGCTCGCTCACTTTATGTAATCTAATCATTCATATAAGAAAGAAATTAAATACTGAATTTACAAGTTTATCTCCTTTCTCACCGAAACCATGTGTAAGGGAAAAAAAATGAATGTACGATAGTAGCCTCATATTTTCCTAGTATTATTAAATTGCTTCTTTGAACTAAACTTGATGATCGACAAATGTTTCTTTTTTCTATCATATGGTTTCTGGTGCCAAACTTTATAATAAATTTAAGTTTAATGGGCATAAAAGAATTATTTTTTCGTTTCAAAAAAACTAGTTTATAATTGCACCGGGCGTGCATGAATGTCCTGAGCAAGGGAAATGTTTATTTTGCACAATTTATGAGTTCAGGCGTTCGTGGTGAGAATTAAACTAGTATACACTATTTTTTCGTGACAAATAGTAATTAAACAATATGCCGATTGTAGATTAATAAAAGAAAATAAAGTTCAAGATAAAAAAAAAACATTTAGATAATTAGTTGAAATAACAAAAGGAATAATAAACCACTAATTTAAATGACAAAAAAAAATTATATTTTCATTCCACAATCAATATGATTCAACTTACTCGTGGGAATGATATTCTACTTACTTTTTATTATTTGGATGACTCGTACACTTGCGGAAAAATCGCAACAATACTAACAACTAACAAGCTACATTTTATACTTAAAAAAAGAACAAGCCACATTTTAGACAGTCGATAAAGAATAGTTCAATTAGCGAAGCTAAGACTACAAAATTTTGAGGTCTTAGATTAATTTCCCACTAAATTGTGTGGATCTTTATTCTACTTACACAATAATTTTTGTTCTACTTCCATAATGGTTTGGGTTGGAATTTTTTAAAATTGATCTATTATATAAATTGAACTCGAACTCATACACAATTGTTCAGAAATATATAGGTCGACTCATGAAAATTTTATTTTATTTTATTTTTTAATATTTTTATAACATTAGACAAATTGCAATGCTATCAACAAATATAAACATTTCAAATAAATATTTAATAATACAACAAAACTATTTATTTGATGTCTAAAATTCTTATTTGACATTTTCTACACAAACTTTTATTTTATATCTGAAAGATGCTTCAATTTTTATTTATTTTTTGCAATAATTATGATGAGATTAAAACAAAATAGATTTTGTAACCCAAAATAAATAAATAAATAAATAAATAAAACAAAATAGATTTTGAGCTCATTTTAAAATTAGAGTTGAATTCGAGGTGAAGTTTTAATTATCTATTTCAAATTATAAAGACGATATGATTAAATAAATGGCCAAGCCTTTCTTTAATGTCGCCTCGCTGACCCGCAAGTGACTCATTTTGTTAAGCAAACTCTTAACATTCAGATTTTAATTATCTTATTAAGGATGAAAGTGATTAATATGTCTTGCTTCTTGTTACATACTCATAGAAAGGGGAGATTTTTCTTGGTTCTTCGTAACGTTGCTCTTGGTTCTTAAATTTTGATAAGTAAATAGGACGGATTGTTTTTTACTTTAATTTTTGATTCTTTTTATTTTCCTTCTATTTTTTCTCACCAGAATTCTTGTTCCAAATATAACAGTATTTCTGAAGCGGTGTTGTATGATGGTACACAAATACATAAAATTCTTACCCGAAAGGGGTTTGGTTGAACCCAATAAATTATATTATAAGTGTATTGCATTTGCTAAGTGATTGATCACTTTTTCTAAATTATGGACTATTCACATGGTAAAAGTAAAACACTCGCCACAACTTTGATTTAGCCAGCTGCAATTTTCTATATTTTTTTTTCTTGATCAAAATTTTGGACCCAAACCATGTTTTTATATATTTGGCTTTGATAAAGTGTATGCAACATTATGTATATGTTACCTCGGCACAATATTATGTAGATTTCAATCTTTTCATTGAATGTTCTAATGCATAACATAGAGTTTTTGAATTTACAGGATTGCTTTCAAACATGTAAATTGAAAAACCATAAAAGTCTACCGCTCTTGAAAATTTTCGGGGAGCCACAAAATTGAAATATTCATTTACCAAGTTAAAAGTTAATTTACCAAGTTCTTTTACATTATCAATAACTTATAGATAAGTTTGTACCGAAGAGAACTGGATTCTTGTTTACAATGAATTTTCTCCAACAGTAAATCTATTTTGACTTTCAAATCGGCAGCTTTCTTGAATTGCAAATTAACTATAGAAGTAAACATATATTACACATGAGAATAAATTTTGTAACTTTCAATACTTGAATATATAGATATAAGTGAATTCGTCTTATTCTTTCACAGTATTAGCCACTCCTTAAAAGAGCATAAATGTAATGGGATCAATCACGTCAAATGATGGAGATAAATTATCTAAACTTTGTTGGATTCTTTTGGATAAATATAAATCACAAATATATTTAATTATTTAAATATATATAAAAAGTATTTGAATTTCATATTGTTTGTATAAATTTTTTCCGATCGCGTTGAAGTGGTAGCTCAGGGTTCGAACCAGCTGAGTTCGATAGGAAAATAGCCAATTCGAAGTGGGCTCTTGGCGTTCGGGTGCGGGCGTGCCAGTGTGTGGGAGCACACAAATGGAAGTCTTGTGGTTCGAAGTGAAAAATAATGTGGTGTGCCTAAGACTTCTATCTGAAAAATAATTGAATCCGAGTAGGCAAACACTACCCCTAAGGTTCTACTTGCCTACAACTCAATGTAGGACTTAACAATTCAGCACTCCCAAAAATCGAAAAGGGTCGAAAAACTTTAAATAGAAGAGAAAATATATTCGAAGACGATGGCTACTCGCCACACGGACTTTTATAGGACTGGACTACAGACACACGCATTGATGACTCGGGTCATATCTATGACGAAAATGCATTGAGCAGTCCCTAAGAACTCTAGCTACAAATCGGCCATATTGATGACTCCAGCCATATCTACATGTGAGTGTATTCAGAGGCTGATCACTCTAACGAGTATTGATTGATTCCGTCTGTACTCCTCTTTATGCATGCGTTCGATATGAATGTTGGGTACTACTCCGTCGCATTGATATCTCACCTCGAACCGGACCCAATCCGAGTGAGTGATGGCTACGACCTCGTGATGGTATGGAATGAGTGCATTGATATCTTCACTTCGAGCCAAATGAGGTGTGGCTACAAACACTCGTAATGATTTTCTACCTACTGAACTAAATTTAATGTTTGTTCATTTAAGCTAAGAAATCAGAGAAGTGTTGACTTCTTGATTGATAGAATTGTTGTGTTGATTGATTGTTGTTTGTTGATGATCGATGATTGATGCCTTTAAATGGTGAATCCAGCTCCCTTTTATAGGCTTCAAGCTGCAACCGAATTCCTTTATTCTTGGAGATTCCCACCTTATTCCATATTGGCCACTTGATGTAGGTGGCCGCCCTTATTTCTAGGATACCGCAATTATGCCATGTCACTTAGATTTCAAATTTCCAGCAGCACATGCCATTTGTTTTAGGCATGTTCAGGTATAACTACCTGCCTTATCTTCATCAGTTAGTTATTCCTATCTAACAACCCCTTAATAAGGGATTTAATTTTGAATTTATTATTGTATTTATTTTATTTTCTTATTTTATATTTTTGGCCGACTGATTTCACCTCGGCCTGGGCCTCCACCATAGGCCTTTGTGCATGCGTCGAAGTGACCTAGGCCTTATTAATTTCATCTCGACCTGGCGAAAAGGACCAATACCAACCTACTTTGAATCGACGAAAAAATTTTATTTTCTAGGCCCAAACACATATATGATTAAATAGAATTAAATTAAACTATCCACACATACGCTTACTTAGATTGTCTCAAGGTTTCTGAATTATATACTAGTATTTTAGCATACCCAATGTGCATACAAAAAAAAAATATATAATTTAATTACATTCGTAAGTTTGATTACGATAAAATTATAGATATTTATTATTGTTATTATTATTATTATTAGTATTATTATTTAGTTTTATATAAATATCATTTTGGCTATTTTTAATATATTTATTAAATAAATTAACGTTGAGAGAAAAATAAAATAATTTGAAATAAGATAAGATTAAGAAAAAATATAAAGAAGTAATAAAAAATATTGAAGAGTGGGATAAAAGATAATAAAGAGGAGAGAGAATAAAATTACGTGAAAGATATAGAAAATCAAAAAGAAAAAGAAAAATGACAGACAAAAAACATTGAGATACTAAAAGTAGTTAGTAAGTGGTCCTCCCTCTTTATATAATAGTATAGATATTCCTAAGAATTAATTAAAAAAAATATATTCCTAAGAATACTTATACGTTTTCCACAAATTTGGATGTTTCCAGAAAATAGTATAAGATAAATTAGGTTAATTACATTTAGCTCCCACTTAAGTTATCGTAATTACAAAATATCCCAATATGTTTGGAAAATTACCAAAACCCTCCTAGAAAGTTTAAAAATTACATGTTACACCCACTCCGCAAGGTTCCATCCACTATTCTAACAAAATATTTTGATTTTATGCAAACGTCCCATTGCACTCTTTCAATTGCAATTTTTTAAAAAAAAATCAAAAAAAAAAGCTGTGTAAGTTTTTATATATTGATTGTTGAATATTCCCTTACATTTTTTATTATTTTTTCAAATAAAATAAGGAAAAAAAGGTGGGTTTTTTTTCTATTCTCTCTCCACTGTATCAAAACAATACAAGAACTCCAAAATCCTTCACTCGATTTTCCAATAGTTTGACCCTCTCGTCGGCTGAATTTATTCTGTTTTCGAGTTTATTTCGAGTAGGGAGTTTGTAGAAGAAGGTGGGGAGGTGCTTAAGAAAGAAAATTTTTATGTGTATAAATAGATTTGTGTATTATTTATCTTCTTAAACTATTTTACGTAACACATACACCCTTTTAATTATGTGTAATGAATCGTCGTATCCTTCATGATTTTTTATTTTATTTTATTTCGTATCTTCTCACTTCTTTACATCATTTTTCTATGTGTATTTCTTTATCTTTTCTTCTTCTTCTTCTTCTTCTTTTAATTTAAACTGTCATTACTAATTTGAGCTTATTGTTAATAATCAATATTTTTAGTAATTTCAGTTTAATATTAACAGTTGATCTCATTTTTTTTTTCAAAATAATAGTTGGAGATTTACTTCAAGTGTTTTTTCATACATTATTTGTTACCTTGATATAGCGAGTGACTATTAATATAATTTTCTTAAAAAAACTATCCATATATATTTGAATTTTTTGATTGACACTTGATTAAGATAAAGCATATTTAGTATTTATTTTAATTTATTTTTATCTCAATTTAGAATTTTAGAATTGATTATCAATATAAAGCTAGAAACGTAATATATACTCGTTAATATCATTAAACATTTTAAAGATGAATAATAATTTATAATAAGTTTAAAAAACTAGGTTTTCAATTAATATTTTTTATTTACATATTTCAAAATCAATTTCAGTTTTAAATTTTATTGTACTTTGTAAGTTCTCAAAAAGTATTTAACTTTTATGTTTTTAACAAAAGAGGATTAAAGAGAATTTATTATGCATACATGGAGTATGTGTTACATAATATAGTTTAGGGGAGCATATGTTAAAAAAAAATATCGATTTGAAGGGTCAAGTAGATTTTTCAGCCGTGCCGATAGAAGACTAGAATGTGGTGTTTGGACTTCATGAGGAAGGTACAAGTCATTCCTATGCCCTTCTAAAGTTCTCCATTTAGATTCTTGGGGTAGGAAGATCCCACATGATTCCGATCATTGAGGCAAGTGAGAAGAATGAAGGTGGAACAAGGGCGGGACAAAAGCACCTATCAATCATGCGACTCATCTAGAATGGGACATCAATTACGTTACCACCTAGGGGAGAAGAGGACAATAGGGTTGGGACAAAACCGAGCTGAGTGCCACCTATCCCAACCTTGTGGCACATGATTCCAATAGCTCTGGAGCTATTACGGGACCTAAAGTCTTGCATGGAGGTAGGCCTCACATAGATACGACAACGGGTGAGAAGAAGTCGGCACAGGAGGAAGTCCCAAGACAAGATCCATGACTCCACGATGGTGAGGGCGTCGTCAAATTAGGTATGGGAAAATGTCACGCCTCGACAGCTTGGACATGCACGGACACATCCAGAAGAGGGACAAGGATGTGGAGGTTCCGAAAGATTCTACACAACCTAAGAACATACTAGATAATTGTAGAAAATTGTATAGAAGAGATGGAAATCTCTAGAGCATTCTAGAAGGTAGAATTCCAGAATGCTCCACTGTAAGTATCTTACGGAATACTCAAGAAGTTGAATCTTAGTCATAGGATTAGGACGATCTCCATCATCCATTGGAGAGAGAGTTGTTAGTATAAATAGGTGTAGGCTTTTTATTTTAGAGAATACAAAGGAGTATTCAGACAATCCTCTTGTGTTCTCTTGTGCCATCTTTCTATGTCTTTCACACACGAGAATGTTCGGAAAACGATTGACTTAGCTGGTTCGCAAGGGCTGATGAGGGGCTAAGTGCCGCACGGGAGTTTGGAAAATTTAAATCCGTGACAAGTTGTACCAAAGAACAGTTCATGAGGGAACAAGTCTTCGGACCCAGGATTGCTTGTAAACTTGTAAAATGAAAATAATAAGAGTTTCAATAGTGCAGATGACATTATTGATCTGCCTAGCTATATTATAGATAATATTCTGGCACATTTGCCATTGTGGGATGCAATAAGGACCAGTATCTTGTCAAAAGAATGGGTGTACAAATGTACTATTCCAGAGCCGTGTTTGATCACCACTTTGACAAATTTTCGAGAAGTCACAAACTTGATAAGATAATTTACCAAGTTCTCCTACATTATCATGGACTTATAGATAAATTTGCCCTCCAAGTCCGCATTTATAGAAGTGGCCCTGATGTTGATAGTTGGATTCATGTTTTATCTAGTTACAGAGTCTGGGACTTGATTCTTCATTTTTTGGGCCATAAACTTCAAATGCCATCTCATTTCTTTGCATTCCAACACTTAAGGCACCTAAATCTTTATAGTTGTGTATTCAAACCATCAGCAAAATACAAAGGATTTAGCAAGCTTTTCACCCTAGACTGTCAAAATGTCGAAACTAGTAATTGCGTTGAGCATATTGATTTTCTACCTACAATTGATTTCAATTGCATCTGCAGCAACCACATCTATTTGAGGTAGCTGATGTTGTTCTCCTAATCATTGTATATCTTTATGGGTTAATTACAAAAAGAGTTGAGACATTTGGCCAGTCTTTACATAACACCCTGTGATATGAAAATTACAATTACCCTCTTAATATTTGGCTCTGTTTTATAACTCAAATGTGGTCAAGGAGTATTTGTAATACAAAATCAAGGGCAATATTTGTTACTTTTTATACCAGAGGTTGTTTTGTGAAGATGGACCTAATCGTGGTTTTCTTTTTTTTCACATTTAACATTTTTTTTTGTGGCATATTTGCTTCCAAGTTTGTGCTTGCAGGAGAAGTACAAAATCGATTTCCCGGCAGTTTGAGTAACCTCAAAGTTCTTCATTTTGCAATGTTTTTGGAGAGCATTGAGAAGGTTACTTGTGATATTCGCTTGGCTAGAAATTCTCAAAACTTAGAGATATTGAAATTTACGCTTAGTTTCTCATCCTTTGCTATTTTCTTCTTCATATTACATGTGCATAGGCATCAAAATATGATTCTCTTCTTCTAAAGTCTACTGAGGTAATTTTGTCCTAATTTCCATGTTTTTTGAAGTTATACATCGGATCACTCTTTGAAACACCTCAGAAGGGTGGAACTCCCAATGTTGTGTAGTAGTGAGGTTCAAATGGAATTTGTAAGATATCTACTGGCTTCTACAGTTGGACTTGAGGAATGATTATTGGAATTAATGAACCAGTTAGATTGGTGTTGATGAACCAGTTGAAGC
The DNA here is from genome assembly GCA_026212405.1 of Petrea volubilis. Lineage (NCBI taxonomy): Eukaryota > Viridiplantae > Streptophyta > Magnoliopsida > Lamiales > Verbenaceae > Petrea > Petrea volubilis. The sequence continues at coordinate 15,442,185 of CM047886.1, forward strand.
AAATGCTCAGGGCACCTCCGAGTGCTTTAATAAGTGTATTAAGGAGGTGAAGTGCATCTGCTATCAATACTTTTATTTATCAATTTCGAAGAAATTTTTTTTATAGGCTAGTTTCTTTTTCATTATAAGTTTTGAAGCAAGGTTGAATGGGGGAGTTCCATAGTTTCTCTGTTTCTATACAAGTTGCAGTGAGTTATGTATCAGAATTGAGAAAATTTTAATTTTTTTGTCCCTCATGCTTACATCGGTTCCAATTTCGGTCCTTAACAAATTCACACTATTAGATTTCGTCGTCACATTACACTTTTTTTCCAATGCCATCCTTCCAGTAGCTCTTCTGTTGAAATACTTAGGTTAAATTCGTTTTGCCCACTATAAAACCCCCTTAAATACAAAATATGGACATTAAATTATAAAACTTATAATGGTTAACATATCAATTACATATATAAATGCACACACTTTATAATTTATACTTTATATTTTTGTGAAATGTAAATATATATTAATTTCTTATATACCAGTTTTTTTTTAATATTAATTTTTACTTTCTTATATTTTTAATTTTATTTTGTATAAATTATATTAATTAAAAATATATGTAAAAATACAATGAAATAATTCTTTTTCAACTTTTTAAAATTTTTGCGCTCTTGTGCACACGCGCTTACGCGCTCACACACTCGCACGCTCACTTTATGTAATCTAATCATTCATATAAGAAAGAAATTAAATACTTAATTTACAAGTATGTCTCCTCTCTCACCGAAACCATGTGAAAGGGAAAAAAATGAATGTACGATAGTAACCTGATATTTTCCTAGTGTTATTAAATTGCTTTTTTGAACTAAACTTGATGATCAACAAATATTTCCTTTTTCTATCATATGGTTTCTGGTGCCAAACTTTATAATAAATTTAAGTTTAATGGGCATAAAAGAATTATTTTTTCGTTTCAAAAAAACTAGTTTATAATTGCACCGGGCGTGCATGAATGTCCTGAGCAAGGGAAATGTTTATTTTGCACAATTTATGAGTTCAGGCGTTCGTGGTGAGAATTAAACTAGTATACACTACTTTTTCGTGACAAATAGTAATTAAAAAATATGCCGATTGTAGATTAATAAAAGAAAATAAAGTTCAAGATAAAAAAATAAAACATTTAAATAATTAATTGAAATAACAAAAGGAATAATAAACCACTACTTTAAATGAAAAAAAATATATTATATTTTCATTCCACAATCAATATGATTCATGGATAACTTTTATTAAGGTTTTAAAATATTAAAGATGAAATTTGTGCTTAATGGAATAAAATCATAATTGGATCAATTAAAAGTATTTTTAAACCCTTCAAAACACGATTTTTTTTAAGATTTTGATGCCCACATTCGACTATTTAACTGTGAAAGGGTGTTTATAAAATCTGATTAAAATGCTTTCTAAAAAATGAGGAACACATAGGTTAGAAATAATCATGCTCTTGTGCGATTGATTATATTAATTAGTGAGTGGTTTTTAATTAATACACCTCTTGTGCACAAAGGGCCTATGAATCCGTATGTGATCATGAAAACAGATACATAGCATTTTTGTGAGCTGGGTCGTGGGATGATAAAAAATCAAAACCCATGATTGTTTGAATAATTATTTGAAAAAATTCAATTGATGGAACATAAGCCCTAGTTTTTCTTACTTGTTTTTTTTTTTTATATTATTTACTTGCATTTTTATTTTACTTTTCTTCTTTTATTAAAATTCGAAGTCTAAACAATAAAAAATTTACAAAGTTGATATTTGATCATCCTGTTTCTCGTAGGAACGATACTCTACTTACTTTTTATTATTTGGGTGACTCGTACACTTGCACAAAAATCGCAACAAAACTAACAACTAACAAGCTACATTTTATACTTAAAAAAAGAACAAGCCACATTTTAGACAGTCGATAAAGGATAGTTCGATTAGCAAAGCTAAGACTACAAAATTTTGAGGTCTTAGATTAATTTCCCACTAAAATGTGTGGATCTTTATTCTACTTACACAATAATTTTTGTTCTACTTCCATAATAGTTTGGGTTGGAATTTTTTAAAATTGATCTATTATATAAATTGAACTCGAACTCATACACAATTGTTCATAAATACATAGGTCGACTCATGAAAATTTTTATTTAATTTTTAATATTTTTATATTAAGTAACATTAGACAAATTGCAATGCTATCAACAAATATAAACATTTCAAATAAATATTTAATAATACAACAGAACTATTTATTTGATGTCTGAAATTTTTATTTCACATTTTCTACACAAACTTTTATTTTATATCTGAAAGATGCTTCAAAATTTTTTTTTTTTTTGCAATAATTATGATGAGATTAAAACAAAATAGATTTTGTAACCCAAAAATAAATAAATAAATAAATAAAACAAAATAGATTTTGAGCTCATTTTAAAATTAAAGTTGAATTCGAGGTCGAGTTTTAATTATCTATTTCAAATTATAAAGACGATATGATTAAATAAATGGCCAAGCCTTTCTTTAATGTCGCCTCGCTGACCCGCAAGTGACTCATTTTGTTAAGCAAACTCTTAACATTCAGATTTTAATTATCTTATCACGGATGAAAGTGATTAATATGTCTTGCTTCTTATTATATACTGATAGAAAGGGGAGATTTTTCTTGGTTCTTCGTAACGTTGCGCTTGGTTCTTAAAGTTTAATAAGTAAATAGGACGGATTGTTTTTTACTTTTATTTTTGATTCTTTTTATTTTCCTTCTATTTTTTCTCACCAAAATTCTTGTTCCAAATATAACAGTATTTCTGAAGCGGTGTTGTATGATGGTACACAAATACATAGAATTCTTACCCGAAAGTGGTTTGGCCAAACCCAATAACTTATATGGTAAGTGTATTGCACTTGCCAACTGATTGATCACTTTTTCTAAATTATGGACTATTCACATGGTAAATGTAAAACACTCGCCACAACTTTGATTTAGCCAGCTGCAATTGTCTATATTTTTTTTTTCTTGATCAAAACTTTGGACCCAAACCATGTTTTTATATATTTGGCTTTGATAAAGTGGATGCAACATTATGTATATGTTACCTCCGCACAAAATTATGTAGATTTCAATCTTTTCATTGAATGTTCTAATGCATAACATGGAGTTTTTGAATTTACAGGATTGCTTTCAAACATGTAAATTGAAAAACCATAAAAGTCTACCGCTCTTGAAAATTTTCGGGGAGCCACAAAATTGAAATATTCATTTACCAAGTTAAAAGTTAATTTACCAAGTTCTTTTACATTATCAATAACTTATAGATAAGTTTGTACCGAAGCGAACTGGATTCTTGTTCACAATGAATTTTCTCCAACAGTAAATCTATTTTGACTTTCAAATCGGCAGCTTTCTTGAACTGCAAATTAACTATAGGAGTAAACATGTATTACACATGAGAATAAATTTTGTCACTTTCAATACTTGAATATATAGATATAAGTGAATTCGTCTTATTCTTTCACAGTATTAGCCACTCCTTAAAAGAGCATAAATGTATTGGGATCAATCACGTCAAATGATGGAGATCAATTATCTAAACTTTGTTGGATTCTTTTGGATAAATATAAATCATAAATATATTTAATTATTTAAATATATATAAAAAGTATTTGAATTTCATATTGTTTGCATAATTTTTTTCTGATCGCGTCGAAGTGGTAGCTCAGGGTTCGAACCGGCTGAGTTCGATAGGAAATAGCCAATTCGAAGTGGGCTCTTGGCATTCGGGTGCGGGCGTGCCAGTGTGTGGGAGCACACAAATGGAAGTCTTATGGTTCGAAGTGAAAAATGATGTAGTATGTCTAAGACTTCTATCTGAAAAATAATTGAATCGGAGTAGGCAAACACTACCCTTAAGGTTCTGTTTGCCTACAACTCAATATAGGACTTAACAATTCATCACTCTCAAAAATCGAAAAGGGTCAAAAAACTTTAAATCGAAAAGAAAATATATTCGAAGACGATGGTTACTCGCCACACGGACTTTTATAGGACTTGACTACAAACACACGCATTGATGACTCGGGCCATATCTATGACGAAAATTCATTGAGCAGTCCCTAAGAACTCTAGCTACAAATCGGCCATATTGATGACTCCGGCCATATCTACCTGTGGGTGTATTCAGAGGCTGATCACTCTGACGAGCATTGATTGACTCCGTCCATACTCCTTTTCATGCATGCGCTCGATATCAATGTTGGGTATGACTCCGTTGCATTGATATCTCATCTCGAACCGGGCCCAATCCGAGTGAGTGATGGCGACGACCTCGTAACGTTATGGAATGAGTGCATTGATATCTTCACTTCGAACCAAATGAGGTATGGCTACAAACACTCGTAATGGTTTTCTACCTACTGAACTAAAGTTAATCTTTGTTCATTTAAGCTAAGAAATCAGAGAAGTGTTGACTTCTTGATTGAGAGAATTGTTGTGTTGATTGATTGTTGTTTGTTGATGATCGATGATTGATGCCTTTAAATGGTGAATTCAGCTCCCTTTTATAGGCTTCAAGCTGCAACCGAATTCCATTATTCTTGGAGATTCCCACCTTATTTCAGATTGGCCATTTGATGTAGGTGGCCGCCCTTATTTCTATGATACGGCAGTTATGTCATGTCATTTTGATTTCAAATTTCCAGCAGCACATGCCCTTTGTTTTAGGCATGTTCAGGTATAACTACCTACCTTATCTTTATCAGTTAGCTATTCCTATCTAACAACCGCTAAATATAAGGGATTTAATTTTGAATTTATTATTGTATTTATTTTATTTTCTTATGTTATATTTTTGGCTAACTGGGTCATGGGCCGTGATTTCACCCTGGGCCTCCACTATAGGCCTTTGTGCATGCGTCGAAGTGACCTGGGCCTTATTAATTTCATATCGACCTGGCGAAAAGGACCGATACTAGCCCACTTCGAATCGATGAAAAAATTTTCTTTTCTAGGCCCAAACACATATATGATAAAATAGAATTAAATTAAACTATCCACACATACGCTTACTTAGATAATCTCAAGGTTTCTGAATTATATACTAGCATTTTAGCATACCTAGTGTGCGTGCAAAATAAAAAAAATATAATTTAATTACATTCGTAAGTTTGATTACTATAAAATTATAGATATTTATTATTATTATTATTATTATTATTTAGTTTTATATAAATATCATTTTGGCTATTTTTAATATATTTATTAAATAAATTAACGTTGAGAGAAAAATAAAATAATTTAAAATAAGATAAAATTAAGAAAAAATATAAAGAAGTAATAAAAAATATTGAAGAGTGGGATAAAAGATAATTAAGAGGAGAGAGAATAAAATTACATGAAAGATATAGAAAATCAAAAAGAAAAAGAAAAATGACAAACAAAAAACATTGAGATACTAAAAGTAGTTAGTAAGTGGTCCTCCTTCTTTATATAATAGTATAGATATTCCTAAGAATTAATTAAAAATATATATTCCTAAGAATATTTATACGTTTTCCACAAATTTGGATGTTTCCAGAAAATAGTATAAGATAAATTAGGTTAATTACATTTAGCTCCTACTGAAGCTATCGTAATTACAAAATGTCCCAATATGTTGGAAAATTACTAAAACCCTCCTAGAAAGTTTAAAAATTACATGTTACACCCACTCCGCAAGTTTCCATCCACTATTCTAACAAAATATTTTGATTTTATGCAAACGTCCCATTGCACTCTTTCAATTGCAATTTTTTTTTAAAAAAAATCAAAAAAAAAAAAAGCTGTGTAAGTTTTTATATATTGATTGTTGAATATTCCGTTACATTTTTTATTTATTTTTAAATAAAATAAAGAAAAAAAGGTGGGTTTTTTTCTATTCTCTCTCCATTGTATCAAAACAATACAAGAACTCCAAAATCCTTCACCCGATTTTCAAATAGTTTGACCCTCTCGTCGGTTGAATTTATTCCGTTTTCTAGTTTATTTCGAGTAGGGAGTTTGTAGAAGACGGTGGGAAGTAGGCCTGTCAATGGGTAGGGTTTTATCCTACCCTGATCCTAACCCTAAAAATACCTGATTAGATATACCCTATATCCTATCCTATCCGATTTAAATATTTACCTATTGGGTATGCGTATTGGGTCTATCCTATTTTTAGGGTAGGGTATGGACCCTACCCGATCATATATTTTTTTTTATTTATATTTTTTTGATATTGTGTTTTTTTTTAGCTCACACACATAGTTTTCATGCACACACACACGCACTACACATTTTTTCACACTGCACACACACTGCACATATTTTTTCACACACACACACACACACACACACACACACACTACACACACTGCACACACACACACACTGCACACACACAGTGTGTGTGTGAAAAAACATACACTGCACACACACACACACGTGTGCACACACACACACACACAATTTTTTCACACACACATACTGTGTGTGTGTGCAGTGTGTGTTTTTTCACACACACACACACACACACACACCCACACTGTGTGTGCGTGTGTGAAAAAATTCACAGTGTGTGTGAAACATCACACACACAGTATGTGTGTGTGTGTGTGAAAAAATTCACAGTGTGTGTGAAACATCACACACACAGTATGTGTGTGTGTGTGTGAAAAAATTCACAGTGTGTGTGTGAAACATCACACACACAGTATGTGTGAAAAAATTCACACATAGTGTGTGTGTGCAGTGTGTGTGTATGCAACTGTGTGTGTGTGTGTGTGCAGTGTGTGTGTGAAACTGCAGTGTGTGTGCGCGTGTGTGTGTGTGTGCAGTGTTTGTGCGTGTGAAACTGTGTGTGTGTGTGTGAAACTCTGTGTGTGTGTGTGTGTGTGTGAAACTGTGTGTGTGTGCAGTGTGTGTGTGTGTGTGAAAACACACAGTGTGAGTGTGTGTGTGAAAACACACAGTGTGAGTGTGAAAATTGTGTGCAGTGTGTGTATGTTAAAACACAATGTGTGCGTGAAAAATGTGTGCATTTAGTATGTGTGTGTGTGTGAAAAATATGTGTGTGTAGTGTGTGTGAAAAATGTGTGTGCAATATGTGTGTTTGTGTGTGTGTGTGAAAAATATGTGCGCAGTGTGTGTGTGTGTGTATGAAAAATATGTGTGGTGTGTGAATACCCATTGGGTAATAATGCGTGTAGTGTGTGAATACCCATTGGGTATCATTACCCAATAGGTAGGGACGGGTAAGACCCTACCCTAACCCATTCATTTGTAGGAATATGGGTTAGGGTAGGGTATGGATAAATTTTAAAATTTTAGGCTATGAGTAGGGTACGGGTATAAAAAAATGGGTAAGGGTAGGGTAAAACCCTACCCATTGACAGGCCTAGTGGGAAGGTGCTTAAGAAAGAAAATTTTTATGTGTACAAATAGATTTGTGTATTATTTATCTTCTTAAACTATTTTACGTAACACATGCGCCCTTTTATTTATGCGTAATGAATCGTCGTATCCTTCATGATTTTTTATTTTATTTTATTTCTTATCTTCTCACTTCTTTACATCATTTTTCTATATGTATTTCTTTATCTTTTCTTCTTCTTCTTCTTTTAATTTAAACTGTCATTACTAATTTGAGCTTATTTTTAATAAGCAATATTTTTAGTAATTTCAGTTTAATATTAACAGTTGATCTCATTTTTTTTTTTCAAAATAATAGTTGGAGATTTACTTCAAGTGTTTTTTCATACATTATTTGTTACTTCGATATAGCGAGTGACTATTAATATAATTTTCTTAAAAAATTAATCCATATATATTTGAATTTTATGATTGACACTTGATTAAGATAAAGCATATTTAGTATTTATTTTAATTTATTTTTATCTCAATTTAGAATTTTAGAATTGATTATCAATATAAAGCTAGAAACTAAATACTTGTTAATATCATTAAACATTTTAAAGATGACTAATAATTTATAATAAGTTTAAAAAACTAGGTTTTCAATTAATATTTTTTATTTACATATTTCAAAATCAATTTCAGTTTTAAATTTTATTGTACTTTGTAAGTTCTCAAAAAGTATTTAACTTTTATGTTTTTAACAAAAGAGGATTAAAGAGAATTTATTATGCATACATGGAGTATGAGTTACATAATATAGTTAGGGGAGCATATGTTAAAAAAAATATCGATTTGAAGGGTCAAGTAGATTTTTCAGCCGTGCCGATAGAAGACTACAATGTGGTGTTTGGACTTCATGAGGAAGGTACAAGTCATTCCTATGCCCTTCTAAAGTTCTCCATTTAGATTCTTGGGGTAGGAAGATCCCACATGATTCCGATCATTGAGGCAAGTGAGAAGAATGAAGGTGGAACAAGGGCAGGACAAAAGCACCTATCAATCATGCGACTCATCTAGAATGGGACATCAATTACATTACCACCTAGGGGAGAAGAGGACAATAGGGTTGGGACAAAACCGAGCTGAGTGCCACCTATCCCAACCTTGTGGCACATGATTCCAATAGCTCGGAGCTATTACGGGACCTAAAGTCTTGCATGGAGGTAGGCCTCGCATGGATTCGACAACGGGTGAGAAGAAGTCGGCACAGGAGGAAGTCCCAAGACAAGACCCATGACTCCACGATGGTGAGGGCGTCGTCAAATTAGGTATGGGTAAATGTCACACCTCAACAGCTTGGACATGCACGGACACATCCAGAAGAGGGACAAGGATGTGGAGGTTCCGAAAGGTTCTACACAAGCTAAGAACATACTAGATAATTGTAGAAAATTGTATAGAAGAGATGGAAATCTCTAGAGCATTCTAGAAGGTAGAATTCCAGAATGCTTCACTGTAAGTATCTTACGGAATACTCAAGAAGTTGAATCTTAGTCATAGGATTAGGACGATCTCCGTCATCCATTGGAGCGAGAGTTGTTAGTATAAATAGGTGTAGGCTTTTTATTTTAGAGAATACAAAGGAGTATTCAGACAATCCTCTTGTGTTCTCTTGTGCCATCTTTCTAACTCTTTCACACACAAGAATATCTGGCGATTGACTTAGCTGGTTTGCAAGGGCTAATGAGGAGCTAAGTGCCGCACGGGAGTTTGGAAAATTTAAATCCGTGACCAGTGGTACCAAAGAATAGTTCATGAGGGAACAAGTCTTTGGACCCAGGATTGCTTGTAAACTTGTAAAATGAAAATAATAAGAGTTTCAATAGTGCAGATGACATTAGTGATCTGCCTAGCTATATTATAGATAATATTCTGGCACATTTGCCATTGCGGGATGCAATAAGGACCAGTATCTTGTCAAAAGAATGGGTGTACAAATGTACTATTCCAGAGACGTGTTTGATTACCACTTTGACAAATTTTCGAGAAGTCACAAACTTGATAAGATAATTTACCAAGTTCTCCTACATTATCAAGGACTTATAGATAAATTTTCCCTCCAAGTCCACATTTATAGAAGTGGCGCTGATGTTGATAGTTGGATTCATGTTTTATCTAGTTACAGAGTCTGGGACTTGATTCTTCATATTTTGGGCCATAAACTTCAAATGCCATCTCATTTCTTTGCATTCCAACACTTAAGGCACCTAAATCTTTATAGTTGTGTATTCAAACCATCAGCAAAATGCAAAGGATTTAGCAAGCTTTTCACCCTAGATTGTCAAAATGTCGAGCCCTCAATTTGTGAACGTTTCATCTCTCAATGTTTGTTGCTTGAAAGGATAAGGTTGGCTAGCTACACTAATTGGGTTTCATTTGAAGTTGAGGGATCTAGTCGAAACTAGTAATTACGTCGAGCATATTGATTTTCTACCTACAATTGATTTCAATTGCATCTACAACAACCACATCTATTTGAGGTAGCGGATGTTGTTCTCCTAATCAGTGTATATCTTTATGGGTTAATTACAAAAAGAGTTGAGACATTTGGCCAGTCTTTACATAACACCCTGTGATATGAAAATTACAATTACCCCCTTAAATATTTGGCTCTGTTTTATAACTCAAATGTGGTCAAGGAGTATTTGTAATACAAAATCAAGGGCAATATTTGTTAGTTTTTATACCAGAGGTTGTTTTGTGAAGATGGACCTAATCGTGGTTTTTTTTTCACATTTAACATTTATTTTTTGTGGCATATTTGCTTCCAAGTTTGTGCTAGCAGGAGAAGTACAAAATCGATTTCCAGGCAGTTTAAGTAACCTCAAAGTTCTTAATTTTTCAATGTTTTTGGAGAGCATTGAGGAGGTTACTTGTGATATTCGCTTGGCTAGAAATTCTCAAAACTTAGAGATATTGAAATTTTCGCTTAGTTTCTCATCCTTTGTTATTTTCTTCTTCATATTACATGTGCATAGGCATCAAAATGTGATTCTCTTCTTCTAAAGTCTACTGAGGTAATTTTGTCCTAATTTCCATATTTTTTGAAGTTATACATCGGATCACTCTTTGAAACACCTCAGAAGGGTGGAAATCCCAATGTTGTGTAGTAGTGAGGTTCAAATGGAATTTTTAAGATATCTACTGGCTTCTACAGTTGGACTTGAGGAATAATGATTGGAATTAATGAACCAGTTAGATTGTTGTTGATGAACCAGTTGAAGCAAATGCTCAGGGCACCTCCGAGTGCTTTAATAAGTGTATTAAGGAGGTGAAGTGCATCTGCTATTAATACTTTTATTTATCAATTTCGAAGAATTTTTTTTATGAGCTAGTTTCTTTTTCAGTATAAGTTTTTGAAGCACAGTTGAATAGGGAGGTTACATAGTTTCTATGTTTCTATACAAGTTGCAGTGAGTTATGTATCAGAATTGAGAAAATTTTAATTTTTTTGTCCCTCATGCTTACATCGGTTCCAATTTCGGTCCTTAACAAATTCACACTATTAGATTTCGTCGTCACATTACACTTTTTTTCCAATGCCATCCTTCCAGTAGCTCTTCTGTTGAAATACTTAGGTTAAATTCGTTTTGCCCACTATAAAACCCCCTTAAATACAAAATATGGACATTAAATTATAAAACTTATAATGGTTAACATATCAATTACATATATAAATGCACACACTTTATAATTTATACTTTATATTTTTGTGAAATGTAAATATATATTAATTTCTTATATACCAGTTTTTTTTTAATATTAATTTTTACTTTCTTATATTTTTAATTTTATTTTGTATAAATTATATTAATTAAAAATATATGTAAAAATACAATGAAATAATTCTTTTTCAACTTTTTAAAATTTTTGCGCTCTTGTGCACACGCGCTTACGCGCTCACACACTCGCACGCTCACTTTATGTAATCTAATCATTCATATAAGAAAGAAATTAAATACTTAATTTACAAGTATGTCTCCTCTCTCACCGAAACCATGTGAAAGGGAAAAAAATGAATGTACGATAGTAACCTGATATTTTCCTAGTGTTATTAAATTGCTTTTTTGAACTAAACTTGATGATCAACAAATATTTCCTTTTTCTATCATATGGTTTCTGGTGCCAAACTTTATAATAAATTTAAGTTTAATGGGCATAAAAGAATTATTTTTTCGTTTCAAAAAAACTAGTTTATAATTGCACCGGGCGTGCATGAATGTCCTGAGCAAGGGAAATGTTTATTTTGCACAATTTATGAGTTCAGGCGTTCGTGGTGAGAATTAAACTAGTATACACTACTTTTTCGTGACAAATAGTAATTAAACAATATGCCGATTGTAGATTAATAAAAGAAATTAAAGTTCACGATAAAAAAAAAATTTAGATAATTAATTGAAATAAAAAAAGGAATAATAAAACACTACTTTAAATGAAAAAAAATATATTATATTTTCATTCCACAATCAATATGATTCATGGATAACTTTTCGTAGAGGGCATACTGTCATAGATGATAAAAGTAATATATATTCTCTTTAATTAATGGAAAATTCTATCATTTCTTCATTACATAATTTAAGATGGATTCTAGTCCTAACTTTTTTTATTTTTTTTAATAATTCACATACCACCCACATATACATATTATTATACTTATTATTAGAGCTCGAAACTTCTAATTATAATACCACACACTTTTAAAAATGGAATTCATATTCGTTAAACCAAAGCCTCACGGGCTCAAGCCTAACTAAATTGAACAAATTGAAGTCCCATGATTTCATATGTTGGATTTAATTTCCAATTGAAACGTGTGGCTGTGGTCCTTTGACTTAAGGAACATACTTGATTGATACTATACATTTTAAAATTAAAATTTTGGAATTTTGCACTCCAGAAAATATATTAGTTTGACACTTTATATCCTCCACCTATATTCATTAAAAAATTCCACCAAGGATAATATTCAAACCAAAATTTAGAAATTTGAAGAATTCAAAAGGTAATATGAAAATCAAATAATAATCTCATAAATTCAAAACTTAGCTTAGATTCAACCAAAAAAAACTTTGGCTTAGATATTACCAATAATTTATCCTAACTTCAGTACTTTCACTAGCAAAAAATTAATTCAAATTGGCATAACCATGTCTGCTGTCACTTTAGAAACATCTCACGGCCTTAAGAAATAAGATTTTCATTGAGTGACAAAAGATGCGAACTAGGTGTAACAGTGTATAGTTTAATAAAAACACAGCCAACCAAAAGTAGCCAATCAAAGATATTTGATGGTCTATTCTCGATGTGAAGTCTTCCTTCATTGTCATCCTTTTCTCTTAATATTCCTATAATTATTTATTATCCAACTTCAATAGTTAAGATTCTTAAATTTGTTGCTAGAAATTGTGTCAAAACTTGAAAAAATATTGAGAAACACTCAACCCGTTGTGGGGAATTCCTTGGCCTTTTATTTTTTTCCAATTTTTTTTGTTTTGTACCCTAATTTTTAGGAAGAGGTCGGCTTTCAAGTTGCTTATTTATTTATTTTTATACGAAATATCAAATTTGTCCTTTTAATCTTGGCCGGAATATTTTTTTTCGGGGAAAATTTAATTTGGAATGAATGGAGAGTGTAAAGTGCCAAACTAATATATTTTTAAGAGTACAAAATGTCAAATTTTTAATTTTATAGTGCATAATGCCAATTAAAAATGTTTATAGAGGGTGTATTGTGCCAAGTGGCCACGCGCATTATAAAAAAAATAGGAAAAAATGGCATTTTAGTCCTCCAACTATGCCCCTCAATCACATTTGATCCCTTATTTTCACTCGTCATCAATTTTGGTCCCTTAGCCTTACTTTTTTTATTAAATGCGGTCCTCCCATTAGTTTTTCTATTAGAACTAACGGAAGTTAGCTTTGGCATATTCTAAAATTACACTCACCTCCTCTAGTATTTTTTCAAAATTTCTTTCACCTCCCTTGGTGTTTTGTTTTTGTGAAACTACTATATATTAACTTTTGTGAAAAGAGAAAAAGCATGATTTTTCAAGAGCCACAACATGGTCAGACATACGACTGTCCACCGTAACGTTCCATGCAGGAGCGTATCCTTCAGAAGGGTCCACAACTCTTGTAGGCACATAATCTGTGGGACAGTTGGCATCTCGCATGTCTGCGAGCAGCTTCTCAGCCTCTTTGAGATTCACTTTCAGCCTAGCTTTAGCTTTGTAAGCCTCTTTGCTACTGTCCGCCGCAACATTCCATGCAGGCACATAACCCGTGGGACGGTTGGCATCCTGCTTGTTGGCGAGCAGCTTATCGGTCTCTACGAGCTTCACTTTCTGCCTGGCTTCAGCTTTATGAGCCTCTTGTAGATCAGATGGCTCAACCCTAGCCTTCTTCCTCGCACTAGGACGGAGTCATGGACTTCAATTACTGAAGGCTCACCTTCGAGGGAAAATTTCTTGTTTGCTTGCAAATCCACTTCATCTTGGACATCAACTCTAGCTCCCACATCAACCCGAACCAAATTCGCTCGACATAATAGACCAAGTACACAAAATAATGTGGTTTAAGTAAATTTAATAAGTATCGTGAAACAAGAGCCCCCATAAACAACTTTCCCTATCATGTTACTTGCATGATGATTAACTAAACGAAGAAACGTTATTGATTGTAACTGATATTCTACATGTAGAAATTGAAACTTTGGCCTGCTGTACAAATTTCTACGACACTGGGAAATAAAGGTACATGTGTAAACAAGAGATCCCATAGTTCTCTCGCAATAAATTATTTAACTCTTACCATGCTTAGCATGAGAATCACCTCGTGTCATCCACATATGTTGTGGGCCTCAAAAAGATCAATGTAACATACGCAAAGGAAAAGAAAGACGGACCTCAATTTGAGATGATCTCCCATTGATTTCAAAAAAAAAATAACACCAAGGGAGGGGTAGGTAATCTTTAAAAAAGTAACAGGGGAGGTGAGTGTAATTTTAGAATATGACAAAGCTAACTTCAGTTAGTTTTAACAAAAAAACTAATGAAATGACCATATTTGATAAAAAAAAAATTAAATATGGGGACCAAAATTGATGAGGAGTGAAAATAAGGGACCAAATGTAATTTGGGGCATAGTTGGAGGACTAAAATAGTATTTTTTTCCAAAAAAAAATAATAATAAATAAATATCAACCACTTTTTTTGTTTTCCTTTTTGATAATATATCATATACCAGTGTGCGACCTGAGTGTCAAATTAAGCAGCGAAGTCTTTGTTTATTACAGCAGAAGCAGAGTCGCCGACCCGCAAAAGATTCGTTTTGCTTACAAAAAGTTGACATCGCAATACACAGCACTCGTCGGCTGAGTACCGGCGTGGCAATCGGGCATTTCTCAGCCGGGTAAGTCCCAACAGCCACCTCGTTTTTGATTCTTGTTATATAGCGATTATACGAGGGAATTCTTTTCTTTGTTTTTCATTTTAGTGGCTGAGGCGGTGTTGTGTGATGGTTATCCGGAACAGATGGTTAAATCATACTGACCAAACCATATAATTGTTAAATTGTGTAAATAATATGTTTGTCATATTGCCTCAAAGAAAAAACATGTGATCTCATTCTCATGGAGAATAAAGAATAGGAAAGAAGAAAAAGAAAAGGAAAAGATTTTGGACCCAAACCGTGTTTTATATGTCAGTCTGTGACAAATGGGCACAACATTATGTGTGATTTAAATCTTTTCATTGAATGATTTGATGGATAACATAGACTATTGAATTCACAGGATTGCTTGTAAATTTATGAAATGAAAAGTCGAAAAAATTTCAGTAGTTCAGATGTCATCAGCGATCTACCTGGTCATGTCATAGATAATATTTTGGCACGCTTGCCATTGGGGGATGCAGTGAGGACTAGTATCTTGTCAAGAGAGTGGAGGCACAGATGGACATATATTCCAGATCTCGTGTTTGATTTCCGCTTTGACAAGAGCTTCTTACGAAACCATAAACTCGAGACGATAATTTACCAAGTTCTCTTGCATCATAAAGGACCTATAAATAAGTTTTCCCTCCAAGTCCCTACTTATGGAAGTAACCCTGATGTTGATAATTGGATTCTTGTTTTATCTAATTATGAAGTCCGGGACTTCACCTTTCATTTTAGCGGGGGCTATAGACATCAAATGACATCTCATTTCTTCGCATTCCAACACCTAAGGCACCTAAATCTTTACAGATGCATCTTCAAACCGCCACCAGAATGCAGAGTATTTAGCAAGCTTGTCACCCTAGATTTGCGGAGTGTCGACTTTGAGCCCTCAATGTTTGAACTGTTCATCTCTCAATGCTTGCTACTTGAAAGAGTAAGGTTGGTTGACTGCACTGATTGGGTTTCATTTGAAGTTGAGGGACCTAGTCTGAGGTTTTTTACATTGCATGGTGTTTTTAAATGTATTCGCTTTAAGAATTGTCCAGTTCTTGCTGAAGTTTCATTATCCACTCCCGTATTGCCAAGACTGGAGACCAATAATTGCATCATGCTTGTTGGTTTTCTGCCCACACTAGAGAAATTACACCTGCATCCGCGGTTATTGGAGGTAGCTAATGTTGTTCTAATAATCTTATACATATCTTTATTGGTTTATTACAAAAAGAAAACCTTAGATTTGGCCCATTTTCACAAAACACACCGTGTATGAACCGCCCTAATGTTTAGTTTTGTCTTAGAAATCATTGTAGTTAGGCGGTATTTGTAATTTTTCATACTAGACGGTGTTTCGTGAAAACAGACCTAACCTTGGGAAGTTGTTCATAGCTAGCCTGTCATTAACATGGTGTTAACATTTATTTTCCGTGGCATATTTGCTTCCAAGGTTTTGGCTGTAGGAGATGTACAAAACCGACTTCCTCGCAGTTTAACTAGCCTCAGAGTTCTTAATTTGTCAATGTTTTTGGATACCATTGAGGAGGTTGTTTGTGCTCTTTGCTTTGTTAGAAATTCTCCAAACTTACAGATACTTAAAATTACTGTGAGTTTCTCTTCTTGGTTATTTTCTTCTTCACATTTCATTTCACGTGAATGCATCAAAATGTGATTCTCTTCTTCCTTTGTAGAAGTCTACTAATTTGTACCCAAAAAAGAGTCCACTAATGTAATTTCATCCTAATTTTGTGTTTGTTGAAGTTATATGCCAGCAAAGTTGTGGAAGCTGTTGTAGAATTCATACGAGCCCAAGAAACACCGGATCATTATTTGAAACACATCAGAAGGATGGAAATCCCAAATTTCACTGGTACTGAGCCACAAATGGAATTTGTAAGATATCTACTAGCTTCTACACTTGGACTTGAGGAAATGGTTATTATACCTGCCACTTCTTCACTTGGATTGAACTTGATGAACCAGCTGAAGCAAATACCCAAGGCATCTTCTAGTGTTCAAATAAGTGTATTCTAGAGGTGATGTACAACTTCTGTTAATACTTGTATCAATTTCGTAGGAAGACTAGAAGAAAACAAAATTGTAGACAAGTTTTCTTTTCCATTTAAGTTTGCCAAGCATGGTTGAATAGTCTGTGTTATTCTGCATTTAGTGAATTCGCTGTTCTCCTATCCACTGAATCATTATAATGCAAAGTAATATACCTTCAGTCTAATAACCATCTTTCCTTTGTTTCTTTTTGGTTTTAACCACTTGGTTCTTGACCAACTGGCCGACTAATTCGGATTCAGATACTACAAAGGCCCATATGGGGGCAATCCTCCCAACACATTTGTTTCATTTGCAACTCTGGGATTCAAATCCTGAACCTTGTTTAAAGGATCTAACGCCTCATCGAACTTGACCAATTGGTAGTTGGTCTAATAACCATCTTTCTGAATCATTTAATATTTGGACAAAAGAATTATGCAAAACATAAAAGAAATGATTAGTATTTGTGACAATGATCAGCACTTTTGTCACACAGGTTAGAACAACTTCATATACAGCTATCTACTTCTATAAACATAGGTACACACACACACACACACACACACACACACACACACACGAAGGCCCCCCTCTTTTTTGGCTGTCAACCCTATTGAAATGCTTGTGCATTGGGACTAAACCCAATAGCCCCTCAAATCACAAGGGTCCTCACTCGTGTAGAAACCCTCGAAAATTACATCCCCTGTGCTTTGAGCAGGTATACACTTTAGTATCCTATTGCATTAACATCAGTGAGATCTGCTACAAACCCAGTTGGCCTTCCCTCCAACGAAGACATTGAGCTTAACAGTTTAATAAATCTTCTTTATCTCCTCTTAATTTGTTCGACATATTTCATGGTTATGAAGTGAAGACCCCATCTCGCCTTTTCTTGGGATTCACTGCTGCTTCAGGGTTACCTTTCTTCATCATGGCCACAAACTCGTCATAGTTTATCCGGCCGTCCTGCATTTATGGGATAATTTTTTTAAAGAAAGGATATTAGAGAGTTGTATATATGGATAGCTGTAAAAGAATAATGGAGTTTGTAAGCTTACATTGTCCGAGTCAACTTCATTGATGATTTCCCTTATGTCCTTGCCGTCATCCATGCCAAACTCTCGGAGAGCCTGCTCTAGTTCTTCTACTGTGATATACCTGACCAGAAGAAAAACGATGAAATGTGTTAAGGCCTGTATATCTTGAATCATGACAAGGAAAACTAATTCTAGTTCTTAATATTGCATGTGCATGTGTGTGTAATATGTGTATATGTATATATGTCTGTACCCGCTGTTGTCTTTATCGAAATACTGGAACGCTGTGTAAAGATGCTCTTCTCTGTCCATCCTGTTCATATGCATTGTTGCTGTAATGAATTCTTCGTAATCTATCGTCCCATTCCCATCAGCATCAGCCTGAGAGAGGCACAAACTTGTTAATGTCTCTGAACTATACATTCATAACATTGTTACAGTATGTACTTGTCTGAAACTTACAGCTTCCATCAACTGCTTGACTTCGTATTCAGACAGCTTTGTCCCTTGCTTGGCCAATCCTTGCTTTAGCTCTTCAAGAGTTATTGTTCCACTGTTATCAACATCCATTGCTTTGAACATTTGTTTCAATCCCATGATTTCTTCCTCTGATAGGCAGCCCGCAATAACCTAACAATAAATCATCGAACAAATAATCAGAGGAAAAGCAACAGATTTCAACTGATATTAAGCTAGTAGAGAAAACGCTAATCGAGTTAGTTATCATACTGAGAAGCAAAAGTTTTAATTACCCTGAGTGCAACTTTCTTGAACTGATTCATAGCTCTGAATTGTTTGAGCCTGTCCAGAACAGCATTGTCCAGAGGAGTGTCAGGTGCCTCTCCATCCTCCTTGATCCATGGATGATCTTGAAAACACAAAAAACACCCAGTTAAAGCCATATATCGCATTGAATTCTGATATATATATATATATATAATATAATTTCTTAAGACTGAAAAGTATCGAATAATCTTAAGATTAACGTGGTAGGAAACATACTTAGCACTTCAAATGCAGTAAGCCTCTGCTTGGGATCTGAAGTCAACATCTTCCTAACGAGTTCCTTGGCTCCACTTGAAATTGAGGGCCAGGGATCACTGCTAAAATCAAGATGTCCGCGTAAAATCGCGTTGAATATCCCATTCTCCGATTCTGAATGCGAATTAATCACATGATCATATGTCATATTTTTAAGTCTTGAAAGAATCGGAGACCTACGGGAATGATTTTGAAAAACAAAATAGAATCAAGTACCTGCCCAGAAAGGAGGAACTCCAGAGAGCAGGATGTACAGCATGACCCCAACACTCCAAATATCAGCTTCTGGACCATATCTCCTCTTCAAGACTTCTGGAGCTATATAATATGCACTGCCAACAATGTCTTTGAATATTTCTCCTGCATGGCATTTGTTTGTGAAAATTAAGGTACGCAGTTCCCAAAAATCTGCTAAAACTATTTTCTTGGCAATTTAATTCGAAAATCTTGATCTTTATTGTTT
This sequence comes from Petrea volubilis, assembly GCA_026212405.1. Classification (NCBI taxonomy): domain Eukaryota; kingdom Viridiplantae; phylum Streptophyta; class Magnoliopsida; order Lamiales; family Verbenaceae; genus Petrea; species Petrea volubilis. The sequence continues at coordinate 15,461,665 of CM047886.1, forward strand.
AATAATATGGAATTACCTTCTTTGAAGAATACAGAGAGGCCAAAATCGGTGGCCTTGAGAGGCGCATCCTCATCCTTATTCAAAAGCAAGAAATTCTCAGGCTTAAGATCCCGGTGGATGACCCCCATGGAGTGAAAGGTATGCACGATCTGCACGATGGTTCTGAGCAGTGATGCTGCTGCGCGTTCTGTGTAGTGGCCCTTGGCGATGATCCGGTCGAAGAGCTCCCCTCCGGCGCAGAGCTCCATGACTAAGTTGACGGAGTGCTTGTCCTCATAGGCCCCCTTGAGCTCGACAATGTTGGGCTGCCCCGTCAGATGGTACATGATCTGTACCTCCCTCCTAACATCCTCGATGTCCTCCTTGTGGACCAGCTTCCTCTTTGCGATCGTCTTGCATGCAAACTGTTCGCCAGTTTGCTTGTGGGTGCAGAGATGGGTCACCCCGAATTGTCCCCTGCCCAGCTCCTTCCCCACGGTGTATATGGATCGCACATCTTCCATGGGGCGGCCGAGGACTGGGCCTATCGGGGCTGACTTAGAGGGCTTGTGGGAGGAATGAGATGTGCGCGGTGGGGTGGTGTTGGAGGGGTTAGTTGTTTCTGTTTGATCTGTTGCTGTTGCTGTTGCTGCCGCTGCTGCGTTGTTGGCGGGGTCGTTCTGAGCTTCCTCCTCGGCCCGGGAGCAGCAGCCACCCATGATTGAAATTAATAATCAAGAAACGTTAGAGAGGAATAAAGAGAGACGAGCGCAGGCACCACGGTTGAGGGCGGCTTGCCGGCACCCGGGGGGAGAGGTTGGAAGAGAGAGACCAGAGATGGTTGTTTTTAGAGAGAGAAGATTGGCAGTGCCTGCATGAAAACGGTTAAGAGGAGAGAGAGAAGCATTATGGGACTGTTAAGAGATCAATGTAAGAGGGAGGAAAAATTACAGAGGAATTGAAAGCAAATACATTTTCGCAAATTTTGTTGTTTTGTTAGTGTTGTATTTTTTGGATACATTATGGAAAGAAAACTAATTATTTACCCTTTTTTGTGTTTCTAAAGAGTAGATAGGTTGGGAGCAATTTCCGGCTAGAAAAATAGAGCTTTCAGGCTGGTTGGTTCCCCTCTTTTTGAGTTTTTTTTAAAAAAAATCTCTCCTTTTTAAAGTAAAAAATTTGCAAATATATTTATTTTCTTACACAATAGTAATATCCCAAGATAGATGATTTCTGTCTTGGTATCGTAATTGTGTGTGTGTGTGTGTGTGTGTGTGTGTGGAAAGATAGATGATTTCTATCTTTGTGTTGTAATACTTTGTGTCTTGTTAATGCTCTGCTTAAATGTCCTTTTATACACGTGCATTAGAATATATGATTTGGTGTCGAGGTCAACTGTTTTTTTTACATGTGAGGATGAGAAATAAAATTGCATAATAATATTATTTATTCGGACAGTTGAAGATTTTGTGGTAATTATGAAAACAAAGTTGCATGAACGTAGTCAAAGACAAGTTCGAAACTATACATGCATTATTCTAGAATCTCGAGATAGGGAAATGAATAAAACTTTAGAGTAAAACACAATTTGCTTAAGTACCTTATTTATAACATATTCCCTATATTTAAAAAATTATCATTTACTAATTACTTCACTCAGATTGATTAGGTAAAGAACCATATTTTGAATTTGATAGAATACCCTTCACTTGTTATGTGTTAAATCGTGCAAAAGTTTATGTAAAGATAATTAAATTTTAAGAATGTCAGATCAAGTCAGAAAAGTTCGGATTTAGATCCAATCAATTATTTATTTGTATATCGAATTCAATTCGAATTTTATGGGTTCTTATGCAAGTTAGAAAAAGTCGATTCCGAATCTCATTAGTTATTTCTCTATTGGATTTTCTTGTCCTCTTTTCTTCTCTTTTGAGTGAGTGTGTGTGTGTATATGTCGCATTTCGGTTGATATCTATAGAATATACTAGATCGGTTGTATTAAAAAAAAACTAAAATTTTCTGGGATCTTTTCACGTTTTTACCAAGTCTGAGTATGATAAAAATCCAAATCTCAATTAGGGACGGCAATGGGTCCGGTTCAACCCGGACCCGGCCCATTAGGATCGGGTTTAAGAGAGCGAAATGGGTTCAGGTCGGGTCTTAGATTTTAAATTTGGACCCGACCCAAACTTGTCCCACTACAATTTTTATATATACACATATATATTATTAATATATATTTATATGATATATATATGGTTATAATTCATATATTAATGCATATATAGTCACATATAGAAATAAGTATGACATTCATGTATGTTAAATTATTGTATCATATTAGTAGTTGCATTATACTTTAAAGATATATATATATATATATATATATATGTGTGTGTGTGTGTGTGTGTGTGTGTGTGTGTGTGTTTCTAAAATAAATACATGTTTAAAATTTGAACTTTTTTTAAATTCAAATAAGAGTAAGAAATTATAAAGCATTAGTTTCTTTGTAATACTTTCACTTTCTTCAATTTTTTGGAAAGTTGTGGTGATAATTTTTTTTAAACAAAAATATTTTTAAAAATAGTTTAAAATATAAAGCAGGTCTAATGGGTTTAGCGGGTCCAACCCAAATCCCATGGTCTGGGTCCGATTCGGGTATGGATCCAAGAAAACCTTTACGGTTTGGGTCTCGGGGTTGGCCAAATCCAGCCCAAACCCGACCCATTGTCATCCCTAAATTCTCAATAGAAAAAAAAATGATCCACCTTACAGATAATAACAATGATAAGTTTAAAATCAAATAATCAATAAGATATTTAGTATCTCATGTGAAAAATAAAAGAAGAGAAAGTAGCAGAATATTTTATGATTTTAACTAAAATATACATTATTTCATTGATTAAAATGCCTCAAATAAAATTAGTTTATTACTAATTATAACACCACATATGTCGCATTTTATTCAGGAGCCTTTATTAATATTATATATAAGATAATTTAATAAAATAAATATTATTCAAATTTGAATTTGGATCTTTAAGGGATTAGAACACTTAAATTATTTAATTCTATATTTAATTCATTTTTTTGGATTATAAAAATTTATGATTTAGTCTGAAATATCGAACATTTTTTATCAAATAAATATTTTAAAATTAGAATAGAATTATATATATATATATATATATGAGACCAGTGACCAATTTTTACCCAAATACTCAAGCTTTTCATTTTCCTTTTTTCTTCTCAATATTATTGTGTAATCTCTATCTGAATTTTGAAGTTGTTAAATAATTTATCTACATAATCTACACTCTCTCGATGCCAAACTTTTTTGTGCTATTTTTCCTTCCCAGCTCACGCGATTCTCCCCTGCCCCTTCCTCCCTCTCCCTCCCCAATCTCAGGCGGCAGTGTATCATTGTGATACCCACGCAGCCGCTCGACGCTCTCTCGCTGCCCGCGTAAGCTAACGGCATCGGCTGGGCTCTCTCTCTCTCCCTCCCTCTCCCCCGCCCCCCTCCCCAATCTCAGCCGGCGGTGTATCATCGTGATACCCATGCAGCCAATTGGCGCTTTCTCGCTGTCCCCGTAAACTAACAGCATCGGCTGGGCTCTCTCTCTCTTTTCCCCAATGCTATATGGGTGCTGTGACGAGATCAGCGCTTTGTTTTGTGGTGGAAATCTTACGGCGCTCTGGGGGAGGGGTTGGTCACTGAAGGAGGTCGCCTGTGGGTTGATAAGGTGAGGGTGGGTGGCGGGTGGGTTTGGGGTGGAGCACCGATCGGAGGCCTGGGAACTTTCGGGTAAGGTTTTCAAAAATTTGCCCAATTTTTTTGGCCTTTTCTTGCTTTTTTTCTTTGGAAACAAAGAATCAATCGAGATTTTGTATTTTTTTGTATGAATTGAACGAGATCTATTTTCCTTCTATTCAAGGCGAATGGATTGAGAACGTGGCGATGAGTTGCGGGTTTGGTGGATGACGGTTCGGAGGAGAGGGTAGTTTTGGCGTAGGGATTGCGAAGTGTTGCCGGAATTTTTTGGCCTTTTTCTTTCATTTTTCTTTGAAAATAAAGCATAAATCATGAAAATTTATTTTTCCAGTGAAACGAAGGAGATTAATTTTCTTGCTACTCAAGCCCAAAGCATATGAAATTGGAAGAAAAACATAAGCACAAGTCAATTGGCCGACTTGCCTCGACAAATCACGAGGAAGATGAAGGAGCAGAGCTTGAGGCCAAACGAGCCGATGCTCTGGACTATTAACTGCTTCAGTATTATAATTTTCACAACTTCAATTCTTCTAGTTTTGAGACTTCGATAATTTAATTCGAGCACCTAGTAGTGCCAAAAGTACATCACCAAAAGCCATTAAATAACTCAATTACATAAACCAATGTCAAATCTGTCCAAACAGATATTCTCATATTCACTTAACAAATTGCAACTGCACTAATGACAACAAATACCAGACCTAAAGGCAAAAAAAAAAAAAAAAAAAAATCTTTACTCGCAAAATCTATTTCTCTACGAATTCTTTCTTACTCTTAAGAGGCGCAACTTTCCTACCAATCCCTCGACTTTCGATTCTCTTAAGTTCGACGGGCTCGAAATCCGATCGGAACTGAAAAACCTCGTCGGCCGCCCTTATCCCATTTCCCAACTCCACCATAGTAAAACTGCAATCTTGAATCTTGTAAAAGACGACTTGACGAAACGACTTCAAGAAGGCGATCTCACCGTTGTAAAAACCAGCCGGACAAGGATGACAAGTGCCGTTTCTTTTAAGATTTTTAAAATCGACAACCATTTTTTTACTCCATTCGGCCTGTTTTTCGGGGCCGTTTTCCCTTATCCATAGTTCCATTTGCCCCTCCTGTGTCAAGCAGGTTAATCCAAGTCTCCCTCCATACTCAACAAGCTGCTTGTTCTTGTGGACCAATGCTGGCAAAGAAAACATGTCGAAACATTCTTTAACTTGATCGAATCGGACCACGTTGTCCTCAGAGGTCAACCAATGGATACAACCGCTGCAACTGATCGATAATTCTGAACACGTTATAAGCTCGTCAAATGGAATAATTAAATGTTGTGTTTCACGCCATTTCCATGTCTCTGAATCGAATATTTCGCATCGATATTTATCATATGCCTTCATGGACCTAAACACACCAAAAAAAAAAAAAAAAGAAATAAAATAAAGAAAGGCACTAAAAAGCAAAATTGCATATAGAAATATGAAGCATAATTAAACTTTTATATATTGCCCACAAACATTATGCTGGTCTGTCCGGCTTCCACCAAAACAGATGGATTATAAATCAAAACACACACAAAAGCACGTAGAGAAGAAAACCTCACAAACACAAACAAGAACTTTGAATTTTGAAAAAACAGACACCGCCACAACAAGATTTTCAAGAAAACGGACATGCAAACTTACTGCACCAAAACAAAAAAATCAGAAACACCTTTAAAACACGTTAAAAAATCAGAAACACCTTAAAAAAACACCTTACAGGAAAAAAGAAAAAGGGGAAAAAAAAACCCTCAAAAGCAAAGAAACTATGAAAACACACACAGACGCACAAAACAACAAGATTTTCAAGAAAAGGGCTATGCAAACTTACCGCACCAAAACAAATAAATCAGAAATACCTCAAAAAACACATACTCTTACAGATATAGAAAAAAAATAATAACAATAATAAAAAATAAAAACTTTGAAAACATAAACGCACAAGATTTTGAAGAAAAGGGACGTATGCAAACTTACTGCACAATACCATGCCGCGACAATCGTACAATCTTGTACCTCAAAGGACTGGAACTCAAAACAGTTATGGCTACACCAGCAGTTCGATAACGTAGCTTAGGATTAGGCAGAGCCCGGCATTGTTGAGTCACAGGCTTGCAGACATAATACCGATAGTTCCAGCCCCATCGTCTCTCGCAGCACACGAGCCCTTGATTGCATGAGGCCAAAATCCTCGTATCATGAGGCAAACTACAAATCCGAACACGGGATGGATCCTCCTCCTTGGATTCTTGATCATCATCCAACAAAACAAATATCGAATGGTACCCGTTTCTGAGCAGTTGCTGGATGAAAAAGCCCGAAAGATTTCGTGTTCTTTTGCAGTACAGAGGCATGAAGCTGGACTCATATATCATCTGCTTCCATTCTTTGCAGACTGTTTTGCATGTGTCCAATGTTTGTAACGATTTTGTTTGTGTTAAGATTTCAAAAACGATGTCTGAAGGGATTTCTTGAGAGCCCATGTTTGCAAATTTTGTGAAGCTCTCTTTCCCCCCCCCCCCCCCCCCCCCCCCACTTTCTAGAGGATTTTACGAAGTTGAACGAGAGTGAAAAATAAACAGAGGGAATGGGGTTTATATAGGGCTAGAAACTGAGTCTTCAAGCAAAAGAAACCATGTAGAGAGAGAGAGAGAGAGATGGTAAAATTTTTGTATTTTATATTCTCGACGGAAACTAGATGGTATATATTTATATATATATATATATATATATATATAGATGTGTGTGTGTGTGTGTGTGTGAGAGAGAGAGAGAGAGAGAGATTGATGCGACTACCAAAATATGAATATTTATATATATTTATGAAAATTTATTGATGGCAATCCATCATAATTAAGTTTATTGATCAAACATTTAAAAAGAAACTGATTGATATGTGGACATGTCTTTCATTAATTTCCAAGAATTATCTCGTAAATAATCAAAGATCTATCATCAACGTATCTTATAATAGTAAAATTCTTTTTCCTAGTTTGTGTATGATAAGTGTTCTCTTAAAAAGTAGAATCGAGGTGAAATTAAATCTAACGTAATTACTATAATTAGGTTAATAGAAAAATTCTATCATCAGTCATGGTTCGTTGGTGACTAACATTAGTCACCCCCTAATCTTAACCATTAGATATGGTAAATAAAATCTAAATCATCCATATACATGTGACATGTTACCTATTGGCCCCTTTTGATTTGTTATAATACGTTGTAATACAATAAATAGTCCAATCTAAATTCCATATTTGATTCGTAATTTTATCATGTATTGAAATGCCTCAATCCATGATACCATGGATTGAAGCCATCATTTAAGCTGGATTCAGTCTTAGGGGGGGGTGCTACTAGAGGAAGTTAGAATGTATTGTTAATATCCCAAAATTGAATTTACTAAATTGTCCTTGTTATAAAAAAAGTCAAAAACCAATGAAAAATAATTTTGAGGGCAAAATGGAACTTTTGCTATTAATCCAATGTAATCCACAAAATCAAACGAGATTTATATATCTTTGAAATTTGAGCCATGGACTGAATCCCACAAATTAAATATGGCATTTCAACTACAATTATCCAACCCACCAACCAACTCAATACTAAATATACATTTATCCAATCCACCCAATCAAAAGGGGCCATTGTGTAGTGGAAGGGTTACCTGCTACACAGGTTATCCTATGGTTTTAATTTATAAAAATTATTTTATGACACCATATATGGTTCCACTAAATACAAACCAATAAAATTGTTTTTATAACATATATGTAATTTATAAATTTGAACAATATATTCATAGTTGATAAAAACTTATGCTTAATTTAAATTTTCAACACATTTTAAGAAATATATAACACTGATAACAAATTATTTTAAAAATATATCTAGAATATCAGTATTTGTATTTTAAATAACAAATTAAAATTTTAAAATTTGAATATTATTATTAAGTAAATTTTTCGTACTATCTATAAATTTATTATATAATGATTCATATGTATTGTTATTGAGTAATATATTTTTAAAAGTGGTGCAAATATATAAAATATACCCAGAAGAGTGCAATAAGTAGTGGTTGTTAAAAAAATATGTTTTGATTATTAGTGGAGGGTAGACTAATATCAAACACCGACAATAATAATAATAATAATAATAATAATAATAATAATAATAATAATATTGTTTAACCAAATATATGTCAATATGGTGTGATATATTCAAATGTATATTCTACACAGTAAGTGTAACCAAATATGTAATTCAATTATTGGTCACACTAATTATGATTATAATAGTATATAATGAATAATAATAGTAGTAATAATAACTATATATTATCAATATATAATTTAATGTGAGATAATTGTAAAAATAATAACAATTATAATATTAATAATTATATGTGAATAAATAATAATAATTTACAAGTATTTGTGTATGGGTGTAATTGATATATATATAAATGGCGTAACACAACAATTATATATTGAAGAGCTAGTATGTGCTCCTTAGCGAAGGTAAACAATTATAAAACTCATTTATTAATTTGAATAATTGTGACTATATCTATATGTGTGATCAACTATAAAGTTAATTGTAATAAATAACATGGTGATAATAATATTAATACTTAGATGGCACACATTCTTAATTTGATGAACAATACTCACCTTCTTGATATAAAATATTTAGTTTGTTTACTTTTAATTTTTGTCCTAGAATTTCTATTTTGTTCGTACATCTATGAATTCATGTAAAAAAGAAAAATTATACTACCGTGTTGCTGTTTGTAATCGTATCTTAGAGAAGATATATATACTCTGATTAAACATCGAAGTAGTAATAATATTAATAATAATAGAATGATTAGCTAAATTAATTCACAAGAATAATTAAAAGAAATAATAATAATAATAATAATATTTGTTGTTACTGAATAAAATATCATGCAATTTCTTTTTAATTAAAGTTTAACATTTAAATAGCAATAGAAACTATTTACCTTAAGAACTCTTAATAATTAAGAGAGATTTTTTTATATTTGGTAAGGTTAATAATTAAAGATCCTTCAATCTCTTTAGAATCTAACAATAACCATTCTCTTCAAGATTAAACAAGAATTAGAGAGAGAAATTTGATTAAAATTAATTTTATAGAAAGAAAGAAATAATTTATTTACCTGCAGAAATTGGTAAGTGTGAGACTCAATTAACTAATAACTTATTTAAAAAAATTAAAATTAATACACATAATATTATTTCAAGACATAACTAACTTTAATCACCTACGAAGCCAACTAATGGTAGAATCGCCTAAGTTAGTATATTGAAACCAACTTCTAGTAGGATTGAGAATGCGCGTGACTTGTATTTTCGTAGTCTCAGGAGGGCCTGGTTAGGATTTATCATAAATTTCTACCCTTTTAAATATTACTTATAAATATAGTCACCTTATTGAACATTTTTACTTGTGCTGACTGGATCAAATAATACCAAAATATTATTTTACAATGCGAAAATTAAGGCAAGGGCTTGTCCACTGCCCCAAACTCCATATTGAGTCCCAGTCAAGATTCTTTGGTAGTTTATCAAAACTCACTCCATCTCTATCAGCCTATTGGTCTACAAAATAATCGGACAAGTCCCCTGGCGTGTTCGACAGAAAGGGAATAAAAATAAAATTCGAATTTCAAACAATGACTGAAAAAAAATCTCAGTATGTAGGAATGGATGGATCCACTTTTACAGCATATTGATGAATTCCTCCGGACACATTGAATACCCTCTTGAAACCCTGACAATCCATCGGAACACAAGTCATACTCAAAAACAGATTAAAGAGTTACTATTATGATCAATATCCAGTTTTCATTTGAAACAATTTGCAAAGTTGGGTAACATTTTGAGTAAGTAAAACACAGAGGGCTCACCTGTGTCTGCAACCATTGAGCGACATGCAATGACCGCCTACCATGATGACACTGCATTAAAGACAATACATTAAACGACAATTAAGTTTCGCAAAACAGTAATAGTTATGGGATTGGTTTGTGCATACCAGAACGTAGGTATCCTTTTGTGGATCGAACTTTGTTGTAATTTCCGGTCCCCAGTTTCCAAACTGGCGAAGTGGAAGGACTTTGAAACCTGGCAACGAAGCTTTGTCCCTGTTGTAGAGAGACATAATTTAAAATAATTAAATATTTCTGAAAATTGTCATCATCTTAATTCGGGAGGAGAAACTTCTTTTATTTTTAACTTTTACCACCTTTTGACATTCTTTTAAGTTTGGCATTTGCTGAGTACCAATCAAAGTAGGGCTAGTAATGAATCAACCGAGACTTGGCCCATCTTTTTCTTTTTTCCCAAAAAAAAAAGAAAAGACTGTATCTTTCGAAAATTATAATTACAAATCACACCTGCCATTGGTTGGCCAAAAGCAAATAGCTGACATCACCTGAGAAATAGTATTAAAATCCAATTTTGCCACCAAAGTACTGTTTATCAAATGTTTCGAGAGGGTATTTGTAATTTTGAAAGATACAGTGAGATTTTTGTAGGCAGGGCAAACCTCGTGGGTATTTGTAATTAACCCATTAGATTATGCACGCACCAGCAGAAAGTATACAAATTGAAATCTATCAGTTATGTATTCCTATCTAGCAGGCCCACACGCCATGAGCATGTTTAATGTTTTGTTGTAATTTAAATCCAGCAGGATGCAAAAATACGCACGTACACTTCATCAGGTTCTCGAACATCAATGAATTGTGCCTCTTCGAGAAAAGATGGATCTTGCATTTTCTCATGGAGCTCACTAGGCTGAATGTGTTCAAGAATGGATTCCTCTCTGTATATAAAGAAAGGGAAGAAATCAAAAAAATGACAAATCGAATCTTGCAATGCATGCAACCATAACATTTCAAAAATCTTACCTTTCTGACAGAACTTGCAATAAATGCCACCCAAATTTAGTCTTGCACCTTACAACTTTATTTAGTGGAGCACTAAACGCAGCCTCCTCAAATTCTGGCACCTGATATGCATGAGCATGGAGATACAACTTTCAGAATAGCAAAATTGAGAGAAATGTAAGGTGAAAGTAGCATAAAGATGGAATAGTGGGAGCACCCAACTAAAACATGTCCACATATTGTCAAGAAAGAATCCCGCAATAAAACTCCTTGGTATAGTTGTCATTGCTCGACTATAAAAAGGGCCATAAATTTTAAAATTTGAGGTCTGATTTCTAAAATTATTTTATACACATTCCCAACTATATGTTCTCAAAATATTTTCCCAAAAGCAAACTGCCTAAGAAATCTTGACTAACTGATTGCATTTGTTCCAGAATCCAAAGGGAAAATGATAATTTAAGTTATCATACATAAAATATCCTTTTTTCACTGTTCCGATTCAGACAAAGTAGTTGAAGATAGATATGAATAGCATACCATTTGCCCCTTTCTCACCCAACCAAGCATACCCCCTTCCTCTTTTGATGGGCAGATTGAGTACTCCACAGCCAAATCACTCAAATCTTCTCCTGAATGCAAGAAGCAACTCCATCACCAAAACAATACATGGGGAAAATTAAACAACATTATATTCTAAAATAGTGGTGCCCACAGATAAAGGTGAAATCACGAGATCGTGTAAATTGTTTGCTTCTTCACACTGCCGGAGATCCTACCAATGCCACAGCACATATACATCCACATGCAATGCATTCGTTACCTTATTTTGTACTTTTCTATATACCAGGTAAAAATATTGAGAAGGAAAGTTTGGCATACTAGATGCTGAAACATGGAAGACATCATGTGAAATGATTGCTTCTTTTTCTTTCTTTTTTTTTTCTATATTTCCATTGATTGAACAAATTCCCATAGCTACAATTACAAATACATAATGTTGCAAAGATGCTATATGGACTTTCTTATCAACTCAGATCAAGGCAGAACATCACAAAGAAATCTCGACTGTGCTGGATGATGAATATAATATACATAAACTAACCTTCAGCAGCTCTCTTCTGCAGCTCAAGCAAAAGCTTCTGGTCGTCTTCTTTGACAAGCAAATGCTGCACTAATATTTCCCTGCCGCCTTCAGAGCTGCTCCCGGAGCTGAATGAAGCTGAAGCAAATATATAATTTGAACCGTATCTAGTTAAAGCACACTGAAAGTAGCAAACGCTGACCATTTACATATCTCCTACCACTGCACCAAATGAACACAAACTTAAACTCATGCATGTAGAATCTATGGAAGCAGGGCTTTTGTAGGGTTTAACAGTAAACAGACGGAACAAAAGAAAGTTAGCTTTCTTAAGATCACATTCAAAATAATCAATAAATGACAGCAATAAAAGAGAACAGCCCAGAAATAAATCCCATTGACAATTACCAAAAGTCGAGCAACGTTAGAAATAAAATTCAAGACTTTAGGTCAAACGAAAACAACCCATTAATCAACAAAATTAAAGAAAATGATACAGGGGTAAAAACCAACCAAAACCCAGGAAACCCAAAACAAAATTAACAAGAACAAACCCAAAACTATCATTTTAGAATTACGAAACGGCAATTAGTCACTGATTGAAATACATTGACAGACCTGTAGCCTGGGGAGCGCAAGGTTGACCCACCATACCCGGAACCCGGTCGAATTTCGAGCCAAAAGTATAATAATCACGGCGATAAATGGGCAAACAGGGCGTGGTTCTTAGGTGAAAAGGGGGTTGAGATTTTCGCAGCAGCGACGAGGGGATGTTTATATGAACCGTGAGCGCGGGGAGAATAGCAAACAGAGGCGAAGGAGAAGAGAAAACAAAGGGGCAAACATGATGAGATGAAGTTCTTAACATTGCTTTCAATTTCTTTGATCGGATTGATTCCGGTAGGAAGAAGTGTCGGGAAGATGATGTTTTTTTCGCTTTTGTCGTAGCACAAATTTTCGAATGTTGGCTAAGACGAGGTAAAAGGGTCTAAAACCCACGGTCCTTTGTTAAACGCATCGGTTATGTTGTTTTTTTATCTATATAAATTTATCGAATATCGATATAAATATAGATATATAAAACTAATTTTCTTATGTGTATTCGATGAATATTAAATGGACATCGGATATACTTATATTCGATTGTAAATTTTAAATTTAGTTATAAATATTTGAATATCCAAATTTGATTATAAATATTTAAGTATATTATTTAATTATAAATAATTGGTATTTAATTATAATTAATTGAATATTGGAATTTGTGTATACAATTTAGTCATATTTTTTTATATATATAATCTACTTATTTATAAAAAAAACAAATTATATATATACACATATACATAGATATCATACTTTTTTATTAACAATGCCTAAAGTTCATTTATATTTATTTATTTATTCTTTTTATATATTTTTAAGTTATAAAGATAGGATATTCATTATAAAAATTTATTTGTTTTATTTGAATCAACAATTTATTATTTATTATTCACAAAATATGAACTACTTATTTTTTATTTCTATATATCTTGTAATATATGAAATATAATACATATGATTATTAAAAAAATAATTTTTTAAAGCTATTAACAACAAATGAATTCTACCAAATTATTTCAAAAAGCATCATTTTATTTTTAAAAAATAAAATGTTATTAAAAGCGCATAAAAATTTTAGTATACATGTCAGTTATTTTTTCAAACATTATTTATTGGATATAATTAATAGATACAATTAAATTCCAAATAATCAAATATATAAATAGGTGTGTTTTTGGAACGGTTATTAAACAGATCAAATATTTAATTATCATATCCGTATTCATTTATATTCGGATATCTATAATCGAATATAGATATAATCTGCTTTAAATGGCCAGATATAGATATTTTGTTCTATAAACGAATATGAATGCGAATGGTAATCGAATTTTCAATTATTCATTCACAACCCAATTTACCGCACTTGAATTTGAATTAAGTAAAAGCATTCGATGCTTTCATGTGTAATGAGAAAAACCATTCATGACAATCCGTTATGAGTTGGTGAAGCAATTTGAAGATGTTTCGTGGATTTGATAAGACATTGGTAGTTCACAAAATCTTGAAATTGTGATCTTATGATCGATTTTTTTTTCATCAGAATTTATGATACTTGGAATTGTTTTCTTTTGTATCCTATGACAATTTTGAGATAATAGAATAAAGTTGTATGCATGAAGTTCAATATTTTTCACATTATGTGGTTTAATGTATCTAAGTTCCTAATTAAATTCAGGAATATGGTCGTATTATTTATAAAACACAAAATGGGGTTGATCATTTAATAAATAAGTTATAAACGATTAATTTGTAAATGTTGTAGTATAGATTAGCCAGATGATGGTTTGCTTTATAATTTATTCGAAAAATGAACAAAAATACCATGTCTTCATCACAATTTTGCATTTATGAATGGGCATGTTAACAAGAAATTTTAGCTTTTCTTCTAAGATCAATTTATATATGAACTTTGAGACAATCCAATTCATAATAATTAATTTTATTTAAGTATTCTATACTTTAATTAATTTGTCAATTTTTCATGAGGACTAGACAATTGATGAAATCATTCCATTTTTTTCAATGATTTGATTAAAAATATATAAATTAAATAGGCACTTGTTACAACTGAATTATATAACAACTTTAATTAAGCATTTTTACTGAACTCAAACAATTCTTTTTATTCGTTTTTCCTTTTGAGTGTGAACAAAGATTTTATTCATCAAAAGAAGAACATGAATTCAACGAAACAGCAAAAAGCAAAAGTCGGGATATCCGAATAACCTTCGGCAAAAAAGGTTGCATTCCTATTAAGGCTATGAGCAACCACAACGTTGAAGCTTGTGCCATATAGTTCTTAATATCTTAAATAAGGCTTGCTATGCATGGGCAAGTGATCCGGCACGGTAGATTAGTACTTAGTAGACTCCAGAAATTAAAAGGACAAATTAGTAGACTCTATTGTAATGGAGTTTGAAATATTTAAGGTTCCCTCATGTAGAGCCCTAGTCATGGCACAACTCAAACATTAAAAATAAAAAGTTAAATAAATACATAAATAAAATATTGATATAGTATTTATATAATGAATAAATAGATATAATATTTTTCGTCGAAATAAATATTTAGACAAAAAATATGTCATGTAGGATCAACACTTACAAGTGAATCACTTGCCCCTTTACATCACTATAGTATAAATTGATTCTACTTTCTCCTTGGAGCCAATATGTACTAAACCAATCTTTATTATTATTATTGTTGTTGTTGTTAGAACAAATCCATCATTTTAGGTTAGGGTTGCAACCCCTGTGATGAAAAAAAAAATGGCATTAACCACAAGCAGCACTGCAAAGTTCCACACTAACATTCTTGCCATACTTGCTAGCTCCTCCTTTGTCAATATATATATATATATATATATTGTATTTTTTTTTTTTTTGAAAAAACTTACAAAAACAAGAGTTGGGCAAGCTATTTTTATGATTTATTTGAACTTATTTTTGTTTTGTTCTTATGAACTTATTTATGGCTATGTTTATATAGCATAGGATTTGGATAGGATGCAAAAGGAATATATAAGTTTGTGTGTTGAAACTATTTGTGCCAAAATAGTTTTTCGCTACAAATTATTTTTCCTTCTGAAAACATATTCCAAAAATCAATTGTGATTCTAACCCTCAATTAAGCCCCTTGCTCATCGCGCAATTTGAACCCATAGTGGAATCCATCCTTGCTCGTTACACAATTTGAACCCTCAATGGCGCCATGTCGGGATTTGAAGCAGAGTTTGAGCCATGATAAGAGAACAAGCGTGCATGGAATAATATGCACTAGCCTGGAATTGAACTTGGGTTTCGCATGAGGCATGCAAGTTTGCTTGACGCTAGACCATGATGATAATTTATATGTATTGCTATAATTTTACACTTATTAAACTTATGTAAGATTATAAATTTATTATTTTTTAATATTATGAAGTCAATACTTATCCTTGGGTTGTACATTTTAACAACTCGATTTAACAAATAATTAAGTTTAGGTTAAATTATCAATTTATTAAAAGTCCAAGATTCACTACTAGAAAAACTGCATTCAGCCATAGAATAGCCACATATTAGCCATGAATTTTAAAAAAATTATGAAGAAAAAATTAGCCACGGATTTTCCGTGCCTAATCCGTGGCTATTTTTGGTGGCTAAAATTTGGCGCCAATTTAGCCATGGAAATTTCATGGCTAGTTTTAATAATAAAAAAAATTCTTGACTCTAATGTGGTTTTAACTCTTGACCTATTGGTTGAGGTTAGAGTATCAAACTACTACACCACTTTAATTTTTTGTGACAAATTAGTTTTTGCTATACTTAAATAATATAAATTATGTGAAATTCTAAATATAAATTATCAAAATAATTTGTTGATATAATTTTTGTTTTTGCTATTAATTTATTAAATATTTGTTATAATTAATAGATTAGTTGTTCAATCACTAAATATTTTTCAATATAAAAAAAATCAAAGATTAGGAAAAAAAATAAAGGACTGGACCATGACATAACATGATATATATTGGATTTTCAAAATATTTGAAGGCTACAACCCGAATAAGATTTCATATTTTAGATGGTATTTTATCTTTTATTTCATAATACACATTTATGCTATACAACTATGTGTTTAAAATTATTTTCTTAATTATACACTTGATTTAAAATCTTTATAATTGATGTATATTCATGTAATAAAGAAGAAAATGAAACACATATTTGGAATATAATATTAAAGGTGGCTACAAACCCTCCGATGCTCCTAATGCTACTTGTCAAAATAAATGATTTCATTAAATTATGAAAGTTATCCCGCGATGGAAAGTAAGAACTATACTTGATTGGGCTTATGAACCAAAAGAATAAGGCGAGTTTGATTTAACTAGTCAAAAATCATTTGATATAACTTGTCAAAAATTAATTTAAATAACTAATTCAATAAAATAAATTCAAATATTTGATTTATGTATTTAAATTGATTTAGGGTTATTGTTCATTTTACTCAATAGGAAAATAAAATTAGTATTTGAAATTGTTGAAATAAATATTTTTAAGGTATTAATTTGATAAAATCAAAGGTAGATGTTTTTAATTTAAAAAATAATTAGTTAATTTTTGAAAAGTTTAATATCGTTAGCACATATTTATTTATACATATTTTGAAATCATAACTTACATATTAATGTTATATAATTAATTTTATATACAATAATATCATATTTATATTTTTAATGTGACTATTTATATAACATATCATTTTGTATAAATAAATATATATATATATATATATATATATATATAAAATCTAAACATGGCAGGTTTGGGGCTGTTTGGCTAAACAAGGGACTCACCCCACTAAATTTTTGTAGAACCTGTTGGACCCAATTCGTATTTTAAAAATAAATAACAAAAGAATTTATTAACAAAAATTATATTATCATAACTTTCTCAACATGAAAAAAATAATATTATTATCAATATACTAATTATTTAAAAATTTCTATAAGCGTATTTTAATTTTTGAAAAGTTTAATATCGGTATCACATACTTATTTATGTGACCATTTGTGTAATATATCCTTTTGTATAGAAGTATATATAGATCAAAATATATATATATATATATAATCTAAACGGGGCAGATTTGGGGTAAGTTTGGGTATTAAATTTAATCTATATTTATATATTTTATAATTTTTAAATATATATATATATATATATTATATGTATATAAAATCTAAAAACCTGCCCTGTTTTCGGGTCTAACCATTGCCATCCCTAATTTAAAGTTTTTGTAATAGATTAGTCACAGAATTCACTGTAGCATACTTAAAGAAACAATTACTGACAAGACTTTTATTAACAAACTTGTTATAGACGAAATCAATCACAAAGGCTAAATTTATAATGTATTGACTTTATCATTAAGTATGATGCATTCTTGTAGAGTTAAAGCTTTTTTTTCATAGTTTAAAAGAGCAAAGTGAGATTCAAGATATAATTCAAGGGGGCAAAGTGAAATTCAACCCAAATTTTATTACTTAAACTCATAACAACAAAAAGGGTGATTTACACTTTGCATTGTGGAAGCACTTTAAATAGCCACTTTCCACCTTCAAAAAGAAAAAATAGCAAATTGCACCCTAGAAAAATTTTAATTTTGACATCAATATACCCTCACCATTTTCAGGTCAAAAAATCCATCAGAGTTGATTACTTTTGAGGGCAAAATAAAAAATAAGTATATTTTTTGCTCTTAACTCTAACATCTAATATGAAGGAGTAATAGACATCAAATCTTTCATATATCAAAAATATAATTTTTGTTTATCAAAGTTTATTCTTTTGCAGTAACATGACAATTTTTAAACTAGGTCACTATTTTTAAGAACATATATTTAGAGTTAAAATACAATGGAAAACTTCTTTACTAAAAAAAGGTGAAATTATTTAAAGGGGAAAAAAAAAAACAAAAAATAGGACTACAAGCAGTAGCAAACGAAGCAATAGATTTTAACTTCAGGTTAATGGTCTCGAAAAAAAATCATCATTTGGCATTTTAATATAGATTAATGCAACTTTTATTCATCGTGTCTAAACACAATTTTTCGAAAAGGATATTCAATACAATAAGTTGCAAACAATTTTCTTACCATAACAAGGAGGTTGACAACCATATTGAATAAATGAAGAACTTATGTGTGCTTTTCTCAATTTCCATACCATTGCTCCACTTGCACATGAATCTTTGAATTTATTTTTGACATTTCATCCAAATTTTACTTGAAAAATGAAGAGTTTTTGTTACAAAAAACCTTAGTTTTTTTTCGGAGATTGTTACTTTGTTTTTCCATTTCGTGACAAGGTAAAATACCTCAAATAGATTTTCAAAATCACATTCAAGATTTTGGAAGGCGATTAGAATTTTTTTTAGGCTAACAATTTTGCCCTCAGAATATATCAACTATAATGGATTTTTTGGCCTGAAAACAGTGAGGGTGCACAGATGCCAAAACTAAAAGTTTTATAGGATACAATCAGCTATTTTTTCTTTTTGAAAGTGGAAAGTAGCTATTTAAGATGTTCACAGGGTGTAAAATGTAAATCGCCCAGCCCCAACAAAAAATATATGTTTTATACCACGTACTTGTAAAACCTAAACAACAAATAATATATAGCCAAAACCACTTATAGATACATCAAGAATTAAATTTCAGGGCAATTAGTTGTTAAATAAGCGAGGTCCGAGAAGAGTAATTATTGAAGAAGGAACCAATTGTACCTGGATCTGGCTTGTTTACCTTGTAGTAGAAGCTTGAATTTCTTAATTCTATTATATTGAAGGATGGAGCTTGGGTTGAAGGGTGCAGTCGTTCATTTTAAGTTTATATTGAACTAATTTTTATATGTATTTCTTTAAAAAATATGACTTCCCCCCCCCCCCTCTTCCCTCCAAATAATAGACATATTTTTTATATTGTATAGAAATTTAATCCTGCCCCATCAACAGACATGAATCTTCGGGAATTTCGCCTTAATTTGATCTTCACGAATTTTCTTGAGCTTGCTTTGAGAGAACTTTGGGATCTTCTTGGCTTCTCTTGCTCTTGAAAACTTCTTGATGTTCCCTTTTGAACCCTAAATGACCCCTATTGATAGGCGTTTTATGTAGGATTTTTGGGTTGCTACCGACTTCTTCGGTATTTATCTCTTTAATATAAATTATTATTAAAGAGAAAAATATCATTTATGTGTCATTATTTGATTGGTCCATGCGACCACATACGCCACTTGTCACCATTTGATTGGTTTTGGACTTTTGGGCCGCAAGTCTTAATTGGATTGGCCAGGACACTTCATATTTACACTTGGCGATTTCTCATTTGCCAGTAATTAAAATATTAAAATATTAATTAAAATTAACTATTAAATATTGAAATTAAATTTAGGAAAATTCCAAGATATAAAATAGAAAATTTAATTAATATTTAATATTTTAATTTATATTTATCAATTTTTAATTTGACGAAATTTAATCACCAATAGTGAGAAAAAATGAAAGCATTTAATATACAAGTTAATTAAAAAAAATACTCCAATATTTAGCTAAAGTTTTGAGAGGGACATCGATAAAATCCACAACATTAAATCACCAATTATTTACATACGATGAAAATTAATTAGAAAACAAAACTTATACGAGAACAATATATTATTTACTAGACCGTACTCTAATAATCAAATTGAATTCATATTAAATTATATTATGCAAAGGTTAAATATTTCTGATAGTATTGTCTAATCTCTACTCACAAATAAGGATTATTGATAAAATTTAATTCAACTGAGATACAGTTTCAGAGAAAAATGAAAATTTAGAGAGACTAAAAAACCGTTGCTATAAATTTATTTTCAAATTATATTAAATTTAGTTATTCAATATTTGCCAATTCTATTTAAGGTATATTGTTCAATAATTCCTAAGTAACTTGATCCATGCTTTGTATTTTTTCATGGAGACAAAAAGTTTCAATGTAAATATAATTTTTATGTAGCGAAATAGTAAAACTAGACTTTTGATGAAAATATGTTTACTTAATGTATAATAAAGTCATCATAGATATATACTCACACTAAAATTACAAGCAATTATATTAGAATAAATTACGTTAAGTACCCCAACTTCTAAGCTCTTTAAAATAAGTTTAGATAAACACCCTCGAAGTTACATGTTTACATTTTATGGAGTTTTATATTTCAAAAATATAAAATATATTTGAATTAAAAACTTCAGTAAATATTTACGTTACTTATCAATTCAAATTATTCATCATAAGTTTAAACGAATAATTAAAACATCAAGAGAATTATAGATTGGAATAGACTTTTATATCAAAATTTAATATAAAAGAAATAAACAAATAATTAGATAATGTTGTTCCTTTAATAATCTTAAATTTTAAAATAAAAAATAAAAAATATATAATAATAAAGGTTCATTATTTATTTAATTAATTCTTTTTTATACAATATTAAAAGAAAGGAAATTGAATGGTAAAGAAATTAATAAGAAATTATGAAAGAAAAAAAATAAAAAGAAAGAAAAAAAATTCTATTTAATTTGGACTCTATGTTACATAGTACACAAATTCAATTCCATTTCCTAAGTCTCAAACCATCACTGTCTCCGCCGCCCCTGTCGCTCTTTTATTTTCTTTTCTCTCTTGAGAATAAAGAAAGGAATAGAAATACTCAGCAATTCAAACTATGTAAGACTGTAACCATAAGTAGCAAGTCGTTAAGTGTTCTATTTACTCTGAATCAGTTTGATGCAGCGTTTCGTTTGATATAGATTATAGAGCACTGGAAGGGCGTTTTGGCAAATTTATCGCCATTCCACACTTTCATTCATTGAGTCTATTCAGTGGAACACGAACGTCCATTCGGTTTTTCGGAATCCCTCTTCCAACAAATTCATCGGCATTCTAGTGAACTATGGGCTAAGACCCTAAAAACATACACATGATTATTCTGTTTGTGTGTGTGAGAGAGTGCATGTGGAACGGCACAATTACTTATATTCGAAGAGTTCGGATAATAAATAAGCTTTTCTACATGATGAAAATCATACCACCCCAAGTTTGATTTCATTTTGTGTCAAATTTATTTTTATTAACTAATTTATTATGTGTCTAGGGCATTTGGCCAAATGGTACATGTATCCTGCTTTAAAGGCATGGAGAATGTAGTATTAGGATTTGAATCCTAGTATGTGTGTGTGTGCGCGTAGGTGATGAAATATGTATAATGTATTATTAACTAAAATGTTATGTAGCGATTTATTATTGCTTAATGGTGTTGGTTGGATTAATAATATTTGTAATCATTGAGAGGGCCCATTAATTATTATGGATTAGGATTTTAAAAAAGTATAGAGGGCTTGGGTTTTATTTGATACAATATTTTGAAAATCGAACCAGACCAACCGATTCAACTGATTCGACTGATGAACGGAACTCGGTCCGGCCTGAATCACACCCAAAAATCGATGCTCAATTGGCCCGCTATGAACCGGCGAAAACCAACCGAAAACTGATTGAATCGATACCAATTCACCCAGTTGAACCGTCGATTTTATCCTTTTTTCGTTTGTTTTTCTTTTTCTTTCTTTCTTTATTTATTTATTTTTTTTTGGCTTTTACTTATTTTATGTAAAACTTATTATTTGAGTTTATTGGGTCTTGGTCTTCTTCTCTTTCCTGAATGGGACTTGTTATTTGAGTTTATTGATTCTTGGTCTTCTTCTGTTTCCTGAATATGCTCCTCCTCCCTTTCCCTTTTCTCGCCATTTCCTTCTCCCTACATTTCTTTTATGTGTTTGTGTGTGTCTAGGATTCTATGATTTTGTTGCTATCATATGTCTCTCTCCACGCATCCCTGTGTGTATAATGTTTGTGTTCCTCTTTTTCGTTATTTTCTTCTACTTATCCAGTCATAAAATATCTTTATGTGTGTGTTTATGAGTTTATCTTTGCTTCATTTATTGTTTGTTGTTGGGTCTGATTATTTTTCCTTTTCTTATGTTTCATATTTTTCAATTTATGGATATCTTTAAAAGGAAAATTAATTATTTCACCTTTCAAATGATAATTTTAATAACTGGATTTTTCTGATAAAGTCAGTAATTGGAAATTGATGGGCTAAGGAAAATGAACATATAATGAAATTGGTCTGTTTCTTGAAAATATTATTATGTAATTTTTCTATAATATTATGTAGTTCATGTTTGGTTATTCTTTTGCTAATATTTATGTATTATATATAATTTAACTTTTATTTTTTTATATATAATCAAATATATGTATTAATTTTTTATGACGTCACATCGATCAAACCGATGGTCGAACCAATTGAATTGGTCTAATCAGTAATTAGTAAGGTCATTGGTTCTATGTAAAGTCCAGTTTCAAAATATTGATTTGATATAATATAAAGATAAATATATAGGTAGGTCGATATTTTGTGGCTAAATCTTGGTTGTGGTGTCAATGGTAGAAAATTAAATATCGTGTCTATCTTAATTAATAAAAGTCAAGAAAAGTTGTATTATTATTATTGTTGTTGTTGTTTTAAGGACGATCAAGTTGGTTGTTACATTACAGGGTAGTTGGTTGATCATTGTCATGATTATGTGAACAATATAAAAAGATAGATTGGGAGTAAAGTTCTGATTGTAATTCGCTAAATGTTTAGCGTGGAGAAGTGGGATGGGCCGGGTGATAAATAGTTTATTTATTTTAATAGTTTTAATCATTTTGTGCCATGAAATTTCGTCAATTTAATTTGTTCTTCTAAGTCTACCTGATGAAGTACAAGTAGAGAGATTTGTGGTGTCGTCTTGGAAGGTTCAAACTCAATTTTTGGGTTTGAGTTATAATATAGTTTTTATCAAGTGAGTTACTTGATTTTTGGTTAAATTATTGTTTAGGTACAAATTGCAAATTCGTGTATACAATGATTTTTATTGCATGACACCTCTCCACTTGATATATGATTTTTATTGCAAGACATCCCTCCACTTTATTTGATATATAGTATATCACTACAAAAAAACGCACCTTTTTTGCGAAATATTTTGGCGAAATTTCTACAAAATTTCGTGGAATTTTTTGCCGGAAGCCAATCGAATTTCGATGACATTTTGACGAAAAACAAGCGCTAAAGTTGGTGCCAGAATTTCATCGAGTTTTTCAACAGACTTTCGGTGGAATTTTTGTCGGAAATTCGATGAAATTTTTTTAAAAAAAATTCGGCGGAAATAATCTGCCGAAACTTTGAATTTTTATTTATTAAATTCATAATTATTTGTATATTTGCTATAACTACATTGTAATTAATATAATTAATTATTATAATTGTGTGTAAACATGTATGCAATTTATTACATGTAATCCAACTGGAAATATATATATATATATATATATATATATAGTAGACTCAATTAATTGAATTACACAAAATATTGTCCAATTGAATTGAAAAAAACAATAGATTTTTTTTTCAATTGAATTGGGGGAAATACACGATTATTTCAATAGAACTGACCAAAATGTTCAATTGACTTAATTGAATTGGGCACATCCTATAATTCGATTAATTGTATTGAGGGAAAGAAATAATTAACTCAATTGAACATACCTCAAATATGCAGTTGATGTAATTAAAAATGTTCAATTGAGTTGGGGAAAATCCACAATTATTTCAATTGAAATGGGCAAAATGTTCAATTGACTTAATTGAATTGGCTACATCCTTTAATTCGATCAATTTTAGTGTGGGAAACAAACAATTGCTTCAATTGAACGTACCTCAAGTGTGCAGTTGATGTAATTGAAATGAACAAAGTGTTCAACTGAGTCAGGGGAAACGCACGATTATTTTGATTGAACTGGGTAAAATGTTCAATTGACTTATTAGCTACAGAATTTCCGTAGCTATTGTTCCAATTTTTTTTTTAAAATGCAAAAAATATATGGCTACGGGAATAGCTACGGAAATTAATTTGTTTTTTCAATAATGTTTAGCTATGGACTATAGAATCCATAGCTAAGGCACATTATACAAAACTTAGCTGCCTTAGGTTTGGATTTTTCGTGACTAATCCGTAGCTATGTTGTTCAATTATATTATTTTTTCCCGATTTAATATGTTCTCTGAATCCAAATATGTTAGTTAGTTTTTTTTATTATTGTAATGCGTGTAACGAATAATAGCCCTAATTCAATTTACTCTTATTACTCAAATATTTTTTTTTTAATTTTATTGTACCACTAATACAATTATTGAATAGCAATTGATCAACTCTGATGATCAGTTATCGTGTCAATTAATACGATATTGTGATTGATGCATAAAGTGAGATCACATCTTAAATTTAATAATTTGTTTTCATGCATCATGTTATTACAATGTGACAATCGAGCAATTGTAATATATAAAAGTATTGTTCAGTCTACTTGAACGTTATTAATTATATATAGATTAGATGTTTTTCGAATTAATTGATCTAATTGCATAATTTAGATTATATTGAAATTAATAATTCAATAAAGTATAATGTTATTGATAGTTCATGAAGTTCCAATGTAAAATTTGCCCAATTAAGTTGAGTAATTGTTGAAAAATTCTATTTTATAAATGAAGGCATAGTTGCACTATCAGCTATGAATATTTCAACTTAGCTAAGGAATATCATAGCCACGAATATTCCATGGCTAATTCGTAGCTGAGGTTACTACAAAATAAAAATTACGAATGTATCCATGGATAGTTCATGGCTAATGTTTTTTTTTTTTTAAGTTTTTGGAGATTTAGCCACGGATGATATGTGGCTAATTTTAGATCGGAGGCCACAAACTTAGCCACGAAATTTCCACCTCTAGGCAAACTCCACAGCACCACCTTTGGGATTAGGATGACAGTAATGGTGGTGACGATTGTTAGATGTTGACTTATAGTTGTTGTGTTGTTAATATAACTTTAATTAATTTTATTATGGATTATTTGACATGAAATGATTTGAATATGTTGTTGTTTGGTAGTTTAGGGTATTAAACATTGGATTGTATTGTAATTTGTTTAGAATAGTTTGGTTGTATGTTGAATGTTTGGATGGTGATGAATATGGGTTGTGTGTATTTTTTTATGTTTTTTAGCTGATGATGGATTGTATTTTGGATATTTGGGTATGTATGTTTAGTTTTGATGTACAAGTTTTTAATTTTTTTATGTTTGGTTTTGATGTACAAGTTTTTAATTTTTGGGCAGCAAAAAAAATAAATACAGGATGCTAGAAAATAAGAAAATCAACTAGGATTAGCCATGGCTAATTAGCAGCTAATATAATTTTATATGAATAAGTAGCTACGGATTTTTATAATTCTTTTTTTTTTAACTTTAATTTTCCGTAGCTATTCCGTGGCTATGAATTCGTGGTTAAGGATTAGCCACACTATGGATCAAATCCTTGGCCATGATTTTTGGACAATTCCTTTTCTTTTTTTTTTTTATGTAGTGTGCCAAGATATTATCTCCTGATGGTGGTTGCGAGACTGCGACAAATAATGGAGGTCCAATGGTGTAGTTCTACAACATCAAGCTTGAAAATGTTTTGGTGAAGAAATAGAAAAATTATGAATTTGTAGTTTTGATTCCATAAATTGTATTAGATTATAAACTTTTTATTAATGTAATGTACATACGTGTTCCGCAATTTGGCTTGATGTTTAAGTGATTATACGTTGTTTATTTATGATTGATTTGTTCCTAAATTCCATTATGTTTTTAATTTTATGTAAGTTTGAAGTCATTTTCTAGCACAACTGTTTTTATTTATTGAATCTTAATTACTATGTTACCCATAATTAACTTATCAACAAATTCACCGTGTGCAATGCACATGGATATAATTCTAGTTATAATTAAAAAAAAAAATAAACACCAATAAGAAGTTTTAAGGAAAACTATTAGAAAGAAACCTGTGCTCTAAGTCACTGTATTACCCTTACTAATATAAGAGCGAAACTAAAATTGTGCTTTGTCTGTATGAGTTCTCAGGGACATTAATTGGAGAAGAACAATTTTGTTTCTAAAAGAAGGTTTTTTACATACTTCATGAATATTGCTGAAGTAGAAAAAAATAAATAAAACTTCCCATGTTAATTCAACTTTTAATTCAACACGCATAACATATCATTTTTAAAATTTTTTTTTTCCATGAGACACTTGAATCATATATTTATAAGTGAAATTCTAGCCCAGACCCAGCTCGGTCGAACCAGTGCTAATCATGTGGTGAGTGTTTTACACTTGCCCTATGAATGGTCAATAATTTAGGGAGAGTGACCAATCACTTGACAAGTGCAATACACTTGCTATATAATTTGTTGGGTTAGATCAAGCCAGGTTTGGGTTAGAATTTTTCATATGTTTAAAATGAGAGAAGACTACTCATGAAAATATTTCTCTCTTTTCAATGTGTTTTAGACTTTTAGTAATGAATCACTTTTGAAGTACTTTAGTTTATTTTTCAATCTTATAAATAATACCATTTAAACAAAAAGCCAAAAGTGTAATAGACGAACAACCCCCCCCCCCCCCCACCCCCCAATAAAAAGAAAAATAATTTGGAAAATTATGTAACAGTACTTTGTGAAAAATCTCCATCATCAAGCTAGGTTTTCTGACTATTATCAAAAAAAAAAAAAGGTTGGTTTTTCTAACTCTGCCGACCCCTTGACAATACAACCATCTATGAAGAATTAATGCGAACGCGTCGAGGGTTAGACAAGAATTTGTGGTTAGCATGAGCTTGCTATTTTTATCTTTATTATTTTATGTGCTCATGGTACACGGTTCCTGCAATACGTTTAATAATTCATCTTCCAAATCTATACAATCACTCCCGTTGACTTGTAGTCAAGCCCGATGTTGAAAGAGGAAGATGAGTCGGAAGTAATTGTGAATATAAACTAGTAGTATACAATTAGCCTTTCATTTTATATATTATCATATCCACACTAGCATCGTTGTTAAAGTCATTGAACTTCGAAAATAGCCAGTATGTCTACAACAGGCTTCAGCGATATCCCTTCTCCACCAACAAACCGAGATGGAACCATAGCTGTGCGTAAGTATACACAACACCCAACTGGTCCTGGTATGTATATTAATTGAAGTTGTGAACATAATTCTCACACATTTTCAATGTGCATGCTGCAGGTGTAGTTGCCAGCCTAATAATCCTGGCCATAATTCTCGCCGTCTCGTGCTACTGTGGCCGGAAAATGAGGAGGAGGATAGTATCGGAACTAAGGGCCGCAGTTGCGCAGCCACCGCCTATGAGCATTATACAAGCTTGGGAGGTTGATGCCCCGACAATGGAGAGATTCTTTCATGAATTAGCTCAGGAGAAGCCGGTTCGTTTCAATGCTCAGCAACTCTGTTCTTTTACGGACAACTACACCACGATTTTGGGGTCGGGAGGGTTTGGTAGAGTGTACAAGGGTCAGTTCCCGAATGGGGTCAAGATTGCTGTCAAAGTCCTCAACAGGGGTCCGAATAGGAGTGTTGAGGAGCAGTTCATGGCTGAGGTTGGCACTATTGGGAGGACTCATCATATCAATTTGGTGAGGTTGTATGGTTTTTGCTATGATCACTTCATGAGTGCCCTTGTCTATGAGTTCATGGAGAATGGATCACTGGACAAGCATTTGTTTGGTGACAAGAATCAACAACTGCAGTGGGAGAAGTTTCATGAGATTGCAGTTGGAACAGCAAAGGGGATTGCATACCTGCATGAAGAGTGCCAGCAGAGGATAATTCACTATGACATCAAGCCCGCAAACGTGCTTCTTGATGACAATTTTTCCCCCAAGGTTGCGGATTTTGGGCTGGCAAAGCTCTGCAATAGAGACAATTCGCATGTTACTGTGACGGGATATAGGGGGACGCCCGGGTACTTGGCCCCGGAGTTCATGCTTAAGAACTTCCCCATAACCTATAAATGTGATGTCTACAGCTTTGGGATTCTCTTGTTCGAGATAGTTGGGAGGAGTAAGAACACAAAAACCGGCACTGATGGTGAAAGTCTTGATTGGTTCCCGAAGCAAGTTTAGGAGGAATTTGATAAGGGCGAGCTGATAAAATTGATAGAGGGTTGTGGGATTGAGGAGAAGGATAGGAACAAGGCTGAGAGAATGGCTATGGTGGCCCTTTGGTGCGTTCAAGATTCACCTGACTCGAGGCCACCGATGAGTGCTGTTGTGAAAATGTTGGAGGGAGGAGTGGAAATAGTACCACCACCGCAGCCATTTCACTACTTGTTTTCAGTTGGGACTAACGTGCTCAAGCCACCAACTAACTCTGAGAGTGGCTCTGAATTTAGTACAGGTGAAGGACCCAATTCATATTGGTACAAGGAAACGACCCCTATTATGGCAAAATACGAGATAAGTGTGGCCACTTTGTAGAACAAGGAGCCTGGATAGCATTTATTTCATCTGGTCTATATGTTTGTATGAGTCATTGCTCAGATTAATGTAAGAGTAATGCCGCAGGTTAATGTTCGTAAGAGTAATGCCGCAGATAAGATGCCCAATAAAGAAATGAAATACGCATGATACAGTAGAACAAATTTTGATAACTCCAAGGCAAGATTCTTGCTTCAGCAAACTAGTTGATAAGATCACACAGTGTGAATTATAAGCCTAGTGAAATCTAGTGGACCTTTGGAAAAAACTGACTGCATACTTGAAAATGGTGAATTCATCACAAAATTATTAATAGTTTTACGCAACCGAAGTCACTAAGTCATGAATTCGGTGAGCTCGCTCCAAATGTCGCTATGAATGCACAACTTCCACATCTAATGCTGCTCAAACAGCACAATTTTCCTCTTCCTTTTGTCTGTACATTGACATGAATTACTCTCCCCAAACAGCAGCAGCAATAATCACCCTTAACGACTTATTACTGCAACAGTAAGCAAGATTGGGTATCAACTGTAGCAAAGGGAGGACAGCACTGCATGGAGGATATGGAGTCATTATGAAAATTTAGTGAAATGCCAATAGGCCTCTTTCACCGCCACCTTCTTCCCCCCTCCCCCACCAAATTTGTTACTACTCATATACCACCAATTTCTTCCATCAATTCTGTAGTATATAACATCGTAAGGCACCATCTTGTTAGTTGGCTAAGTCACTAGAGAAGGATTACTTGAGGAATTTGATGATTTAGGCCTCCAAATATAAACCAACATGCCTACAATAAGGATGATGGCGCCTGCTACAAAACCAGGAGGAAGAGAGGATGCAACCCCAAGATATGGCAGCGGCAATGTGAACAAATATATCGATATTGGAACTGCAAAGGTGAGCCAAAAGGTTAAAAGACGAAGAAGTTGTTAAAAAAGACCATGAAAAAATCAAAAGAAGAATGTCTAGGTAACTGCAGTAAAAGTTTATATCCTATTTTAGAACTTAATTTTCTACTCAAACCACAAAGGTGAAGTCAACAACTCGTGCTCGGTCACTGATTGATCATTATCCTTTTTACAACATCCACCTGAACGAAATAGAACTTTACTCACCAATATTCTCAATACAGAATGTTTACCAAAGCTTGGGATTTTGGAGGTATAATCAATGGTTGCCTGGCGAATATGGCATCAGGCCATTGAGAATGTGAAGGCCCACCTCTACAACTGTAGTACGTGGACCAAGAACTGAGGGTCTTTACATTTTCGGAAAATGATAGTAGACCAGTGTGTTAAGGCAAAAGCAGGTTCACATCAGTAAAATATTTCATTGCTTAAGTAACCTTAACTCAAGCAAGGAAAATATTCAGATTCACTTTTATGTGACTATCACCAAAATCTAAGAAAGGGATTTTGCTAGAAATGTGGTTGTCATTAGATGTCATTGGCCAACTTTTGGTTTATCATAGCTTGAAACAAATTGAGTACCTGCTGTAGAAAATGAAAATCTACCGAGGAAGTAGCACTTGAAGGGTATAAAAGAAAAGATGGTACAATCACCCACCCTTCAAATTTTGATGCAAGAGAACATAGTAACCAACCTGAAAGTGTTGATGCAAGACAAGACACCACAGCAGAAGAGATCTTGAGCAGATGCAACAATGATATATTGAAACCCATGTTGACAATGACAAATATCAGAGGCAGTAAAGGTGCGCCATTACATCCTGCGACCAGAAGCAGTTAAAAGTGTTATCACTTTTCTAGCACAGTAAAGTACATATATCCATCATACGCACGCATGTCTGCTCATGTATCATCTCTTCACCTACTTATGTCATTCCATATTTGCATTAAGGAAGAGAGGAGAGAGAGAGAGAGAGATCCTTTTATTCCTGGGAACTGGAGAAGAGTTGTAATTTGAAATTGCTAGTCCAGAAGTTGAATAACAAAAGTGGATTTCTGTTCATTCTTACTGTGCAAAAAAAAATGCAGGCTGTTTGCAAATGAAAATGATAAGAATCTATTCCCGCCCCAAGGCAAAGATCACTCCTATTGATATAAAAACAAGATCACAAACAAAACTGTTAACTATAGACATCCTGCACTGAGTTAAATCAAGAATAATGCAAAATTGCCCTAAGAAGGTATAGTTCACTCCAGTATAAGCATAAGAGTGTGTCTAACAGGTAAGATCTGTATATTTTTCCAATGGACACTGGTTGAAAAAGTGCATGCAGAAGCAATTTAGAATGTAGATCAGAGTTTTACCCCAAAAAAAAAAAAGGAAGAAGAAGAAGAATGTAGAATCAGAGTGACTTACTGTTTGACATGGAACCAACATTCAAAAAGCAGGCAGCACCATCTTTGAGATAACTTGGCAGTTGATGAAATGGAATGCCCCATAGGTTTGACAAGAATGGAAGGAGGAGGCATATAAAAACAGCCTGTTCATGCATTAACAAGTTCCATGCTTCTGGTAAATTGAAGTACATTACATGCAACAGCTTTAAATGTTCTATAAAGCTTAAACATTAACCTGGTAAGCAGATCCATAGGAGTTGACAACAAATAGATCCACTGAACCTCCCTGCCACGAAAGCAACAGACATCACATATTAATTATGAACCTTATATCAGTAAAATAAAAAAATGAAATGCATGAGATTACACATCTTATGAAAACTTGGAGAGAACACGCAATGTATGTATGTCAGCAATGCCATGTATTTAAATTTGTAACTTCCTTGAGGTATAGTAATAACGTGACTAACATTAAATTTTTAACCGGACGATAACCAAGTTTAACATAATAGAAACAGAGTGTTGATCTCATAGTAGGCACACTTTGACATAAAACATAAGTACTTAGTTACTTGAATCATGTTAGTGTTGTCTCAATTTGTCATTGACTTGATAAGATAATGAATAGTGAGACATACCTACCTTTAATCTTTGAGCAGCATCCAAAAATATTATTTCCTATAAACAAAGACATGCTTGGTAAGAGACATATGCAAACAACAATAAGATCAGAGGATCATAATTCCCAACAAAAGCTTTGTACCTTTAAGACTGTATCAGCAGCTTGAAACAAGAAAGAAATAATCATCAAAATACTCCAAAATATACCAGCTTCCATTAGAGAACCCGTTCCTGATCCACTGCAAATGAAAAACGACATGATGTAATTATTGTAATCACTGATCTGATAGGAACCAATGTACCATGGAACAACACCCCTAGTATTATCAAGAAGATACTAAAAGGAGATATATTGACCAAATTTTGCATATTGTTAATGGCATCCAAAAATTGTGGGCACTTAAAGTTACAAAATTTGGTACTTCCATTTTGAAAACTAACAACAATAGATGCTATAAAATTTCAAAATTTAAAGATTCACTTCGCTTAAGATATTCCATAATAAGACATAATGACGACAATCTGGAAAGAAACAACAATACATCCTTGCAGATGGCCAACACAGAGTAGGCTGACTATATAAGTGATATTTTCGATCTGAAGACTTGGGCATCTATTCGTTCCAAGTGTTTACCTAATGTTCTTTCTACTGCCACTGTAACAGAAATTGCAGAAAATAATGGACATCTTGAAATTGATTATTTTGTTTAAGTGCGTATCCAAATATTTTTGAAGGAAAGAAGTCAGATCATCAATGGTAGATGATTCCTCATAAAATAATCCTGATATTGTTTAAGAAGGGATATTCAATAAGGCCTGAGCTCTCAGGCTTCTCAAGTTTTATGTATAAATAAGCCTCCAGGAGTTTTCAGTGCGGCTTTAGTCCTTCACGATCTATGAGGAGAAATCTGTTTGTGTCCTATCAGGCATGTGTGCTTTTGTCGTAAAGAGAGGATGTAAGAGAGCCAGACCAGAACAAAATGCATTACCTGGCAACAGTTATTACAACACCAAATGCCACCAGAAAGCAACCAAATAACTGGTTGAACCGATATCTCCTCCCAAGGAACATATATGAAAATACAAGTTGCCAGACAAGAAAGCTCTGCAAAGATTAGCAAATGTCCGAATAAACTCCACAGCTCCAGATTGTTGGTTGAAAGCAAAAATACTCTCATGTTTGAAGATAATTAATTGCGTTTTCTGAAACTATATATTTGATGCAGATAACAGAATGAAATTCAATTCAGTGTATTGTTACCTGAGACAATATCGGGATTGCAGCCCCAGAAAGAATAGCTGTTTCAATATGCAAACATATTAGCAGGAATCAAGTCAGAACAAAACCTCGTGTCAATTGCAGTTTACAGGTGAGAAAGTGAAATTATTTACAAAACTTGAGGCTAACAATGTTCTCTTAGATCATATCATTACACAGAAGAAATCCATATTAATCATAGAAACATCATATCCCTCTATTCTGAATCTTCACGAAAACAGCAATTTGGCATCTGATGAATCTAGGCAATGATAAGAATAATCTGCAAGATACTTCAAGCAACATCACAAATGAATTACCTCCTGCTGCCATCCCAGATGCAGCAGCTAGAGCCTCCAGGAGGCCAACAGCAATCAACGGTGATTTTGGCAAGGATAGCATTTCATCAGTAACCTTGCCAGCTTGAT
Organism: Petrea volubilis; assembly: GCA_026212405.1. Classification (NCBI taxonomy): domain Eukaryota; kingdom Viridiplantae; phylum Streptophyta; class Magnoliopsida; order Lamiales; family Verbenaceae; genus Petrea; species Petrea volubilis. The sequence goes on from CM047886.1 coordinate 15,495,195, forward strand.
ATCGGAAATACAAGATAGAGAAGTAAACAATCACATACCTGGAATGATGGAAATGGATCACAATCAGTAGAAGTTTTTAGGTACATAGGCACAAATGTTTGAGGCAAAATGCTAAAAAGGGAATAAGAAAACTGTGGGGACGGATTCATCCAGTGATTCATTTCCAATTCCATCCGGATATCATCTCTTCGAAAGCGAAAACCAGATTTGTGAAAAACCGTAGAATATGATTACTTTCTATTCTATTTTAAAGCAGAAAAACCGAAACGGAGATAAAAATAAAAATCTTGAATAAATAGCACTAATGGTTTTGACTTGGATGAATGATATCAAACCACCCCCTGGGTTTCCATGGTTTGCACTATAAAAGTCTTTAATATGCGTGCATAAATATTCTGATTCACATTAATTGGGTGTTATACTCTTCCAAAAATCAAGTATTTGGCATGCTTTTAACAAGTGACAACATTTACCGATCGTTGTCATCAGTTTATAGCATTAGTCGCAAGATAAAATATGCATCAGTCCACCATCATAATCACAATCTTATCAAATCATTCAATAATACCGTAAGCATAACAGTTTACGGTGACAACTGGTATACGGGAACTAGATGGCCAGCATATATACCTTCCTTGTGCTTGGTTGCAATCCAACCCTCCTCACAAGTAATTATTCTAAAGTGTCAGATTGTCAGGTTCCAGTTAACTTGGGGGTGGGGCAGGGGGTGAGGTTATTTTCGAGTTAATTAGAGCCAGAGACATGAATATCTCAATTCTGAGGGGAAGGCAAAGGGAAATAGGCAACATTATTTTCCAGTAGCACATGCCACACAAGTATAGATGCTGACACATTGAAGCACATGGAGAAGGGGAAAAATGCAAGTAGGAATCTATGTAGTTGGCTGTGTGGGGATCCACAACTTGAAATCCAACTCACCACCAACGGTTCTCATTCAAAAGGGCCCTCATTTACCACAGGCCTCACACAGGTAAAACCCTCCTTTCTTTTTCACATAAAAGTGCTCCAACCTATTAAGGAAAAATCATACTCAAGACTCTGGCCTTTTGCTAAAATGGAAGGCCCAATCTCAGTAAAGAATCCCCACCAATTCTTTAATCATAGCATAACTATTATTAAAAAAGGGAGGCAAGACCTTTAATGAATAATTAAGACTATTAACCAATATTAATTATTCCAAGAATAGGCGGTCAAAGTTAGAAGAACCAAATCCCATAGCCATTACCACGGTAATAATGATCGCAGAGACTTGGCCACTTGGGCACGCCCACCAATGATGAGGCGGCGAACTGATACATCATCCTTACCCAGCACCTTACCCCCACGCCCTCGTCTCCTCTCTCTCTGTTCTTGGTGATACAGTCATTTAGAGCAGGTATAGCCTCTCGCCCTCACGTTCACCCAAAAGGAAATTCCAAAATCGTACGACTATATTCCAAGTCTCATGACTCAAAAGGGGAAAAGACCATTACACCCACGCACGTGTGTCAAAGATTCCCGGTTTTCAATATCGTCGGCCACGGTTATAATTTGTCACTTCTCACTAGCGTCCTGAAATCAAATTTCTTGCCTTTTTATGCACCTTTTAATCGTTCTTTTCCATTGGAACAATAACCCAATCAATTGATGGATATTATTGTAGGACAACAATTTAATGTATTCATATCAGAAAGTTATTTTCTATATTCAGTCGAAAAATTACGCTGATAACTGATAATTAATGAATTGCGTTCTACCAAACTGAATCTCGACTCTGAAATTTTTTAAATGCAAAATTAAGTTAAGATTTGAAGGCTGCAAATTTTCAATGTTTGGAGACTTCGGTAAAATATTAAAATGGAAAGGAATTGCATGATTAGAGAGCTAAGAGTTACCCAAAAGTGGCGAGTTGAGCTAGGAAGAAGGGGTGATGCTTGAGAGGGACTAATGCGAGCTTGTAAAGCACGCGATTTCCGACGCCGAGCACCACCGTAACCGCCGCCGCAACCAAAACCTCCGCCGTCCGATTAATGCCTTCATTATCGCTCTTCGCCACAGCCACCGCGTCGCGATCGAACGAACAGCACCGCGGCGGCTGTCTCCTCTTCTTCACGTCATCCTCCTCCTCCTCTCGTCCCCGCGGCCCTGACGGCGCCGCCGCCGCAGCCTCGATCACCAATCGCCTTGACTGTAACAGTACCTCCCGTCCTGCACCTCTCCTTCGCCAAAATTGGCGATGATTTAAGTGCAAATAATTGATGGGCAACGTCGAGGAAGACCGGCCTGGAGTGTACTCCGCCGCCGGGGCCGCGGCGGTGACCCGGCGACAACATGCTGACATATTTGTGTGTGTGTCTTTTGCGATTAACGAGAAGTGTCAGTTAATAATGCCGAATGGAAAACGAAACGAAGACTTGGCTCCTGAGTGTATTTATGCTCGTTGGTGGCGTTAGAGAGAGAGAGAGAGAGAGAGAGCCTCTGTGTGTGTGTGTGTGTGAGAGAGAGAGAGAGAGAGGGAGAGAGAGAGAGCTCAAAATCTGACTAAGTGGGTCAACGTCACTGCAACTTCAATATGTTTTTAGCTTCAAAAAACTTTTCTGCTAACTAGATAAATAGAAATGAATAATAAATTTTATTAGATAAGAAGCAAAGAAAATAACTGATTTTATATTTTTATTAAACTAAATATACACATATTTTTGTATAAAAGATAAAAATATAAAATTATTGTATGAAAACACTTCTTTTTAAATAGAAAAAGATTAGTTGCATGTCAATCAATGGATTTTCTTAAGTCGAACACAACATGCTGCTTTGATCAGTACAATTATCTTTTTTTTTTTTTTAGTTTTATCCACTCAGTTTCGGCTCATTAGTCAATTAATCCGAATCAAATATTGCCAAGGGCCATTACGAGGAACCCTCCTAACCTAATTGCTCCATTTACAATACCAAGGTTCAAACCCTTGACCTTATTTAAAAAATCTAATGCCTCATCCTGCTCGACCAACTGGTAGTTAGTGTACAATTATCAAATACAAAAGATTTAATATATATATGAATTGGTTAATATATCTCAGTGTATTAACACCAGCATTTATGATATTCGAAAAATTCAAACTACTAAATTTTCTACCCCGAGTGGCCTCTATTTTTCCACATCATCTACAAAGTATATAGATGAAATTAGATATTTATTTAAAAATAGAGAAGTAATAAATATCATTTAAACTATTAATTTCTTGCTCGAGAGGCCTCTATTTGATCATCGACAATGTTTTATGAATGAAATTATATATCTATACTATTATAAAAAGAAAGTCATTTTTATCTCACAAATGACGGTTATTTGTGTGATTTTACAAAAATTTTCCTTCAATTTTATGTGGAATAAATAGAGATATGTAAAACTATAGCTAAAATTAAAAATTCACATGAAATCAATCAATTCGAATACTAAATTTTGATGTGCTAATTTTACTCTTTTAATTAGTAATTACATGCAGTAAATAAAAATATTAATATTAATATTGTAATATTGCATCCAATTTAAAAAAACTCATGTTCTCAACCCACAAACCGCTTTATCTAATTACAGATACTTGATTTTTTTTTTTTTGTTTATTCTTTATCATGTAATTTTATTTCATATAATTATTTTATTTTTAAATTATTATAATTTAATAAATTATTTTAAATAATTCTTAAAAAAAGTATTGTTATAAAAGAAATTTAATTTAATAATATATTTATATTTTCATCCTAACAAAATTTAAGTATTAAATTAAAATATATATTTTTTATATTTTATACACACATAAAATATGCGGTGTTGTCTATATTTTTACAATAGAAAAATAATAAAGTATCATTAACCACGTTCACCCAATTATTATAAACAAAAACAACACTTTTGATGCATTGTTTTCTTTATCATTGTTTATTTGTCAGTGCCGTAGCAATTATGAATTGACGGCTGCTAAAAGAATCTTCTTTTTGATACTTGTGAAAATGATTTAGAAATTTAATGATTCTTTATTAAGTATATTTACAAATTATAATTTTTTTTTTAATACAATCAACTCAAAATATTTTATAAATATTAAACGAAAAGACACTATTAAACACACACACACACTCTCAAATGAAAAGAGAAAAAGAACAAGAAAGTTTAAATTCAAAATCTTATCTGTATCCAACTCAAAATCCCATCACTCGACTCTAAACCTAGTTGCTACGAATTACAACCTTGGGATCGACCTTTAATCATAATTTTATGTACTACGAAAAACTAATCGCCTAATTAGTTAGTTGAGTTGGTGAGGTATGAATCATTAATTTATATATTATAAATTTAATTTTTAATCATCATTATATATACAATAAATTGTTCCGAAATTGATTTAGAATAGCCTCCCAATGAGTTACGTCAAGTCATGTATTAATTTTATTTTAACAACCCTTTTGGCAATCATATGTGTGGTTCAATCTATTTAATAATTACTATGAAGTCTAAACAAATTTGGCTTCTTGCTGTTCTTATAGATGAAGCTAATATCTTCTTCTGCAGCCTGATTAATTGAATTATACATATAAATATATCAAGTCACCGTAGAATGGAATAAATAAACAATTACGTAATAAAATTAAGTACAATGAATTTGACATGAGATTTGGTCAAATACGCGAAAACCCAACCGCCCCAAAAAAAAAAATGTACAGAAACTCAGTAATTGAAATTATGGCCAACAAATTGCAACTTAAATCCGAAAGATGTTGATAACTACACATATTCTCCGGAAAAATTAGATTCTATCCAATTCGATATATATCCAATTGATATATATATATATATATATATATATCGTTTGATTGAATATAATAATATCATATTTTTATCTTTTGATATATTCTTATATTTAGATCTAACGTTTAATGCATTCCTTGAGCATATAGCCAAATGAATAGTATTTCATGTCCCTATTCTTCCAATCAAAAAAAAATAAAAATAAAAAATAACTCCTCGTCTTTCTTAAGATGGTAATTTTTCTAGTTTTATATTATGGCAAAAAAAAAACGTAATCTTACTTGAATTTTCATGTTTCCATGTTTTAGCTTTGTTTGTTAATTGGAAAGTGTTATTGACACTGCAAAATTATTATTGACAATCCATTCTTATTATTGTTATTCAATAATTAACTAAAATATCAATTTATTTTAAGATATGATCGGACACACTTTACTCCCTCGACTATATGTTGTGTTTTATTTACTCCGCTAAAATATCAAATACAACTTATACGCCATTTAATTCAAAAAAAAAAAAATTAGTCAAATTTGCCCTTGAACCAGTCCTATTTATAAAATTTTCATCTTTTTTTTTACATTTAGCATTTAATTTTAAATCTACTTAACATAGAAGATTTTTTTTTTTAAAGATTTTCTTCCAAATTCAATTTTCAAAAAATAACTTATGAAATAAAATTAAAATTTTCCTCCCACAATGATATAAGTGTACCCATTTCTAGTCCCATCTTTTACGATATTTCGCAAAACAGTAGGAAAAAAAAAAAAAAAAGAAGAAGAGTCTGACCATTTCATTAAAATTTCTAGCAAAAGATCGATTCTAAGACTACATTCATCATTTATTTTTTAAAAATTAAAATATTTTGCAAACTCTCATAAAAAGCAGAAGTGAAAACATATACTTCTTTATCCTATTAGAAGATGAAAAATACAATTTTGCCAAGTTAAATGGATGCATGCATCACAAACGGTGTCTCGGTGCCAAACCCCAATATAAAAACCTCTATCGCATTTCAGAACGTCAACTAACTCGTCATCGTTCTTAAGTCACCCAGCGGCCACAAGTTTCCTGAAAAAACATATGCTACGAGGGTACTTGGGATTGCTTTTATTTTTAAAAAAGTTGAAATTATTGAAAAAAATTGAATAAAAAATAAATAGTAAAATTAGAAAGCTTTTAAAATAAAAGTGTGAAACAGTCAAAAGTTGTTTTGAGTGTTTGGGGAAAAAAACTATAACATGTCGCAAATAAAAAAAAAATCAGCTTAACCAAAAAAAAATCAATTTATTAACAAAAATACCAATAATCAATTTGAAACTGTTTCTCCAACTTCTTAACTTTTGTTCTTTTTTTTCAACTTAGTATTAGTTGTTACATGCCATTAATATACCTTATCAAGTATATGCAATTAAGTGTAAATCACCATGGATGCCGAAAGGAAAATATATAATTGTGTTGTTCCACTTATAATCTAACACAAAAAGACGAAGTAATTATGTTTTGAATTTTAGGATTTTATCCCAATCGTATATATCCAAATGGCTAATTAGCTAGCGAATTAGATAGGAAAAAGTCAGACAAAGATAATCACGAGTCACGACTAATTAATTTACATCTCCTTCATATAATAATTGATCATTTATTTACAACAAACAGGTAAAAAAAATCAAGCAAAAATCTATGAATTGCAACATATCAAACCTAAAAAAAAAACAAAAAAATTGGTGAATTAAATCTTTTCTTCTTTTGAAAAAATAATTAAGTATAATAATAATAATAATAATAATAGTAGTAGTAGTAGTAATAGCAACATTTTCTTTGTTTCCTTCTTTCATTCTTTCTTTCCTCCTCCTCCGCCTCCTCCTCCTTCTCATCATCATCATCATCATTATTATTATTATTTATAGTACTACTACATTTTTCTTGATTTCTTTTAATTAAAATAAACCCTAATATTTTATTTGTTGCCATTAACATCACAACCATAAATTATCGACAAAATATAGAACTACTTATGTTTTTGTCTTTAAATAATGTTAAAAAACAATTTGAAACCTCAATCCCTTTGTAATTAATCATAATAAATGCACAAACTTACAAGTTCGATTCCGATATTTCAAATTGATGCAATCATTAATTAACTTTTATAAAGTAGCATCTTTCACAAAAAAATATTTTTTGTTCTATTATTTTACAAAACATTAATTATAATGAAAATTCAATCAAGATACTGACATAAGATTAATATTACTGCTAAATATATGTACGATAAAGAAAAATATAATGTTTTATTCGTATTTTTGTATAGTATCAATCAAGTGAGGAAAAATATAATATTAATCAATTTAAAATATACATGACATAGCATATTTCCGACCAAACCTATTCGGGCCACATGTCACTAGCATGCCCCTTTCACCAAGGGCGCCACATGTCACTCGAACAACCAGTCGAACGAGTGGCTCTTCGACCAGCCTCGCTTGAGTCAACCGGGTAGTTCAAGATCTAGTCATGCGGTCGAATCTAATTCCGATCAGGACCACGCCACGTCGTATCATACCATGCTGGCATTAAATGCCCTACCCACTTAAGGAGTGGGACAACCACCTAACCCCATACTTCACTAATTAAAGACATCTAATGCCACTAAATTAAATCTTTAGGCTTATAAGTCATTTCATATTATAAATATGCATGGCCATATTATAAATACATCCGCATTTATGGTAAGAAGGACATTAATTACATTCATCTACTTACTCTGCTCAAATATCTACTCAAATCCAACCACTTACTTAAACATCGGAGAGTTTTATCAAAGACTCATCTCGACTACCTGATGTTGTCTTTCCTTTGTTGTAGGTCTCATTCACCTTCTCAATCAACCCCATTTACCATTTATTCGACTGAAGCATCCATTCTATTCAACCGCTCCCAAATTCAACAGGCATCATTTTTAGCATCATCTGTGGGGATCCACCTACAAACTAGGAGGCGTAATGGTGACTACGAGGAGAAACCCTTCCGATGCTAGGACCACCTCCCTCTGCTATAAATCCTACGCTACCACAGGTCGATGTGGTTGATTCGTCCTAGGCACCCTTTACGGCCCAGGTCGCGCCCATAGCCACCAATCAGCGAAGCAAGGCCCGTGCCCCGAGAGGGGGCACCGACGAGCCCTCACCCGTCACAAAAAAAAATGGTCACCCTTCCTCTCTAGAGATTGAGGGACTTTTTCGAGCAATGCAATCTCTAGGCCTTCGAAAGGCTGAAAGAAAGCATAGTCCGAGCTCCCTTAAGTCCCTACCGGGGCGTGGCCCCAGCAGTCAAGCACGCCCCTCACATCAAAATTTCGATCAGGCTGCAAGCCACCTGCCATCCCGAGTCGCAAAGGAGGCCAAATCAGGTAAATATGGCAAACTTTCCCTTCGCCAATACCCGAAAACGAGGTGTCCTCACCAGACCCTCTTCTCAGGGAATTCTCGAGCCAACCAAGCTTAAGGGGAACTCAAACAGATGAAAAACTAGCTCCACCAACTTACCCAAAAGATCGCTAAGCTTGAACATCCTCATGGGATCAAGCTATAGATGGGCAAAGGCCCTCGACGGACTGCTACTATGGTTGGAGACAAATGGACTTTGCCTATCACATCCGTGAAGAGAAGAATTGGATCCACGACCGATTCCTGGTCAACCTCCCCCATTATGACGGGAGTGCTGACCCTGAAGACCACTTACTTTTGTTCGAGCATGCCATCAACATCTACCGGCTCTCGAATGTCCTAACCGCCAAATTCTTTGCCACCATGCTTTTTGGAATGGCCCGACAGTGGTTCGCTTGTCTCGAGCCGGAATCAATCCATTCCTTATAGGAATTAACCGATCAATTCCGACGTCACTTCACAGCTAAAAAAGACACCAAGCTTCCTCACACCCATTTTCATGTGAAAAACACACAAACAATAAAATGGGAAATGTGGTGAAACAAATGACAAATTACGCCATAAACTAACTTCTTTTCACACGATTGTATCAATGTGAGCAAACTCCACCTCTAAGGTTCAATCGCCTGCAAGATTTCAAGACTTTAAAGCGTGTTACTCAACAATCGAAAAAGAACCTATCGAGGTAAAATAAAACCAAGTAGCCACCTCATAGGAGATGAACACTAACGCGAGTCCTAATGAACTAAAAATACAAGGAAAATTCAGCCATCGCTAAAGCCTTAAGTTAGTGGACATTGATGCCTTGAATCGGCCCTCACCAATGCTTTGGTGAGAGATGAAGAGGGGGTATTGTAAAGTGTAGACTTGTCTTCCTCATTAGTGCCCTTCTCTTTTTATAATGCTTGGGGCTTTGTAACTAAGTCCTTCGAAAAGGTTGCAATTCCCTTAGTTTGTTGAATCAATTTTGCAAATGTCTTTACTATCCCCCATCTTGTTGCTCAATTTTAATTTCAGGCTTTATCCTCTTATCATATTGTTGAATTCGAATTTTAAGTCTACCTATGGCAGATGTGCTATAAATAATTCCGAATAATCCCAATTAATGGACCATCACTTTTCCGTTTCTGCCTTGCAACTCTGCTTTCGCCGGGCCGCAAGCCAATGGTCGACTTCATGACCTCTCATCCTGATTATCCTGGACTGCCATCTTGCGATGGGTCATGTTTGCGGCAATCCATAAAATTTTATTTTAGGCCCAGACAGGAGTATAACGCCAACTCTTGTAAACTCTGCTAGCTTTTTTTGTTCCTGTAGATTTTTACTCTATTTTAACGTTTATTACATGAGATCCAAATTATGAAGTACCGCTCATTTTGTGGGGGCAAATAACAACCAGAGCCCACCCCAAAAAAAATAAAAATGGTCAGTATGTTTAAGTGACCGAAATTAAGATAAATTGAATTGCTTTTTTCCTTTTCCCAAATTCAGATCAGTTTAATTAATACGAAAATAATTAGAAGTTGTAGGATTTGGAGAGTAATACCACCCTTGGGTTGCTTGGGTGATTTCAATGGGAAGGTAAAATTCAGTCAACTTGACTGTTAACATCTTGTTTGCATAAATTTTCTTCGGCCCCGCCGAAGTGGCCGCTCAGGGTTCGAACCGGCTGAGTTCGATTGGAAAACAGCCAATTCGAAGTGAGCTTTCTCGTGTTCGGGTGCGGGCGTGCCAGTGCACAGGAGCACACAAGTGGAAGTCTTGTGTTTCGAAGTGAAAAAGTGCAGTTCGAAGTGAAAACAAAGATGCAATACAATTCGAAATGAAAAATGTAACGCGCCCAAGACTTCTATCTGAAAAACGACTGAATCGGAGTAGGCAAACACTACCCCTAAGGTTTTACTTGCCTACAACTTAATGTAGGACTTAACCATTCAGCACTCTCAAAATCGAAAAGGGTCGAAAAGTTTAAATCGAAGAGGAAATAAATTCGAAGACGATAGCTACTCGCCAAATGGACTTTACAGGACTCGACTACAAACACACGCATTGATGACTCGGGCCATATCTATGACAGAGATGCATTGAGCAGTCCCTAAGAACTCTAGCTACAAATCGGCCACATTGATGACTCCGGCCATATCTACCTGTATATGTCTTCAAAGTCTGATCACTCCGACGAGCATTGATTGACTCCGTCTGTACTCCTCTTCATGCATGCGCTCGATATGAATGCTGGGTACCACTCCGCCGCATTGATATCTCACCTCGAACCGGGCCCAATCCGAGTGAGTGATGGCTACGACTTCGTGATGTTACGGAATGAGTGCATTGATATCCTCACTTCGAGCCGAATGAAGTATGGCTACAAACACCCCGTAGCGGTTTTCTACCTACTTGAACTAAAGCTATTCTTTGTTCATTTAAGCTAAGGAATCAGAGAAGTGTGGACTTCTTGATTGAGAGAATGTTGTTGTAGTTGATTGATTGACGTTGTGTGTCCCCCTGAAATGAAGAATCCGGCTCCTTTTATAGACTTCAGGCTGCAACTGCCTTCCTTTATTCTTGGAGCTGGAAATGATTTATTCAAACATGGCCAAAAGATGAATTGCCGGCCTTATTCCTAGAAGTGGCAGTTGCTGCCATCTTTATTTAAATTTCAAATATTAGCACCATATGGCCTTTATTTTAGGCATGTGCTTATTTTCTATCTAACAACCCCTAAGTGCAAGGGATTTGAAATTAAATTTATTATCGTATTTATTCTATTCATTTTATATTTTTTTTCTAGCCTACTGGGCCTTGATATCACTCCGGCCTGAGCCTCCCACATGGGCTCTGCGGACACGTCGAAGAGGCCTGGGCCTTTGTTAATTTATTTCGGCGTGGCGAAAAGGACCAACATTAGCCCACTCCGAATTTAATTTCAAAATTTTATTTTTGGGCCCAAACACATCTACAATTATAGTAGACCACAAACCAATAATTAAAGTTAGATTATTTCAATGGATTAAAGAAAATGAGAGTATTTTTTACCTTTTCACTATGTGCAAACTCTTTCACATTCTTGAACGAACATAAGTTTTGCATAAATTTTGAACTAATTGTAGTAGTGGCAGTGAATTTGGAGTCTTCAAACGTCGATGTGCAATTCCAATCAAAACCCTTGAGAATATATGTAATTTTGTGTTGAAATCATTAAGGACGTTTGTGATATATCAAAATCTTGGTGTTGCGGTGTCACAAACCGCCGTTTGTGAGTGAAATGCCGCTTCCTTTTTATATAAAACTAGTATTTGTGGCACGTTGTCCCTCCGTTTGTAACAAGTTTTATGTCTGTGAAACGAATTTTATCATATGCAATGCCGAAGTTAATTCTATTGCGGAATGGCTTCAAATCGATTTTAATATTTTTGCAAAATTTTGAGTCAATTGTAATTTTCACAATACGTAGAGGATGGCACCCTATCCTCCTAATAAGTTGAATTAAAGCTCGAAAATTTTGACAAATAAGAAACCCATCTCGAGATTGCAATATAACTCAACCATTGAGTGTGTCCAACCGCTTAAGAAATACGTGATTTTCTTATAATCAAATTGTTATTCATAATGCGCTGAGCTACCTGCAAACTTTTTCTTTTTATCTCATTCAAAGTACAAGATATTGATCGTCCACCTAACGTGAAAACGAAGGTCGAATTACAAAGATTTAAATAAGGAACTTTAAAAACGCGAACGGTCATTAAGGAAAACAAATTCCATGGTCTTAGGGGTAGGTAATTGAGTAAAAAATAGATTTCTAACGATGAACGCACGAGATTATCGTGAAATAATTATGCATTCCCCATTAAATATCTTAAGGAGGCTAAAATTAAGACAATTTGAACGATGTGAAATACAATATGAGACATTCGTATAAGGGACTAAAATTAAACAGAACCCAACATCTATGAGACAAAAAAAATGATATTTCCTGATTTTTCTAAATAATCCCAGAAAACTCCAGGGACGCTATACAAGAGCACAAAGCAAAGAAACAGCTATTGTATTTCTATAGTTCCACTGACTGAGGGGCAAAAGTTTGAAGCATGGGAAAAATATTTTGAAGTTTCATTAACAACTCCTCAGACGAAATGCTACTTCCTTCTGGTTCCTCTTGACTAAAACTTGGTAAAAGCTTTGCAACATCATGGCCTTCAGGCATAGCACAAAGGCACTTCAAGATAGTCGAAGTCAGTTCGGCATCAAGACGAACACCTGATGCCGCCATTTCGTGAAGCAAATTGATTATTTCTTTTGTTTTGCCTTCGGCACAGAAGCCTTTGAGTAAAGAATCATAAACAAAGATATCCAGGGCGAACCCAGATGCTTTCATTCTTTCTAACAAACTCTGAGCCTCTTCTAGCATTCCTAGTTTCGAAAACCTGCTAATCAACATTGAATAAGTCATTGCATCAGGACGCAGACCTTTGTTCTGCATATCAATCAGTAATTCGTTGGCAGACTGAATATCCCCTGCTTTAATGTATGATTCGATCATAATGTTGTATGGGACGACATCTGGTCCACAATTGCCACTGATCATGTCTTGAAACAAAGCTCTTGCTTGCTCCAAGCTACTCTCCCTGCTTAAGGTAACCATCAATGTACTGTAGTCGAATGAGGTAGGACTAGGACCGTGAGCTCTCATTTTAGTAAAAATACCTTTTGCGATGTTTATCAAGTTACATCTGCATAACCCGTCTATAAAAGCGCTATACGCCTTTGAATCTGGGACGAATCCCAACTGTAAAAATTCCTTCCAAAGGCTCATAGCTTTCTTAGCTTTTCCTTCCTTCATATAAGCTCGGATTAGCACAGTATGTGCTGCGGCATCCCTTAGTTTCTTGTGTTCAGCCATCTCAAGAGTAAATTTTTCTGCCCTTTTAATATGGCCTTCCCTGCACAACCCTTGGACCAGCGTACCAATGGTCCATGAATCAGGCTCAACAGAGCTCTCATTCAAAAGCATCGAGTCGAAGAGTTTCATGGCACTATCAACTTTCCCATTGTCACAGAGGCCTCTCAACACGGTATTGTAAGTAACAACATCAAGTTTCTTATCCTTCTCGACCATCATTTTAAGAATCTTGAGAGCATCATCTAGAAGTCCTGCCTTGCACAACCCGTCAACTAGAACATTATATGTTGTATTAATAGGCTCTTCGCCCTTTTCCAGCATGAAGTTAAACAACTCGATTGCTTTGTCAGTCATCCCATGTTGGCAAAGCCCACCAATCATACCTGTAAATGTGACGACATCAGGACGGATCCCATTTCTTAGCATATCATTGAACATCTGCTTTGCTTCTCTCAGTCTTCCCTTTTGGCAGAGACCGCGCATCAGACACGAATATGCAACCCTATCTGGAGAAAGCCCTTTAGCAAACATCTCATTCAAAATTTCTTTCGCTCTATCGACATCTCCTTTACTACAAAATCCATTTATAAGAGTGGCATAGGAAAAAACATCTGGCTCTAACCCTTTCATCCTCATTTCTTCCAAAAACCCCATTGCTTCATCCACCTGACCCTCGACAAAATGAGCATCAATCAAGATATTATATGTGATCAGATCAGGAACAATATTTGCAGACTCCATCCTTTTCTTTACACTCATAGCTTGGTTTAATTTCCTCTCCCTACAAAATCCCTTTATCAATGTATTAAAACTAACTTTATCCGGAGAGACAGAATTTTTCTGCATTTCATCTAAGAACGTCTCAGCCTTAACAGCCATCCCATTACAACAAAAACCATTCAATACGATATTTGCAGCATATACATTAACGTTGTACCCGCGCTTCACCATCAATCCAATTACCGCCAGAGCCAATCGGGGCATGCCTAAATACACCAAACACTCAACCAAAGCCGACAACGACAAATACCCAGGCAAAACCCCAGCATTTGTCATTTTCTCATAAACACTGAAAGCCATTTTGTACTCTTTATTCTTGGCAAGGGTTTGCAAAAGAAGATTGACCGTCGGCCCCGAAAGCACTAGGCCCTTATCCACAGATTGCTCATAAACAGAAAAGGCATTCCTGTAATCAACACGGGAGTTGGGTTTTCGGCAAAGAGATGTAATTTGGGCTTCCACCCGGTCTAAATCAAGGATTGCTAAAATGGGCGCAGGGCTCAAGAGTGGTTTTGCAGCAAAAAAGTTGATAAAGATGAGATTTGGGAATGGAGAATGGGAGTATGGGCTCAATAACAGGTTCTTTCTTATTATTGTTAATGCCATAGCTCCGATGAACCTTGAATCTTATGATATGCGTTTGCAGCTCAGGAACCAAATATATGATGAACAATAAACCCTTCAAAAACATATATATGTGCGAACACATGTGGATTCACGTACAAACTGCTGATCAAAGATATGGAGGTGGTACATTACCTGTTTGATGAAATGCAGCAGAGGGGAAAATGAAGAAAAATGAAGGCACGAAGTTTCAAGCAAGGCACCTGGAAGTGTTGATTCTTCTGCCGCAAAATTCGGGTTTACAAGTCTCTCAGTTAATTTGTTGTCATAATATTGGTATCGTTGTTGGTTCACTTGCGAAACAAAGCCATATGACTCTTGTGTAGTTGATAGTTGATACTGCGTAAAATATTATTTGACACGATATGAAGTTTTTCGGGCCCGAGGGGTCTAGAGGCCCGAGGGGATACTTAACCCTATTTAGGTGGTAGGACCAAGAGGATCCACCGAGAATTTATCTATTCATAATTTATTAATGTGGATAATTAATACTAATAATATTGACATAGCCGATATTTGTATATAATAAAAATTAATTTAATTTAATGGTATATTAAATTTTTTGGGTAGTATCTATACTAAATATTTTTATTTATTTTTAATAAATTTATAAAAAAAATAATAAGTAAAAAAAATAATTTAAAATAAAAAAATTAAGAAAATAATTACAAATAAATTAAAAAAAATAATATCGAAGAGTATTTGGAGATAAAAGAAGATAGAGAGTGAAGAGAAGGAGGGGGAGAGAAAATAAAAGAAACGTATAAGAGGAAAGAGAAAGTAAAACGAGAGAGTGAGAGAGAAAAAAAAACAAATTGACAGATAAAAAAAATGAGTAGATTAAAAGTAGTTATTAATGGATGCTACCCCTTTATATAATAGCATAAATAGTTATGAATGGATAACAAGCCCAATCATCACTAATCATCTATAACTGCCCCATATCCCACCTAGAAGTGAGGAAATAATCAACTATCCACAATCTTCTCTTGACGATAAAAAGGAAAAAATAACGGCAATAAGGACATCATGATCTTCCTTCTCATATAACGATTTCTTTAAGGACTAAGCAATTTTTTTTTCTCTACTTGCGTCGGAACATTTGAAACCTACTTTACCAACAATAGTTGCAATTCGGTACCATTGTGAGTTTTTGCATGAAAAATGTCTTATAAGAAGCACATGGAGTTGCATATAAGTTTTTTTGAAAGCAATATCGCTTGGCTTACCATTTTAGTGGAAAGATGATATACTACTTAAAACTAGATTTTTACCTAGTGTTTTTCGTAGCTAGCTCTATGGATGGTAACAGAGCGGGTTTGGCTAAAATCAAGACTCATCTTGTCAAGTTTTTGGAGGATCCAGGACTCATCTTGAACCTAGACCTAACAGGTCCGGGCCGGACCCTTTACTTTCTAAACACGTTATATGTTTAAAAAATAATTAAAATATTTTTTAAAAAAATTTACATTATCATAACTTTCTAAAGATGAAAAAACCATTGTATTCCTAAAGTACTAATGATTTACAAGTTTTAATGAATATATTTTAATTTTTGAAAGTTGAATGCTTTTATCACATTTATTTACACATATTTTGAAAGGGTTATATTTACTAATGTTATATAACTATATTTATATACAAGAAATATCTTATTTATAAGTTTTATGTGACTATTTATATAATATATATGCTTGTATATGAAATATAAATTTAGATCATATAAATTTATATATATTGATAAACAAAAAAATACAGCGCAATTACGTTTACAACCCGTGAGGTATAGTGTCATTACAAATTAATTCCACTTATTAAAAATTATAAATACTCCCACGAGGTTAAGGATTTCTTGCAAATATTAATAGATATACCAAATTATAACTTTCATACAATCATAGTAGTCAATACTGCCACCAATACGCCTCATTGAACCTGACAAAATCCATCAATCGATTTGTTCTTCCATAAATCTTCACTAACTAATTTTATTTTATACCATTACAACCACCATCATGCATCATCATCTATAATTCGATATCTTTTTTTTGGAATTTACTTTATATAAAACTTCTATATCTTGTACTTATCAAGATCATGTGAATCACATCTCAAAATCCGACGAAAAACACTAGAAACATAACTCGCAATTGCGTCCCACCTTAATGAAGGATGTATTTTGATAAACTGATACATACCTTATAGGGTATTTATAATTTTTAAATTATAGGGATTAATTTGTAATTATATCATACCTCAAAGGGTTATGCAATTTGCCCAAAAATATATATAAAACCTTAATGGGACTGGTTTGGGGCGGTTTCAAGTTCTAAAATTTAAAATGAAAACTCGAGACCCACTTCGAACCTTGTTTGGACTCTAAAAACCCGCCCCTACGAGGCAAGTTTGGGGTCGGTTCAGGTTTAACCTGGACACATTGCCATTCGTAGACTAGCTCTTCCAACAAGACAAATTTCTGTAGAATAGGGGTAAAAAAGGCAAATAACACTAATAGTCCTTAAAGTTTCAATATAGAATCACTTTGGTCCCTAATTTTTAAAAAGCAACTTTTTTGTCTTTCAACTTCTAATTTGGTTTCAAGTTAGTCCTTGAATCCATTTTTTGGTCATTTTTCACCAGAAAAATTGCGTACTTGACCCAAGCTTGACTAAATTTGAGGATATTTATGTCAATATACATTTTCTACTTGTTTCAAAATGGTTCCTTATTGTATAGGGACCGTTTTCAATTCAAAATGACATAATTAAAATTTATATTTAATTTATCATATAGTTTTATTTGACAGAGTAGAAAGTGTATATTGATATAAATACTCCCAAATTTAGTTACGCTTCAGTCACATGCACACTAGTCCAACAAAAAATGACCGGAAAAAGTGTCCAATAGCCAATTTGAAACGAAATCGAAAGTTGAGGGATAAAAACATCGTCTTTTAAAAATTAGGGAGCAAAGTGATTCTAAATCGAAGCATTAGGGACTTTTAGTGTCATTTGCCCAAAGTTATATAAATTTTATTTGATTTTTCATATTTATATAAACAAATTCGGACATTTTGATAAGCAAATTTGAATATTCGATCTGATAGCTAAATAATTGTATGCGAAAATGGATATTCGGGTATAAGTAATTTTGTTCGATTTTCAAAAATACTAAATAGATAAGGATACATCTAAATGCGCAAAATATATGATGTATTCCAATTCGTTCAGGAGGTTTTGACTATTCATTGGAATTCGATACGGATGTGGATACTAATGTCAAATTTAATTAGATTGGGATATGAATATTGCATATCCTTTCTATTTAATATCCGTTTTGTACTCCTAGGTGTACGAATTTATACTTGGCATATAAACTTTTATTTTTTACAATTTACCATCCCAATTTACTGAACATGTACGGTGGCATCTCTATGAATTTTGTAAAGTTTTCCTTGTTTCTATCATAATATGATTTAGAGGTGGTAAAATTGGTTATAAATCATAGATCCAACCCAACCCAATGATTTTGGATTGGGTTAGGTCTATCATATTTTGAAGCGGGTTGCATTGAGTTCGTCTCATATGGTTGATGTTGATATTGAATTTTAAATGAATTGGTAATGGGTTAAGGACGGGTCATACTTAAATTGGTTATTCCATAAAATATATATATATATATATATATTATTTAATTGTGATTCATTTAGCATTCTATAACCATCTAAGGATTAAAGAAACTAGTAATTATGATTTTTTTTTCTGGCAGTAATTAAAAAAGCAATAACCACGCATTAAACCCGTTAAAAATCATATCAAACTCATCTCAAACCCATTCTTTGAAATCCATCTCCAACCGAACCCAACACAACCCAACACAACCCAACACAACCCACCCAATTGCCACCACTAATCTAATTTGTTATTGTTGTCAATTGTTTGCTAATAAATTTTCAAATATTTAACTTGTCATACAATTTCTAACTGGCTACGTGTGTAATGTGTGCACCAATTCAAAATCACACCACTCAATTCTAAACCTAAATTGCTACGCATTACAACCTTGGGATCGACCTTTAATCATAATTTTATGTACTAAGAACAACTAATCGCCTAATTAGTTAGTTGAGTTGGTGAGGTATGAATCATTAATTTATTTTCCCAAGTTTTAAGTCTGTTGTGGAATGGCCTCAAATCGAGTTTAATATTTTTGCAAAATTTTGAGTCAACTGTAATTTTCACATTACGTAGAGGATGGCACCCTACCCTCCTAATAAGTTGAATTAAAGCTCGAAAATTTTGACAAACAAGAAACCCATCTCGAGATTGCAATATAATTCAACCATTGAGTGTGTCCAACCGCTTAAGAAAGACGTGATTTCCTTATAATCAAATTGTTATTCATAATGCGCTGAGCTACCTGCAAACTTTTTCTTTTTATCTCATTCAAAGTACAAGATATTGATCGTCCACCCAACGTGAAAACGAAGGTCGAATTTTAAAAATTTAAATAAGGAACTTTAAAAACGCGAACGGCCATTAAGGAAAACAAATTCCATGGTCTTAGCGGTAGGTAATTTAGTAGCAAATAGATTTCTAACGATGAACGCACGAGATTGTCGTGAAATAATTATGCATTCCCCTTTAAATATCTTAAGGAAGCTAAAATTAAGACAATTTGAACGATGTGAAATACAATATGAGACATTCGTATAAGGGACTAAAATTAAACAGAACCTAACATCTATGAGACGAAACAATGATATTTCCTGATTTTTCTCAATAATCCCAGATAACCCCAGGGACACTATACAAGAGCACAAAGCAAAGAAACAGCTTATGTATTTCTAAAGTTCCACTGACTGAGGGGCAAAAGTTTGAAGCATGGGAAAAATATTTTGAAGTTTCATTAACAACTCCTCAGACGAAATGCTACTTCCTTCTGGTTCCTCTTGACGACAACTTGGTAAAAGCTTTGCAACATCATGGTCTTCAGGCATAGCACAAAGGCACTTCAAGATAGTCGAAGTCAGTTTGTCATCAAGACGAACACCCAATGCCGCCATTTCTTGAAGCAAATTGATTATTTCTTCTGTTTTACCTTCTGCATGGAAGCCTTTGAGTAAAGAATCATAAACAAAGATATACGGGGCAAACCCAGATGCTTTCATTCTTTCTAACAAACTCTGAGCCTCTTCTAGCATTCCTAGTTTCGAAAACCTGCTAATCAACATTGAATAAGTCATTGCATCAGGACGCAGACCTTTGTTCTGCATATCAATCAGTAATTCGTTGGCAGACTGAATATCCCCTGCTTTAATGCATGATTCGATCATAATGTTGTATGCGACGACATATGGTCCACAATTGCCACTGATCATGTCTCGAAACAAAGCTCTTGCTTGCTCCAAGCTACTCTCCCTGTTTAAGGCAACCATCAATGTATTGTAGTCGAACGAGGTAGGACTAGGACCGTGAGCTCTCATTTTAGTAAAAATACCTTTTGCAATGTTTATCAAGTTACATCTGCATAACCCGTCTATAAAAGCGCTATACGCCTTTGAACCTGGGACCAATCCCAACGGTAAAAATTCCTTCCAAAGGTTCATAGCTTTCTTTGCTTTTCCTTCCTTCATATAAGCTCGGATTAGCACAGTATGTGCCGCGGCATTCCTTAGTTTCTTGTGTTCAGCCATCTCAAGAGTAAATTTTTCTGCCCTTTTAATATGGCCTTCCCTGCACAACCCTTGGACCAGCGTACCAATGGTCCATGAATCAGGCTCAACAGAACTCTCATTCAAAAGCATCGAGTCGAAGAGTTTCATGGCGATATCAACTTTCCCATTGTCACAGAGGCCTCTCAACACGATATTGTAAGTAACAACATCAAGTTTCTTATCCTTCTCGACCGTCATTTTAAGAATCTTGAGAGCATCATCTAGAAGTCCTGCCTTGCACAACCCATCAACTAGAACATTACATGCTGTAATAGTAGGCTCTT
Organism: Petrea volubilis; assembly: GCA_026212405.1. Lineage (NCBI taxonomy): Eukaryota > Viridiplantae > Streptophyta > Magnoliopsida > Lamiales > Verbenaceae > Petrea > Petrea volubilis. The sequence goes on from CM047886.1 coordinate 15,515,749, forward strand.
CGCCCTTTTCGAGCATGAAGTTAAACAACTCGACTGCTTTGTCAGTCATCCCACGTTGGCAAAGCCCACCAATCATACCTGTAAATGTGACATCATCAGGACGGATCCCATTTCTTAGCATATTGTTGAACATCTGCTTTGCTTCTCTCAGTCTTCCCTTTTGGCAGAGACCGCGCATCAGACACGAATATGCAACTCTATTTGGTGAAAGCCCTTTAGCCACCATCTCATTCAAAATTTCTTTCGCTCTATTGACATCTCCTTTACTACAAAATCCGTTTATAAGAGTGGCATAGGAAAAAACACCTGGCTCTAACCCTTTCATCCTCATTTCTTCAAAAAACCCCATTGCTTCATCCACCTGACCCTCGACGAAATGAGCATCAATCAAGATATTATACGTGATCAGATCAGGAACAATATTTGCAGACTCCATCCTTTTCTTTACACTCATAGCTTGGTTTAATTTCCTCTCCCTACAAAATCCCTTTATCAATGTACTAAAACTAACTTTATCCGGAGAGAGCCCTTTCATCCTCATTTCTTCAAAAAGCCCCATTGCTTCATCCACCTGACCCTCGATGAAATGAGCACCAATCAAGATATCATACGTGATCAGATCAGGAACAATATTTGCAGACTCCATCGTTTTCTTTACACTCATAGCTTGGTTTAATTTCCTCTCCCTACAAAATCCCTTTATCAATGTACTAAAACTAACTTTATCCGGAGAGAGCCCTTTCATCCTCATTTCTTCAAAAAACCCCATTGCTTCATCCACCTGACCCTCGACGAAATGAGCATCAATCAAGATATTATACGTGATCAGATCAGGAACAATATTTGCAGGCTCCATCCTTTTCTTTACACTCATAGCTTGGTTTAATTTCCTCTCCCTACAAAATCCCTTTATCAATGTATTAAAACTAACTTTATTCGGAGAGACTGAATTTTTCTGCATTTCATCTAAGAACATCTCAGCCTTAACAGCCATCCCATTACAACAAAAACCATTCAATACGATATTTGCAGCATATACATCAACGTTGTACCCGCGCTTCACCATCAATCCAATTACCGCCAGAGCCAACCGGGGCATGCCTAAATACACCAAACACTCAACCAAAGCCAGCAACGAAAAATACCCAGGCAAAACCCCAGCATTTGTCATTTTCTCATAAACACTGAAAGCCATTCTGTACTCTTTATTCTTGGCAAGGGTTTGCAAAAGAAGATTGCCCGTCGGCCCCGAAAGCATTAGGCCGTTATCCACAGATTGCTCATAAACAGAAAAGGCATTCCTGTAATCAACACGGGAGTTGGGTTTTCGGCATAGAGACGTAATTTGGGCTTCCACCCCGTCTAAATCAAGGATTGCTAAAATGGGGCGCAGGGCTAAAGAGTGGTTTTGCAGCAAAAAAGTTGATAAAGATGAGATTTGGGGATGGAGAATGGGAGTATGGGCTCAATAACAGGTTCTTTCTTATCATGGTTAATGCCATAGCTCCGATGAACCTTTAATCTTATGATATGCGCTTGCAGCTCAGGAACCAAATATATGATGAACAATAAACCCTTCAAAAACATATAAATGTGCGAACACATGTGGATTCACATACAAACTGCTGGTCAAAGATAAGGAGGTGGTATATTACCTGTTTGATGAAATGCAGCAGAGGAGAAAATGAAGAAAAATGCAGGCATGAAGCTTCAAGCAAGGCACCTGGACGTGTTGATTCTTTTGCCGTCAAAATCGGGCTTGCAAATCCGACGCCTAGGCCAAGGGTTTGGCAAAACAGCATGGTTCTCGAAAATAATTTTTTTAAAAAAAAGTCTAAGTTAATTTTGTTGTCATAATATTGGTATCGTTGTTAGTTTACTCACGAAAAAAGGCCATATGAGTCATATGACTCTTGTGTAGTTGATAGTTTTTTTTTTTTTTTTTTTAAGTTGTCAAAAATAAAATTTTTGATCTGCCGAAGAGTATTTACCAAAAACAACACAATTTTTCCAACGGCGTTAGATGAAACCTCTAACAATGGGTAACGAAAAGATTAAACTATTGAACAAACTCAAGTATTGAACGAACATAAACCCCAAAACGTCTAATCCTGTCAACTTCCGAGCAGCGACATGAAAAACAAAAGACCACCCAGAGTGCATTAATTTGCTAATTCTGGAGCAAATATACAACCTCAAAGCACAAAAGTAGACCATTTTTCTTCCATTAGCTTCATGGAAGTACATAGATTTAAGTCAAAGAACAAATTGAGGCGAAGGGGGCCAGCATACCTCCTCTTGAGAAGAATCCCCTATATCTTTCTCTTAGGCCGGGCAGTTTTGTATCCACATTTAGTAGGCTTCCCCCAGGGGGTAAGGGAGACTCGGCCATGACTTCCGCTACTCTTACTCCTTCCTTCACCACCACCATGTGGATGATCGACTGGGTTCATTGCCACACCTCTCACAACTGGCCTCCGACCTAACCATCGGCTCTGCCCAGCTTTCCTTAGCTTTTTCGTTCCATGTTCCGGGTTTGAAACCATGCCTATCGTTGCGCAACATCTCTTGTCTATCAGTTTCTTAACCCCAGATGGCAGTTTTATCTCACAATACCTGGTTGACCTGTTGGGCTCAGTTAGTATCTTAGCGGAGGTCCCCGCGGCGCGTACAAGTTTTCCACCCTGGCCCGGTCGAAGCTCAATGTTGTGGATTTGCATCCCAATTCGCATATTAGACAACGGCATACAGCTTCCAACATGGGAACTTATATCCTGCGTCAACATCTGGACCATCATTGACTTCCATGAAGGCTCCACTTTGGGATCCACCGACTGTGCCGCACCGGAAGACAGAGATCGAGAAGGAGTCTGAAGAATTGAACGGAGGAGCGTCGATGAAGCCAAGCGAGTTCTACAGAGAGCCATTATTGATTTTGCTGTTATTTTCAGTTTACGGCTTAGGGTTCTGAAATTTTGAGGGTTTTAGTTGGTTTCTTGATTCTCCTTTGTGTAGTTGATAGTTGATACTGCGTAAAATATTATTTGACACGATATGAAGTTTTTGGGGGGCCAAGGGGTCTAGAGGCCCATCGGGGATACTTGACCCGCTTTAGGTGGTAGGACCAAGAGGATCCATCGAGAATTTTTCTATTCATAATTTATTAATGTGGATAATTAATACTAATAATATTGACACAGTCCATATTTGTATATAATAAAAACGAAATTAATTTAATGGTATATGAAATTTTTTGGGTATTATTTATACTAAATATTTTTATTTATTTTTAATGAATTTATAAAAATAGTAATAAATAAAAATAAAATAATTTAAAATAAAAACCTAAGAAAACAATTACAAAGAAATTAAAAAAATGATATCAAGGAGTATTTGGAGATAAAAGAAGATAGAGAGTGAAGACAAGGAGGGGGAGAGAAAATAAAAGAAACGTGTAAGAGGAAAGACAAAGTAAAACGAGAGAGTGAGAAAGAGAAAAAAAAACAAACAAATTGACAGATAAAAAAAATGAGTAGATTAAAAGTAATTATTAAAAAATGCTACTCCTTTATATAATAGTATAAATAGTTATGAATGGATAAAAAGCCCAATCATCACTAATTATCTGTAACTACCCAATATCCTACCTAGAAGTGAGGAAATAATCAACCATCCACAATCTTCTCTTGGATATAAAAACGAAAAAATAACGGCAATAAGCACATCATGATCTTCCTTCTCATATAACGATTTCTTTAAGGACTAAGCAATTTTTTTTTCTCTACTTGCGTCAGAACATTTGAAACCTACTTTACCAACAATAGTTGCAATTTGGTACCATTGTGAGTTTTTGCATGAAAAATGTCTTATAAGAAGCACATGGAGTTGCATATAAGTTTTTTTGAGAGAAATATCGTTTGGCTTACCATTTTAGTAGAAAGATGATAAACTACTTAAAACTAGATTTTTACCTAGTGTTTTCCGTAGGTATCCCTATGGATGGTAATAGGGCGAGTTTGGCTAAATCAGGACTCATCTTGTCAAGTTTTTGGAGGATCTAGGACTCATCTTGAAACTAGACCTAACAGGTCCGGGCCGGACCTTTTACTTTCTAAACACGTTATATGTTTAAAAAATAATTAAAATATTTTTTAAAAAAATTTACATTATCATAACTTTCTAAAGATGAAAAAACCATTGTATTACTAAAGTACTAATGATTTACAAGTTTTAATGAATATATTTTAATTTTTGAAAAGTTGAATACTTTTATCACATTTATTTACACATATTTTGAAATGGTTATATTTACTAATGTTATATAACTATATTTATATACAAGAAATATCGTATTTATAAGTTTTATGTGACTATTTATATAATATATATGCTTGTATATGAAATATTAATTTAGATCATATAAATTTATATATATTGATAAACCAAAAAATATAGCGCAATTACGTTTACAACCCGTGAGGTATAGTGTCATTACAAATTAGTTCCAATTATTAAAAATTACAAATACCCCCACCAGGTTAAGGATTTTTTTTTTATCTATAATTGAATTTCAAATTCCAATTGTAATTGTTCGTACAAGTTGGTGGAAGAAAATTGGAGCGGTTCGTAATTCAACACTGGAAGTCTGGAATCATTCGATGTTGTTGTTTCCTAAATGAAATACTTGTTTCCTGAATGAATACATGAGCCTTTGTTATCTTTACTTGTTTCCTGAATGAATACATGAGCCTTTGTTATCTTACCCCCTTATTACCATGGTATTGGTTGCAAGCTTCTTTACCATATTCAGATTGCTATCACTTTATTTATTGGGGTATGTGTTGAGTTGGGCAGCAGGTCTTGCTAATAAACATGGGCATAAGTGTGTTTTTCACTCTGTTTCATTGGGGGTAAATGTCATGGTGGTAGATTGAGCTCATTTGGACATGTTTGAGCCTTCAAGGGGCTATGTGTTAATTTTGGGGTCATTGTCATTTTGCACTCTTGAAATAGGGATTTTGTCAATTCAGATGCCGACTAACCCAAAATTATTTTCTCTCACACATACACACATACATATATTTATTTGGTTGTAGAATTTTATAATTGAACGCCTCAATATTCGTATAAGGTGCTTATAATTGAAGTATCTTGTAATAAAATTATTAGAAAAGTGCCCATATTCTGCACATAAATCAAAAAATTTTGGAGAAAATGCTTACTATATGAACAATGCCCGAATTTATAATTGGCATATAAACCTTTTATTTTTTGCCAAAATCCATCCAATTTACTAAACATGTATATAAAATCAGTAAAATTTTCCAATTTCTTTATCGTAAACCAATTTGTCATCATTGCCAATTAGTTCTATTAAATACTTAAATGTTCAACTTGTCATACAATTTTCTAATTAATTACGTACAAATTATGTGCACTTTTCTAATATATTGCAACAAAAGTAGTTCTTTTAAGTCTATCATGTCGTGTTTTTGTTCAATGTCCTATGTTCGGTTTTCACAAACTCGTACTATGATCCTTTTCCTTTAATCCTTTGCGAATATCTGATTTTGTCACTTTTAAATTGCTCGGTTTTGATCGTGTCTTTATTGACTTTATCTAGCGACTGAAACTGATTTCTCTTGCCTTTGTTATTGTTGTTTATCTGGACCAACATGTTTTATTGTCCATTTTTAGTATTTGTGCTTGCTCCACCTTTTAAATTTCTAACCATATTCATCAATAGTGTCTCCTAATTAGTATTTTACATTTGAAACGCTACTGAAGCTTGTGTAGGGTAGCAAAGATGAGAATAATCATAACCTTTCATGGAACTGCTAGTAATTTCATTAATGGTAATTTTTACAAGGGTAAATAACACTAATAGTCCTTAAAGTTTTAGTTTAAAATCACTCTTGTCCTTCATTTTTAAAAAGTGAGATTTGTATCCCTCAACTTTCAATTTGGTTTCAACTTAGTTATTGAACACATTTCACGGTCATTTTTTGCCAAAAAAAGTGTGCACGTGACTAAATTTGGGGGTGATCATATCAATTTACACTTTCTACTATTTCAAAATTGTTTTATATAACAAAATAAATATAAATATAATAAGGGGCCACTTTGAAACAAGCATAAAGCATGTATTGACATAAATACCCTACAATTTTACTCACACTTGGGTCAAATGCACACTTTTTCAGCAAAAAATGATCGAAAAATGGTTTCAGAGACTAACTTGAAACCAAATTGAAAACTAGGGAACAAAAACGTTGTTTTTTTAAATATTATGTATTAAGGTGATTTTGAATTGAAACTTTAAGAATTGTTAGTGTCATTCAAAAAAAAAAAAAAAAGCAAAGAATATTATTTTTTAAAAAACGAAGGGAAAACGAAGTAAATGAGCAGCTATGATAGAGATGTATTGCGAAATAAAATTAAAAAAAAAAACATATTTTAACCAGGCATAACAAGAGCTAAAATTGGTTCTTGCTTCACCTGTGAACAATGCGTATAGCTACGTCCCATTTGCATAATTGGACCACTATGGCTCACCATATCAACCCTCAACTACCAGTATAAATATAATTATGTCCGGTATGATAAATTCTTCCATAGACCGGATGTGCGCATCTTATGGTCCAAATTCAGTCACGTACTATGTATTAAATTTTTAAAAAAATATATAAAATGTGGCTAAATGTGAATCGCGTAATGTATTGGTGAAACTCATACACCCGAGCTATATAAGAATTTTTTATCGGTACGACAAGATAGGTGCAACATCTTGCTGCACAATGGGCAAGACCTAGGAAATGGAGCCACGCTTTAAAGGTTGAACATTCTACTCGACACTGATCTCTCGCTTTTGCTCTGCACTTCAAAATTAACAACATACGAAAGATGAATGAAGGAATATTTATTTTGTTTTGTTTTGGGGTAGTTGGACAAAATATTTCGAAGAATTTTATTTGATTTTAGGACGAATAATTTTTAGTGTTGATGTATTTCATGTTAATTTAAAGTTATTTAGCGATATTATATTAAAACTTTATATTGCATCATCATTGTTACAGTGGTATGTAAATAAAAATGATATTTTCATTAAGTAATGATTATATATATGATTTATATAATTATGTGAAATAATTTATTTTTTTATAATATGATATGGAGAAAATAATAGCATGATTGGCATGTAGGAACGGAATTATACGTGAATGGAATGAAGATGTGAAAGGAATGATATTGATGTAACATTCATATACTTTGTATGCTCAAGAAATAAAGAAGGGAATGAATTAATTTAATACATGCGATTGATATATTTGGTAATTTATAAGTAGTAATGAATCAAAGGCATAAAAATAAATTAAGTATATGATTCAAATAATTTATATATAAAAAATATTTTAAAATTTTAATTTAAATAATATAAATGTATATATTATACATTTTTTTATATATAGATATATTAATTTTTATAAATAATATATTATTATATTTCATGTACTCATTATAAAGTTTGCACGGGTGTCAATTATTCATATATGTAATTATACGTACATTTGATATAATATATATCACCTAAAATAATTTTAATATACAATTTCATTATGAATATCAAATATATAAGTAAATTATATTATCATATATGTGTATGTATGAATATATGTTAGCATATATTATACATTTTAAAATGAAATATTAGGTATAAATTATAAATATATTTATGATTTGTGTATATATATAGAGATTTTATGTAATAAATATGATTTAATACATATTTAATGCATTTAGTAATATTTAATTAGAGTAAATATAGACTTTATAAAATGTAGTAAATTTAATAAGTATGGTGCTAATAATATGAAAAAAAAATAGTTCATTGTCAACTTATTGAGAATAACTAAAACTATGTAAGGCGGAATGAATCACTAAATCCACATATATGGGAATAGTGATTCCCACAGGAATGAGTATTCCCACCTCTAAATTATACCAATTGCGTCATTAAAAATAGACGTGGAAATACTCATTCTATTCCTACTTTATTCTTACATAACGGTCACGCCATAAGGTGTATGTAAGAAAGTTCACCCCCCCCCCCCCAACAACTATTGTAAGATTGAGAAGATATTTTAACACAACACAGCCTCAAATTTGAGGACAACACCGCAACAGTATTCTTTGACAAAATTTGACCTTTGCGACCAGCTCGAAACTTAATTATGATCATAAATACAAAACAACAAATCCTGTAATTATTGTTACAACTTACATATGTTAAAGAAGAGTTAACAACTTTTATTAAGACATTCAATTTGATAATTTATGACAATCTATAAATTTTACTAATACCATTAAATTCACAATTCACTTCACTTTTCACTTCCCAGTAATTCAATGTCGCCCAAAGGCCCTTGTCATCCTATCATCTCCTCAGAAGTTTTATTTTCTTCTCTTAATTCTTAAACAAATAACTACACTCGAAACGAGGCCGAAGGGGTCCAGCCTCGCCTTCAAGTCTATACAAATTCATATTTATAAATATTTTTTTTTTATCAAAATTTGAAAATTATCCCCACGACTATGATGAAAGTATCATTTCAATTTAATAAAAGGGTAAATTACGTTTATATCTCTTAAAATGCAATGTAATTAAAAATTAGTTTTCAGTATGTTAAAAATTACAAATGCTCTCCTACGGTATGTATCAACTTAACAAAATTCATCCTTCATTAAGATATAATGTAATTGTGAATTGTATTTGTAGTGCTTTTACCGAGGTTTTGAGATTGCATTTGCATGGTTTTCTCAAGTTCAAGATATAGAAATTATACATGAAGTCTTTTTTTTTTAAAGAAAAAAATAGTATTGTTATCGGATTATAGATGATAATGCCATCTCAGGTTATGGTAGTGTAAAGTGAAATTATTTCACAAAATTTGATGAAATGACAAAATTAATTAGTAGTTATGATGGCATAAAGTGAAAATTATTTATCTTCTAAGCGTATTCAAACATACGGTTTCGCAGCAAATCAAGTTGGTGAGCCATGTGAAGGGTAGCCTTCCCCACGATTTGGAGAGCATTGAATTAGCATGAGAGGTTCACCGCCACATTATTGCATGTAAGGGGAGCTCTCTCAATTCACAGATTGGTTCGACTCATAATTCACTTTTAACCCTATATTCGATAGGCCGACCTTAATGACATTATTGTGGTCATCTTTATAAGTAGCTTGGTCTATTTTTATTCTATTTTATATATATAGGAGGATTTGCATAGCCTTCGATTTATTATTTAAAGATACTTATTTTTTGGTGATCAGATTGATTATTATAACTATAGAAAATTATTATTTTGATATTTTATTAATGTATATAAGAAGGTGCTCAATCTCGAGGGAGTATTTAAAATTTTCAAAATTAAAAAAATTAATTTATAATTTTACTATATCTCAATTGAAGTAGCTTAATTTACCTATAAAATTAGCAGTTTTTTTTTATTACGTCTCTAGATTTACTGAAGTAAAAAGTCTTAAAAAAAAAAAGTAAAAAAAAAAAACTAAAATTTCAACGGTTAAAAGAAAGTAAGTAAATAATCAATCTTGAGCCAGTCACGGCCAAAAAGTAGGTGCAAAGCAGCCAATAGACATCAAGTATACTAAAACTTGAAATAAGTAGCAGTATTATTACTCCCCCACACCCCACCCCACCCACCCCACGCTCACCCCGCCCCGCAAGCAACAGAACAAAGAAATAGAAAAGACTTGTGAAAAAAGCAGCTCTGGGTGGTTGCCGCTATTGCTTTCATCTATCTAATCCCCTTTTACTACTTCTAAATTCCTGAAAAAAAATTGAAAAATCCGAGTTGTTGGTCGTTAATCCATCTCCATTGTGTAGATCTTTTCCGATTTTGTGGTCTGAGTTCGATCGGAGTCGACTCGGTGTTTGAATCCAGTTGAGATGTTAACTCAACTGTGAAAAAGGGGGGAAAGAAGAGCGAAATGTCGGCTTCTCTTGCCGCATTTGAGCGCCCTCGTGTTTTGAACTCGAATACGGTAATGGGTTCTTACTTGTGTTTTTTCTGGAGTTTATTGCGTGAGTTGAAAGAAAAGTGGAGGAGGGATGGGAGTGTTGGGATGCTTTTCAAGTCAAGTTTAGTCGAGTAATTGTGAAGACGGGAGTTGAAATTTTGTCAATGCACTCAGTTTGAGTATACTTTTTCCTCTCTTGGGTTCGGTTTACAAATTGTTGGAATAAATTTCAACTCTTGGGATTTTTGTTTTGGCGTGTTTTATTTTGTGACTTGGTTCTTCTTTTGAGTTGCGTTTCCATGTCTTTTTGACGATATGCAGATATTCAAGAGCGGTCATCTACTAATATCTTCTAAAGGTTAGTACTTTCTTGAAATGTAAGATAGTCTTGCATTTTTTTTTTACGATTTTTTGGAGTGACTGTGATAAATGAGATATTTCTAAAGTTAATCACAGTTTGGAAGCAATCATGAACTGGCAATTGGGAAGAATTTCCCAGCTGCATGTATATTTGCAGTTCATCAGCAAATTGATGACTAATTCTTGGGGTCTGATAGAAAAATGACATATGCCCTGTGACATTATGTTCGTGCAATGCTGACGTTGTGAGAAAAGAAAAGCATTTTTCAGTCTATTTCTGGATTTAGTATTGAACTGTGGAAAAGGAAAAAGAAAAGCATCAGAAACTAGAATTTCAACACACTTTCCATATTGGAGAAAATAACTCATATATTGATTAATCTTTGAATGCAATGAAGTATCAAGGAAAACAAATTATAAAATTCATACTTCGCATGATATATTTGTAGAAATATTCCCTCTGCATTTCCCTTCAAACCGACAGAGAGGAAAATATGATTTTTAGTATTTTGCACTAAATCCCAAGGTGAAAATAACCTTATAACTGCACTTTTGCCCTTGTGCTTTTGATGCTGTCTGTCGTTGGAGCTTGATGTAACCGTGGTTCTGTCTTTTGCTGCATGCAACTTACAATTAATTCATCGTGGAATTATTTTTTATCTTGCTGAAAGTATATAGTAGGAGATTCTCCTTCTGTTTATTACTTTTTGGTGGTATAATATCTGCCAAAATCTGAGAATGAGTTAGACTATGCACGGGGGTGTCAGAATTTACAGTCAAAATTATACCCAAGAATAAATTAATTGAATTTAGTGTTTATTCATTGATTTATTTTTGAGGTTGGAATTTCATGGCAACAGACAACTTAAATCTCACTATACAATCATCTCGAAGGGTTTTCTATTCAATATATTGTTAATTCTGGAGTCATAATGAGTTTCAATTGTGGCATTTGCACGCTCTATGAGACTTATCAATGGTTCAATAGAGTTATAGGCAGCTATCTTCCCATGAATTTTCTTCTTTTCTTCTGCATTTCCATCCTCAGTCTGTTATGGAATATTTATTGTGCGTTCTCAGATTCAAACTGAATAGAAAATAACCCAGGCTCTTGGAATGGTTTTTTCTTCTCGAATATCTTTGATAGGAGGTGGTTATTCGGGGATTTGGTAACATTAGCAGTATATTTTCTTCAAATTTCTGAGTTGCTTTTGTCTTGTAAATTTTAGGCAATTGTTAGCGAATTGGGTTTTAAGTGCAGTGGCAAGGAGAAGGTACATGTGAGAAGGGGAATAATATGAGAACTCAAACTTATCTGGAATAGGAAAAGGAAGGGGAGGAATGTATTAGAACAGAAATTAATAAGAAGAGTACGAATACGGTTTTTGCTGTATATCAACGTAATTCTTTTGACTGGAAATTTTGATTAAAGCTATTTCCTCACTTTTAATGCTAAACGTCCTTTCCGCCCCATTTGGGAGGGTCAGAAGGATTGAGTCTGTTTTTTGATAACCTTCCACTTCTAATTTTATTGAAATAACATCATTCATCTCCTAATAGTTTAGTTTTCTGCCACACTTCCTTAAGAAACTCAAACAAGGTCCATCAATCAAGCTTATCTTTGGCATCGGCTCATTTGCAAAGTTGTTTGATATTGAAAAATGCCCTTAACTAAAAGGACACACTTGGATAATGGTGGTTGAGATAGAGAAGTGAATTGATTTAAGTATGCAATATGATTATTATGGTTCAGTGGAAAAATTGATCATGTTAGGCTTCCACCTTCAGTTTGATTGGCGCAACTATAAAATTATGTTAGTCTTATTATTTTTATCATCGATGTTGATTTATCAACCCTTTAAACTTCTTGCAGGGTTAGGATGGAAGTCTTGGAAGAAGCGGTGGTTTATCCTTACTCGCACCTCTTTGGTTTTCTTCAAGAATGACCCTGTTAGTTTTATTTGCATATTCATTTTTCCTTTTTCTTAATATTCTTTGTGGTATGATTCAGTAGTTTGCTTATCTGTTGTATCGTTGGGCAATGTGGTCACTGTGCAGTAGTTAATTATTACATTCATTACTCCAACTTTAAGTTGTTATTGTGGCCATGAATATTAAAAGTTTCAGTTTTCGTACAGAGTGCACTTCCGCAGCGTGGTGGTGAAGTAAATCTGACTCTGGGCGGCATTGATTTGAATAACTCAGGAAGGTATAAATAAATGGTCTCTCTTGCTCTGTTGCTGCATCTATGTGTCTTTCTGCTAAGTTATTAATTTCTTCCTGTGTAGTGTTGTAGTCAGAGAAGACAAGAAGCTGTTAACTGTCTTGTTTCCTGATGGACGTGATGGACGAGCTTTTACTCTTAAGGTGCAAAAATCATGATTCTTTCTTCTCTTGTTTCTTTATTTGTCAAACCCACTTTTCTCTAGAATTATTTGACGATATCTCCATTTGTAGTTGACTCGTATTTAGCTTGTACAATACTCAGCTGCTTTCCCATTTCTGTTTCTAATTCTCAGGCGGAGACGTCTGAGGACTTGTATGAGTGGAAGACAGCCCTTGAGTGTGCTCTTGCACAAGCACCAAGTGCTGCTCTTGTGATGGGACATAATGGGATATTTAGGAGTGATACTAATGAGACAATTGAAGGGCCTTTCAATCAATGTTTGTACCTACTATTACAACTTCCAATTTTCAGTGAAGACTGTTTTGAAGCTTCTTTATAGTGATTCCCTTTGACCTTATATAACAGTAGTTTATTTGTATCACTAAATGCAAAATCCTGATGAGGTTCTTATAATCCAGGGAGAGACAAGCGCCCAGTTAAATCTTTGGTTGTTGGGCGCCCGATTTTGCTTGCATTAGAAGATATAGATGGAGGGCCATCCTTCCTGGAAAAAGCACTTCGGTTTCTTGAGAAGTATGGTAGGATTTTGTTTTGAAATCTGGAATTTGACTGGACTATTCACTGTTGAATGAGTTTATCATGAGGTACTTACATATATATATATACATATTTCACTTAGAAAAAAGAGTGGTTACTGTTGAAGCTGTCTTGATGTCAATGAGTGAGTTCCATGCAAATTTGATCCAATTTCTTATGGACTAATTTAAAGTGTTGCAAGTCTGGTATTACGATATTTGAGCTTATGTCGGAGTTCGGACAGAAAAGAACTTCGTTTTATTGATTTTATTTTTAGTTCAAGATTTGTATTTATGCCTTTTCTTTTCTTTCTTTTTGTTTTTGGGATTTTGCAGTCTATGCACCAGTTGACTTTGTTCCTCAGTTTGGCAGTCTTGAAAATACTTTAGTTAAAAATATATTTAATTATTCAGGTAATCCTACCATCTGGGGGGTTGGTCAATTTGAAAATAAACAAATACCCCTCATTCCGAGTCTTAAATAATTTAAAGCTGACCAAAACTCTGATGTGTTGTTTATGGTTTGATCTGACATAATGTGAAGTACCACAAAAGCGCCTTAGGGTTATTTAAATGGTTGCTGCAGATTGATTATGGCAATAAGCAAAAAATAGTTGTTTCTTGTTCCCATTTTTCTTGTTATCAAAAGACCATCACCACTCAGCTCTGTGCTTGCTGACTGAAGATGAGGGAGGATATTTAGTATGATTATTTGAATCCAAGTTACAGTCTACAAATTTTTACCTCATGAAAGTGACAAAGAGATGATGGAGCTTTAGTTTTGCTATATTTGAAGTGTATTCTAACTTTATGATACGTTTAACAGGAATTAAAGTAGAAGGAATTCTGAGGCAATCTGCGGATGTTGAGGAAGTGGACCGAAGAGTTCAAGAATATGAACAAGGTTTTTGCTTCATCCAAGTCGATATGAGTTTGAGTGCATTGAATCTTTGTTTTGTTTGATCACGGTCTGGATCTAGGTTAACTGTTTGGATTACTTATTGTTTTCATGTACAAGTTTCTGCCGAATATCTTCTTAAAAGTGTTTCTGTATCAACAAAAAACTTGTTTGCTCATCGACATCTTATTTGAAAAGCTTATTTTCACTTGGTCAATCCAAATATTATTTCTCGCTTCTTACTCTTTCCAATAGAAATATATTTAAAGCAAAGACACCCTTAAGTTGTGATAAGTTTTCTACTTTTTCACCAAATGATATAAATTTCTGACTGGGTGTGGAATTTGTCTTAGTTGAAGGGACCAATTGGACAGTAGTGTAGCAATTGGAATAGATCCATCAAAATGATAGTGAATCAATACTTATCCTCATGTGGAGAATATTTTTCCACACACTGAAGCATTTACTGAATTATGGTGGTTATTGGCCTGTCTCCAGAGATATGACTTGTACATGCCTGTTGATTGCTTTCGATTGTTATCATAGTCTGGAAGAAAGTTGAATGCTAGGATAGTGTAGCTTTTCTGAGTGCAGAGATGCATAAAATCCTAGTTAGATATTGGTTTCCTTACATACCGTTGCATTCTTGTCTTCTTTTCACTTTCCCCAAATGAAATGTCAAATCTCTATTACTTGACATGTCATGCATACCAATATGAGAGCTATTTGATTGTAGGCAAGACCGAATTTGGTCCTCACGAGGATGCCCATGTCATCGGCGACTGTGTAAAGGTTTGATTGTCATCTAAGTACTTGATGTTTCAATTCTGCTTTAGTTTTATGACGATAACCAGAGTTTGCTTTTCTTTAGCTTGTTCTTCGAGAGCTGCCTTCATCTCCTGTTCCTGCATCCTGCTGCACTTCTTTGTTGGAAGCCTATAGTAAGTTTGTGCTCAGACGTTTATGCCAAATTTCCAATCCTATGTACTTGCATATTGTCCAAAAACTGCCTCGCTTTACTCAGGATTTCAATAACTTGGTCTCTTTGTGGCTGTCTTGAGAAGAAACTGAACGGAAGGAAGCTCGGGTGAATGCAATGCAGTCTGCTATACAGGAAACATTTCCTGAGCCCAATAGACGTCTCTTACAGAGGTAACATGACACACGCAGCACCTGCTTGTGTTTTCCATGACCAAGCCCAGAGTCATGTCTGATTGATATGTTGTAGTTTTATCTCTTCTTTCTGCAATGTTAGGTTTATTTCATGCATAAGTTTCACTCTATGACCATTTGCTTTGGCTTGCACAGGTGAAAATTTTCCATTATGGCATGAGAAAGGCTTATAAATCATAGAAAGCAGAAAGGCCTGCCATGAAATATTGTGTTGTTTAGCGACTTAAAAGTTCCTAATAATTTCATGCTAAGATATTCTAGTAGTATTTCATATACAAAGGCAGGAGAAAGGTCAGGTGCAAATAACAAGGACATCCAAGTGATGCATTTCTGGTCTAGTAAAAGGAGATGTTTGAGATGGTGATTACTTGCAAGGGAAAATAATTACTTAAACTATGTTTGTTCATTACTTTCCAAGGGAAAAGAATTACTTAAATTATGTGCCAATAAGCCTGTATTAATCAAATGCTTATAAATAAAATCCTGCTTACAACCCAAAAAAAGTGATGTAAATGGAGATAAATATGAGATCAATGCCTAATTTACTTCAGGAAAACATTAATGCTTAGTTCATGTTAACATGAGGTTTTCTGTTAAGACTAGATTCCTGGTCTTTAAGGCATACGATTGGACTAATGTTACATAGCGCAGCATCATCTAAACTCAATTTCACTATCAATGAATTATCTGCATATTTCGGATATGACACTGTTTGTTGAAAAAATAGGTTCCGCATGGAGAAACCTCATGCGGATAAAGTTAAAACATAATGTCTTTGACTTTGGCCAGTGTTTTTGCCAAAAACACCTCATAAATTAAATTCTGCAAGTTTTGTAGATGAAGTGTCCAGAACCTATTTAGTTGGAAAATTAGGTTTCAAAAGACAGAGCAATTGTAGTAGCATTTGATATTACTTGCGTTTTGGTGAAAAAATTGTTCTTTGTCAGCCCTTAATTTGCCTGGTTCATGTGCCATTTAAAAATTTTGGTTCTGAATGTGCCGTTTCAACATTTAGACTGAGAGACCTGGAATTATGAATGAAAGGATTAAAGAAGTCCGCAGATATCAAATAGGTCTTTCCTTTGTATGCTTTGACTATTATAGCAGGTTAATAAGATTATTTCATCACTTGTCTCCTATGTGCTGATATTGCATTATAAGAATATTTCATTATTTGCCTCTTATATTTTGCAAGATCAGTAAGTTTGCATCAGAACATTGAAGGAATTTCCGCTACCACATGAGCTTAGAATTCATATATTTCATCATGAAGCATATATCATATCTCTACAATATCATTTGACTCCTATTCATTGCTTGTAGAATTCTTAAGATGATGCATTCAATTTCTTCACATGCTTGTGAGAACCGGATGACTCCTTCGGCAGTTGCTGCTTGTATGGCCCCATTGCTCTTGCGGCCTCTTGTAGCTGGTGAATGTGAACTAGAGGATGATTATGATATCAATGGAGATAATTCTGCTCAGCTTCTCGCTGCTGCCGCTGCTGCGAATAATGCCCAAGCAATTATTACAACCCTCCTGGAGGAGTATGAGAATGTTTTTGATGTATGTCATAGTAATTTAATAGCTTCTATGTTGACAGACTCACTGACTGAACTTTTAAATCTCTTGTACAGCACACACTTCCATTATTCTGATAAGTCTTTCTCTGCTCATTCCCTTCTACTCAAGTCTTTAAACCTTAATATGTGTTCTGGTTTCTTGTTATCTACAAAATCCAATTGAAGAGAGATGAATGTACTCAGATTCTTGTTTCTTTGATTTATCTCTCGATATCTGGTTTTACTTAGCCATTCCATTCCTTTCCTGGAAAATACTGAAACTTTATCGCAGTTTATAGTTGGTTACTCTAGTTTCTTGAAAATGTCCCACATGTTGCAGTTTAGCTGAATGATCGCAATACGTGATTGTATCCATTTATTTCTGCAAACCCTACAGATATGGTCTAATATATGGTTTATCTGAATAGCTTGGTTGAATTCTGCCTGCAAAGTCGTGTATTTAACAGTGTCTGATACTTATGATACTCATTGTTCACTACATGTTTACTTAGTCACATACACGAAAGATTCAGATGTTAAATGTCTATGTTTCTGTTCTCTCTGTTGGTCCATGGCTCTCAGTTGCTCCTTTTCTCGGCCAACTACTGTTACTATTTGCTTGGTTACCAAATGCAATATAGATTGTTCATTTGGCTGTTCTGTTTGGGACGTTTGGGAGTGTGCTTTGCTAATCACTATGGTTCTCTTTCAGGATGATAGCCAGCACAGATGCTCCATGTCGGCTGATTCTCAAACCGATAGTAGTGAAAATGAAGATTCGAGTGATGATGAACATACTGAGATAAAAGTAAACGGTTATCATCATGCTGAAAATCAGGTTGACCCTGAAGCAGATTATGATAATGATCGTAGACTCAGTGGAAAGTTAAGTGAAAGCAGCGGCTCTGCTGCCACAGATCTGTATGACTATAAGGTTCTCTCTCTCTCTGACTTCCCATCCCCCAGTGCTGTGGCATGCTTAAAGATGAATTCTTTATTTATCGAAAATATTGGCAACAGAAAGCAAATATTCTGCATGGAGTTTTCTATGATTGATATGGTTTCCAGTTATTTCCCGGCCCCACATTCAGTTTTATAGTGATACTTTTTGCTTTGGACTTACTTTTGTTTAGAATTTTGTCTCATTGTCTTGAGAACAAGGCCATGAGACATAAAAGTACAGCAGAGGAGTGTATTAATCTGCTAATAATACTGCTTCTGGCTGCTGCTTCTACTACTTTGCTCAATTATAACGACCATGGTAATAATAATATACATAAAAATGGCAGTACAAGGAGATTATACAAACTGCTGGTTCTATGAAAGTACATTTATAGAATTTGTTGTACCCAAGAAGAAAAAGGAATTTGTTAAACTGGTGCATCTATCAAGAATTAAAATTGTGATGATTCAGGTAATATTTGGGAAAGCAAATTGTGATAATTAACTAGAACAATATCTATATGAGGAGATTATTTTCTATCAGCAACAATAATCTCCATTAACTGTTGTTTTGTTGGATTTAATTTTTTTTATTTTTTTCTTTCTTTCTTTCTCTTTCTTGTTTGTGGTTATCATCTTTGCTGATTCTTGCTGCTTCATTGATCAGTACGCTTTTCGAGATCTGCTTACTATAATTGCTTTTGTGCTCTTGCTTATAATCAGGCCATTGGAAATGATGATTCAGAAGATAGATCTCCGATGCAGAATCGTATTTTGGCTACAATAAGTCCTACATTGGACTCTAGGCTTCCTACTGATTCTAGTCATTCAGTTAATGAGCAACTAGACCAACAAAAGAAGACATCTGAAAACATGATGGATGCTTCTGCTGAAATACTTGGTAACGAGTCACAGAGATCCATGGGAGATATTCCTGGACCTGAACTATTGGCTGATAAGCCAGTGCCAAAACTTACAAATTCCAATCTCAGTGCCAAGAAATCGACATTTTGGGGAAGGAAAAATGTGAGTTTTCCCTTAATTATATGCAAGGAAATCATTGAGAACCAAAACAGCTGGGGAGGAAGGGGGAAGTGGTTGGCGGGTGGAGGTTATATTTTATTATAGAGAAATAAAACTACTATCTAAATAATTGCAAATTGTGCATAACTTTGTCCAAATTAGTGCTTGCGGTTATGGACTAATCAAACCTCCATCTTAACGTGTGCATAACTAAATATTAGCATTGTCTGCCCTCTTTATACTTGAAACTTGTTTGGTGTTAGCCAAGAATGTAATCGACCTGGTAATTATGTTTTATCTGCTTTCCTCTGTGTTTGTTTGATTCTTGCCATTATACCTAGATGGATACACATCCCACTTACGTGCTGGGTATGATCTTTATTTGGCATTCTTGGTGATTGATATTCTTGTCTTTAGTTATGTACGATAATTGGAAGTACTGCCTGAATGTTTGTTCTTCGGAAGCATTACAAGCTTTTGCAAATAGTATTTCGAGATTTGTTTAAGTCTCCATAGGTTCAGAAGACCCAAATTCTACAGAAGGGGTTGTAGTACATTCCTGGCTCCATTAATCTTATCCTACCTTTGTCGCTTGAGTTCTTCAATGGTGGGGAAATGAGGATGAGTGAACCAGATTAACTACTAACCTGATTATATGGCAACATGAATACTTACCATTCCAAACATAAATATTTCAAAGTCTCTGTACGTAAAGGACCTTTTCTCAACTTTATTACGTCAACCTGCAGAGTAGGTGGTTTGCTGATTGGGTGAACTGGCTTCTGATTTGTTATATAATTGATTTTCTTTTTTCCTTTTTTTTTACGTCACTGTTTCATTTTTATCCTATTTTATTAAATGTGATCTTTGGAATTAAGCATGCTGATTTTTCTGCTTTTTTCAGGCCAGAAGAACTCCTTCGACAGAATCAATCGATTCTTCTGGGGAGGAAGAGTAAGATTATTTTCTATACACATTTTAAAATTGCTTTTTGTGATCTATTCTCATCTGCTAAACCCCATTTAGATATATATGCTACACAACATCCCCCACCACCGTGGAGATTGATCTGGGATTAATTCTTTAAAACCATTTTAACTCCTTCACTAATTGGCTCTAATTAAATGGCTCATCAAACCCAAGTATTCTGGGGTTGATGGATTTAGGATGGATCTTCCAACCAGTAGATGTTTGGACGACTTCTTGTCCTCTTCCTTGGAATGTTTGTACTGTCTCAATGAATTTGAATCTTGAAAATTGTTGGTCTTTTCTTTGATGAGGTGGTAAAATTAGCTATTATCTTTTCCAAGTGTTTCGAAACCGATCTGTCCGTTTCATGTGCGGAAAAGTTTGGGTGGACACGCATGTCAAGTGGATTGGCTAGACCAGAAAGTGGGATACACATAATTATGCAATTCTAGGCTGAAAAACGATTTGTTATGCATGGATGGATTGTAGACCAGAGAGTGGAATATACAGAGTTATGCAGTGGCATTCTGACACAATTTGTTATGCATGGATGGGTTGCAGTGTACCGAAGGGAAAGAGAGAGCTTGTCTTTTAATTGTTTAGTTTTTAGTTTGTTTATTAAAATTTTGTTATGCACGGTGCCATAACCTGTTCTCCATATGCTGAAAGATTCTTACGTTAAACTTGTATCCACCATCTCTAGTTTTACCCCTTATTCCATCTCCATTTAGAATTTTATTGTCATTGATTCTTGCATGCAAAATTTGATTCTTGCCTTTTAGCGATTTCTTATTACATTGAAGCTCACTGATTTCATTACAGGCTTGCCATCCAGAGATTGGAGATCACGAAGAATGATTTGCGTCACAGGATTGCAAAAGAGGTCACTATTGGCTTTTGGGAGTTTTAATAATATATTATGTTATTAGATATTGTTTGGTAATAGGATTCAACTTTTCATCTATGTTAGGCAAGAGGAAATGCAATTTTGCAAGCTAGCTTGGAGAGAAGAAAGCAAGCTTTGCATGAGCGTCGGCTGGCGCTTGAACAAGATGTAAGTGTTTGTGATTCATTATTAAGCTGTTCTTGGTGTGAAGTACAGCGTTAACTGCACCTTCAATCAGCTTCGTCAAACAATGGACACCCCTTAATCTCTTCTGTCTCAAAACCTTTTCCATCTTGAAGATAATTCTTCCATCAGTAACCATCAATAGTTTAGGTTAATAATCCAATTCATCTACCGATTTTAATTGATGGCTTGAGGAAAAGAATTATTTAGATAAAAATCAAACACAATGCTTTCACTTTCCTATTCAAATAGATTGTTGTTGCACTCTGTTCACTTTATAAATTGGTACATGTCAAGCATAGGCATAGGGATATCTGCATTTTATTTTTCATCGGATATGATTCTTTCCAGCTCACCTGTAATAGAACAGCAGACCTTTTCTTTTTCTCATCAACCATTTATGATATATGTTTCGAATAATATATGAGATATGACTGACAATGAGCTTTATCCGTTATATTACTCGTGTAATTTAATTTTCTTTTCTTTTTTACTCGGTTAAATGTTGAGGACATTTTAAGGGTTGGGTGTTCAGGTCCAACCCTGACATTCTTGTGAAAAAGAAATGGTTGTTTTGGGTAAACCACACACGATGTAAATTTTGATGTTGGGTAGAATAATCCTATCTCATTTACCGTACCTGAAGTTATCTGAAAAAAGAAAAAATGTAAAACCAATTAACGAAACTAGATGCTTGGGCTTTTGCTCTTCCATTTTCATTTCACAGCCTGTCCCCAATGCTTCCAAGTTCCAACCTTTGAGCCCCCAAATTCGTCTATGGTGGCTGCTTTGTCTCTTAACAGTATTGATGGCAGTAAACTACCTTTTTTATTCATGATGTCAGATTTTGTTCCCAGTATGCTCATCGAATTTTGTCTCGCACTGTAGTATCATTATTTGTGGCGAAACAATCTTTCTCCCACTTTCATTCCTTCAATTATCGACTCCCAAGTTTCTCATCCCAAATTCACAAGCTAGGGATTCTCAATGTTAGCAAGGACCATCATGGAAATAAATGGAAGACAGCGAAAATACAAATTTCTTTGCTATTTGTGTTAAATTATAAGGGTAGCTTGATGCCTCTATTTACCCATCCCAAAAAATCAGGATCAACCACTTGGGTGTGAAACATTCTGTTATCAGAGCTGGCTAGCAACATATGCAACCACAGTTGTTGGCAACAGAACCTACTGCCCAAACCTGAATACCTGACTTACACCAACCCTGATTTTATGTATATATCAGCCAAATGGGTCTCCTATGTTGTTTGCTGGATGAGGGAGGCCAGTAGGAGCCCAAAGCTCATGGGAGGTGTTGTAATACTTATGCACAGTGTTTATAAGCTAATACTTTCTGATACCCTTGGTAATAATAACATTTTAAAGTTTTCCTTTTCTGTTGAGTGTGATCAAGATGGCTGGAAAAATTTTCAGTATGCAAATGGCCATCATCCCCTTTTTATCACTTAACTTTCAAACTACAGCTTCTCATTGAACTTCAATTGAACATTATGTTTTGCACGTGTTTCATCATTTACTATATTCTATTCTTTTTTACCCTTGTTTGTGAAATTTAGTGACCGGACTTCATTTCTTTTTTTTTTTTCACCATAAAATTTTCAATGCGCAATGTGAACATGATAAATAGATATGCATGGTGCATATGGCCCTAATGATTCAATTTTGATATCTGATTTTGACCCATGATCCAAGTTCATATCTGATATGTACTTTATGCATCTATGACGCTGTTTCTTTAAAAAAAGATGCAGTATCATCAACATTCTTTTCTGGCACATAGGCCACAGTTTCTTTCCTATCTCTGCCCTGGATATATTGATCTTGCATGTACTGATGGACTCTGTATTTTGTCTTTAACAGGTAGCGAAACTGCAAGAACAGTTGCAAGCTGAGAGGGATCTACGTGCTGCTCTAGAAGTTGGGTTAAGCATGTCTTCTGGCCAGTTTTCTGCCTCTCGTGGCATGGATTCTAAGGTCTGTGTCAATTTTACATATGTCTAAGCCGTCTGTCAATTTATAGATGCTGAAATATTTTATCTACTATGAAGATGAGGGCTGAGCTGGAAGAGATAGCTCTCGCTGAGGCAGATGTTGCCAGGTTGAAGCAGAAAGTTGCTGAACTTCACCATCAGCTGAATCAGCAACGTCAGCATCACTATGGCTCTCTTTCTGATGCAAGTGACCGTTATCAACATACCCTAAATCAAGTTCACAGCAGTGAGTAAAAATCCGAGTGTATCATCATTGACATTGGAGAATTTCTTATCCCACCAAAATACTGCCAGATATATGCTACACAACTATTAATGAAGATGGACAAAGTATTCTTGGAGTATGCCTGAGATTTTGGATACATTCAACCTAATTTACTTATATGAAGGGTTCACTTGCACCACAGAATACGATCTGTTGCCTGAGATGAGCATTGCATTTTGAGTGACAAGGAGTTACTCTAACTGACCTCATTTAAAATAAACCCTTTCTGGATGCTCACTCACCCAATGGATCCACTTCTAATTTCTTCTTAAGAAATAGAACCATGTTTAACTGAGATATCCTGGACTTAAGAGGCACATGGCTTGACATTGCACTAGAGAAGTTATCTAGGGGAAACTGAGAATTTGTATGCACTGAACATGATTTGACCTCCAAAAAGACACTTCATCCTTAGAAATTACTAGACAAAGAATCACAAGTTGGTGTTGCTAACTATCTTTGGTGACTAGGCAAAGCTTACGGCTGTCTTGACTCTTGAGTGATTTTATTTGTATTTTTCTTTTAGATGTAGACATTTAGAGACAGATTCACAAAGCAGTGGAGCTAACCTCTTTTTTATTTATTTATTTATTTTTTATTTTTTTGGGCCCAAGTATTTATTTCCATTCTATGTTTGGAAGAGACCACTATACTGCTGTGATAAACTCTACGTAAAATCTTTATCTGTAAACCATTTACATCAACAGAAATATTGATACAGCTGAAAATGTGGGAACCTATAATGTTTCATTGTCTGATTGTAAGGTTGATAACATTTCATGACTTTTTTCACCATGCCCTCCTTTACCTGTATTTTGTGGTCTGTTCATACATATCAGCCCATCCGTAATTAATAGGCGCTAAAGCATGGAGGATTGCATTTACAACTACATGTGCATTCTTGCTGCATGGTTGTGTTGCTAGATTTGACATTTTTTTTTTCTTGGTTTTGGGTGGGGAAGGACTTGAGGAAATGAAAGGGGATCAGATGGCAATAAATGTAATCAACTTTAAGTTGCTATATTGTTGAAGTCTTACCTTTTGCAGCCAAATTTCAACATTTATGTACTAAGGAGCTTAATACTTACATGCAGGAGATATTTCCAGCAAGATTTTGATACAACACTTGCTGTTTGTAACCATGAAAGAAAACAAAGATCTGAGGTGACTGTTCCTTCTCTTTTTAGTGTTTGCATGTTCCTTTTCATTATCCTTCATAGAGAAGTTCCTATTCTTTATTTTTTTTATTTTTAATTTGCATGGTTAAGTCTTGTGCTTGTTCTCTATGTAGTTCCTGTGATCTACTTTAATTTCTGACGTGTCAGCCACAATCTTTGTGCTGTTCTCATGATCTATCTCAATACATGAGTGTTTTGAGAAATGTAATACTCATGTAATATCAACCTTAACATATCACAGTTGATGTTTCTTAACGTGTTTTATCCACATTAGTCAAGAGATGTTTTGTGTCTTGTAATTATCCTCTCTTATCATAAGAAGGATGCTTACTACAGTCTAGAATTCTTTGCGATGGCTTGCCCAAAAAGTTTGCTTCATTGTCGCACTGGTTATTAATCGTTTTTACGGCCCGCGACTGTCAATGGTTTGCAGGAGTTGCTGGGTCCAGACATAAGAAATACTAAAGGACAGTTGTCGACATCCGGCGGCAGTAGTAAGCTCCCCCTCGGAAGCAGTTCATGGAAACTGGTGATTCTAAAAGTAGTGAAGCATCCACAAGTTTATCCATCGAAAATCTTTGTGCTGTTGATTCTGCATCTTTACCTTCCACTTCGCGGATGGCTGAGGTAAGACTAAAATTGTTATATAAAGTTTTTGCATACAAATAAGCCAATGTTAAGAGTTTGGAAAGCTAACGATGCCTTTCCAACATCTTATAGTCTACTGGGACGCTTTCATTCAGCAATCAGCAGTCATCAAACAATCAGGGCTACTGAGATAAATTAACTGTGTCTGGAAACTTCAAGGGTGCTGAGAGGTCTGTAAAAAGTTAAACAACCAAAGCTCCTAGTTTGAAAGACCACTGAGTCTATGTAGCTGATATGTTGACAGGAACACTAGTGTGAAAATGGACTAGTTATGTTGCATGCTGTCATGTTGCATGCCTATTCAATCTGAGTCTTTTGATGAACGTAACTATGAGTTCTAAAATGATTTAACACTTGCCAACAAAAAAAAAAGGGTTGTCATGGTTGTTACAGCAGAGCACCAAGATTAGTACTTGATTTTCCACGGTTTAGTGGTGGTGAACATTGCCTTTCTACTCTATGTTGACTGTTCTACTAAACTCGTGTGACCTTGTGATTGAGAATTTCCCGTCTGGCAGATAGAATTGAATGATCTTTTGATCCAAAAATTGCTGTGTTTGCGACAGGCAATGAATACCCTCGAAATCCATTGGAGCATCGTCAACTTTGGTTAGAATTGACAACACGTCTCGATTTCTTCAAGGAAAGGACCGGTCCAGTTGATGGAGCACCTCCACAACCTTGATTTAAATATGCATCCACACCTCAAGAGTTTGTATATAAATGTCTTCTCCTCCTTGGAACTAATCATAATGTATCGTTCTAGCACAATGGTTATAATCGGCGTTTCGTGTTTGCTGTTTGTGTAGAATCTGCCCCTAAAGCTCTTCCTTTTTCCCCCCCTTTCTTTTCGGTTTGTTTATGTTCTTTTTGCAGAATATATGCATGTAATTAGGGTCTAGGCTGTGAATTCTGGTGGTTGTCGATTTGGTAGGGAATATAACTTGGTCCAAAGTTTAATAAAACCATACTACTAAGGTATGCTAAAGTACCACGGAACTATTCTTGATATTGAACTTTGTAGGACATTGGTTGTCTCAAACAGCTATCATTTGCTCAGCCTCAGAATTTGAAATGTAAATCAATAAATGTTTTATTTTGTGTTAG